>CAUYUJ010005936.1:436906-540753 GCA_963575745.1 Prorocentrum cordatum
CCTCCTCCTCCTCCTCCTCCTCCTCCTGCCTCTTCCTCCTCCTGCCTCCCTCCTCTTGCCTCCTCCTACCTCCACCTCATCCTCCTTCTTCTCATTCCCTTTCCCCTTCTCCTTCTCCTCCTCCTCCTCATCCTCCCTCCCTTTTCCTTATGAATAACTCCTCCCTGTCGCACCCCCAGACGTGTTGGTAGGGCGGGCCAGGCGTTCCGCCTTAGACTTTCTCACCGCTCATGACCCTGAAGCTTGAAAATAACACCGGTTTCAAGTATGGCGGGCGGCCTGCTTTCAACATACGGCTCTCGCCTCAGCGCCGCGCGCATTCGTCTTAAAAGCCTGCAGCAGCTTCAAAGAGGGAGGGTGGCCCGTTTTCGAAATGTGGCTCTCGCCCTGGCGCCGTGCACATTCGTCTTAACAGTTTGCAGCAGCTTCAAGGCTTCGAATGGCTGAAGCCCCAGGAAGTAACGTTCCGGCGCTATTGAATACGGCCAGGACGCAACAGTCACCTTTATTCGCGGTGTTCTAGTCCCAGGAATGATGTTCTGACGCGATCAAGAAATGCCATGACGCTCTAGTCTCATTGATTCGCGGCGCTGAAGTCCTAGGAGTGGTGTTCGGGCACGATGGGGGATTCTCAGACGGTTGCCTTACAATGGGGCGCTCTCCCGCATTGAAGATACACTACTGTATGGACCAATGAAGGTGGAACTTGGAGGGAGGGTGTATTGAGACGCCGGTGATACGTCTTGGGTTTGCACTGGTCCTCCTCCTCCTCCTCCTCCTCCTCCTCCTCCTCCTCCTCCTCCTCCTCCTCCTCCTCCTCTCCTATGTATATTCCTCCCTCTCCGTGGATGCTCCCAGCCTGAACGAGCACCGACCTCCAAGGATGGGCGAGGCCATGAGCCCCGACCGGCATCGACAGGACGAGGCCCTCCCTCACGGGCACCAGCGCCACACCACAGCCCCCCTCCCACTGCTGCACCACTGGGCAAAACACCCTCCAGCAGGACCCAAAGGCCCCCCCTCAAAAAGAGGCCCCCGACAGAACAGGACACGCAATAGGTGGGGGGGGGTCGCAGAGGCCCCCTGGAACCACCCACTGAGGCCCCCGAAGTTCCATCCAGACGTCCGACATCTTCTGAGCATTTCTCGGGGTGGAGGGCTCAGGGAGACATCCACATGGGCTTCGCACCTCGAAAATCAGCCCGCCTCGTGCTTCACCATTCTTGCAGACTCCAGCCTCGGAAACCAACCGAAGCGGCAGTTCAGATCTCATCCTCTTCTCCTTAGACAGTGCCCGGCCTTTTCCATACGGGATCCCCCTGGAAGTCCCGACCCTCTCCCCCGGGCCCGGTTGACATCCCGAAGCGTTCTCTGACGGTGCCCGGGGCCGAGCGAGGGCCCCCCCCGGAGGCAGCACCACGCCCGAAGGCCTTCTGCCGTGACCTTTGCCGCGTCGACGCGCGAGCGCACGTTGCCCCTGCGGGCTCTCGGTCCACCAAGTCGGGCCTCCGGCGGCCGTTCGGGACGATCCGGGCACCCTCGGCAGGGCGCAGCTGCTGGAGGGCATCCCTCGAGGCGGAGAGGAGCCGCCGAGAACCGGCGAGGCCGCCCGGAAGGCCACGAACCTCGAGCCCCGGACCCCTACCCTTTGGACGCCCGACATGGGTAACGAGTGCCTCTTCCTCCTCTGAGTTGTTCTTCGGCTTGGCTTCTGCTTTTTCGACGAGAAACCAGGTCATTCGTTGGAGGAGGGGGGAGGGAGTTGGACGCCCGAAATGGGTACGGGAGAAACTGGCACAATGCCCAACAACAAATGTTGTCCCAAACCAACAGCGGCCGCTGTGGGGCAGGCGGCCTTCTGTCTCAAATGGACACGGGCCGCGGCGACACCGACAGCGAGTCCGGCTCGAAATGAAGAGGAACTGCTGTTGGGCATTGTACCCATTCTTTCCGTACCCATGTCGGGCGTCCAGATATCCCTACGGTCGGGGACTTTTGCTCAGCGTGTCGCCACGGCGGCCCCGGCGGCAGGCTGCCCTGCGAGTGGATCGCGCGTCGCTCTGCTCCGCGGGGCGGGAGGCTGGGAAAAGCGCAGGACGCTGACGCTTGGGAGATGGGGACGTGGACAGCGTGTGGCGCCGAATGGTGGTGGGCCAGAGGCCAGAGACGGCATCGCGACACACGCTGAGCCAAAGTTCCCGACCGATCCCCCGTAACGTTGCCCCTCCTCCTCGGGCGACGAGGGGTGCGAATAGCCCAGAGGAGAACAATGCATTACACCAGGAACCAGGAACCCAGGAACGGGGAACCCAGGAACCCAGGAGCCCAGGAACCCAGCCGCCCACCAAAATTCGGGGATGGACAGAACCCCCTTTAGCAAAACGTGGTTTAGTGAAAACGACCTCGGGCCCAAACCCGGCGGGCGCAAGCCTGGAAAATAACGGCCACGGCGCCCTCTCGAGAGCCGAAAACGGACAATTCACTAATCGACGTGTCACTGTTGGGGGTTCTGTCCAGCCCCGAAAAATCGGCGGGAAACTTTCGCCATGATCTCGTAATTTCCGCTGGGACCCCCGCAGGGCCCGCCCCTGGGCTGCTCGCCCCGATGTCGCCGCCTCCGACCCCCAGACCTGCGAGGTCCTGGCTTGTTCGCTGCGCGGCCCCTGGAAGTCCCGAGCCGTGGAGGGAGGGGGGAAGGCTCCTTAGAGGGAGGCTGCTTCTGAGAAGCCCTCCCCCCTCCCCCCACCCCCCTTCTGCGCGTGGCTGACTCTCCACGGGACCGGTTTCTCATCCTGAGTCGCGTATTGGCGGTCCCGACGCCCGGCGAGGGCCCCCAGAGGCCGAAGATGGCCAACAACCTCCCGTCGTGATTTCTGCACGACGCGGTCATGTCTGGGTTGATCTGCACACGCTCCCAGGCGGGATCGCCCCGGCGCGCGCGCGAACCCGCGCTGGCCTCGGCCACTCCCCGGTCGCCGCGCGGCGTCGCGCGCGGGGCCGCGGCGCTGCCGTCCACCGGCGCTGGGCGGCGGCGGCGGGCGCGGGGGGCGAGGGGAGGACGACGAGGAAGAGCACAAGGACTAAACCAGCCACGAACTCCTCCCTGCCCCTAACATTGACAAGCCAGAAGGCGATGCCAGTCTTATCGAGGCGCCCTCAGAAACTGAGGGAACCCGTAAGATCGGCACCGAGAGAAGGTGATGCCAATCATAAGGAAAGGGACCTATGTTCCAGGCTGGCAGAGGACCCAGAGATCCGAGGCTCCGGAAACAACTGAGCGGCCAGGTTGGACTATTTTCGACCTGCGGAGGCCCTCGCCAGGCCCCGGGACCGCCACAGCCGACTCGGGACGAAGAACTGCCCCAGGGAAGCCTTGTGAGGGCCCACGCCCATGTCTGGGGACGACGTCCCCGGGTCTCCATCGGTTTTCCTCGACCTCTCACATCCACCGCCTGGGAAAAGACGTCCTGGTGCCCCGGCGGGCGGTGGATGTGGATACATTTTGGCATCCGGGGGCCCTAACATGTCCATACCCACCGCCTGTGGAGGTCCGCGAGGATCTTCTGACCTGGGTCAATCCAGACCCGGGTCAGCAGGAAACCAAAAACTGCAATGCAGGAAAAAAAAACTGCAGCGCAGGTCTTCGCAAACCCGGGTCAGCCAATATGCGCGGCCGCCTCGCGGCCACGAGCGGCTCGCTGACCCGGGTCAGCCAGGGGAGGTCTTCGCAGGATCCTGCAGGATCCGGTGCCCTGGCTGACCCCTCTTTGCATTGACCCCCGTCTCGAGGCTCCCGAGGTCCGCGAGGATCGATCCCCCCGGCGGTGGCGCTGGGCAGATCCCCGCCCCGAAATCTCGGCATTCCGAGGGCCGATTCCGTGCTCGTCGCGCGCCGGTCGGGCTGCCGGGCGGGGCGCGCCGGAGGCGAAGCCGGGGCAGGGCGGCGGAGCGGCGCGGGGGGGCCGGAGGAGGAGGCAGAGGCGATGGGAGTCGTGCAGGCCGTCATCGCGGGGGGAGGAGGGGGGGGGGGGCGGGGCGTGGGAGGGGGGACGGGCGGGGGTGCGGGAGGGGCGAGGGGGGGGAGGGGAGGGGGGGGGGGGGAGGGGAGGGGAGGGGGGGGGGGGGGAGGCGAGAAACGAGCTGCCCCTGGGGAGCCGAACTGGGGAGGCGGTCGGGGCTTCTGGGGCCGCGGAGTGCAAAGGTCACATCGGCGGCTGTCTGGGCGGCGCACGCTGTTCACAGCGGGCGTTTCCCCGCGCGGTCTCGGGGCAGATCACTCTGGCTCGACGAGTGCCGCAGGCAGATCTGCGGGAGAGGGGGGGGGAGGAGGAGGGGAGAGGGACGCGGCCAGCCGGTGATCAACGAGCCACCTGCCTCCTCGCGTTGCACTCCCGAGGCCCTGGGATCGGCTGGCGTGCTGCGGCCATCTGCAGATAGAGCAGGGTGGAACGCTCCACGGCGAGAAGGGCGGAAACGGGCAGATGGAGTCTAAGGCTCCGGCCGTGAATCGTTCGCGATCTTGCATTCTGTTCGCAACGTCGGCTGTTCGCAACGTCGGCTCTCAGGAGACGTCGACGGCGGCGACGAGGACTGAGGGCGAGGCCGAGGGTGGCGGCGACGGGGGACAGGGACAGCGAAGACGAGGGCGAGGGCGGCGACTGCGGCGACGATGGTGACGAGGGCGGCGGCGGCGACGACCCCGGAGCTTCGAAGGATTGCGGTTTCAAGCTCGGCGTTTTCAATCTCGGGCCCATGGAGCCATCGCACAGGGATCGGGGGAGAAAAAACTGCTCCTGGGGGAGCTCTGTGGCCACGAATTTCAACAACACACACCGTGGGCCGTCTCGGACGGCAGCAACGAGGGCGACGTCGGCGAGGACGACGGCGAGGACGGCGGCGACGAGGGAAAACGGCGAGGACGAGGACGAGGACGACGGCGGCGGCGGCGACGACGGCAACGAGGACATGGGCGAGGACGGGGGGAGCTAAATGATGCCTCCGACCCTCGAAGATCGAAGAGGATGATTTCCAGACGGCCTCTCTATGCTGCTGTTATCCTCTGTCCTCGGGGGGCCTTCGGGGAGCCCTCCGAGGACCTCTGGGGGTCAGGATCGGGGGCGGAAGCAAGGCATGCCAGCTGGGCGAGCACGACCCAGGAAGACACATACGACCCTGAAATGACTCCCCAAGAAATCCGCACACGTCTCCTCCTGGCTCCCTCTACCTTCCCACCCTCCCCCTCCCTCCCCTCCCTCCCTCCATCCCTTCCCCTCCCTTTCCCCGCACCCCCCTATCCGTCCTCATCCCCGTGCGCCCCGTCCCCTCCCTTCTGGCCCACCTACCCCTAGACACTCCATCTGCCCCTTTTTTCTCGCAGCCTCCTTGCAGTTCCCTGTCTCATTCAGCATCTGCGCCCCCCTCGGTCCAAACTCCTCCCTCCCAACTCCTCCAACCTCCCACCTCCCTCCTCCGTCCTGCCCCGTTCTCAACCGAATTACTCGTCCACCTCCCTCCTCCTTCCTGCCCCGTCCTTATGCGAGTTACTCGTCGTCGCAAGCCTCCTCGCGGTCCTCCACCGCCGCCCTCCGCCGCCAACGCCAACGGCAACCGAGGCAACGTCGCACTTCGTTCCGGGCTGCGCTGGGGTTCAGAGCCCCTCCAACTCGAGCAGCACTCGCAGTCTCAAAGCTGCGGTGGGGCTCCTGAGGGCGAGGCGCACCACTCGCGCCGCGCGGGTGCACGAGCTCGGTGCACCTCGCACAGAAGACTAAGTGGAAGTTCAAACTGGCGGCCCGCCACCAAGTTCCCTGCAGTCGCGGATGAGAGTGAGGGGGCGCGGGCGGGTCGCGGGCGGGTCGCGGGTGGGTCGCGGGCGAGGACGACGACAACTACTCAACGCAACGCAACAAGCAGAAACCGCGCCGCGGGATCACGCTTCAATCACGCACCCAAGGATGGCGGAAGACCGTTCGGCCCCCTCACTCAGGCGCAACAATTACACAGATGGAGATCGGCTCCGTTTCAAAATGGGGATCTTGCTTGAGAGTTCCGCGAAGCTCATGGCCAGAAGCGCGTACGTACGCAACAATCGCACGGTAAAGGGGGCAGCCCGTTTTCAAAACGGAAATCGCGTTGGATACCTCGTTGACCTAGATGACTTTACCTCATGCATGGTTGCTTTGCTGGGAATGCGCTAGAACGCAAGAAGATGATAGCATCCTCATGAGGAAGGGACTTGGAGCGGGAGGGTGTATCTGGGCCTTCGATTTACTCTCGGCCTCCTCCTCCTCCTCCTCCTCCTCCTCCTCCTCCTCCTCCTCCTCCTCCTCCTCCTCCTCCTCCTCCTCTCTCTCTCTATCTCCTCTTCCTCGTCCTCTTCCTCCTCCTCCTCCTTCTCCTCCGCCTCCTCGTCATCGTCATCGTCATCACCACAATCACAATCACCGTCACCATCGCCACCATCATCATCATCATCATCATCATCATCATCATCATCATCATCATCATCATCATCATCATCATCATCATGACCTTTATCATCATAATCATCATCAGCAGCATCACCATCATCATACTCATCATCATCGTCATCATGATCAGCTGCAGCAGCAGCCGCCTCATGAGCATGATCAGCATCATCATCATCATCAGCAGCATAGTCGTCAGCATCATCATAATCATCAGTATCATCATCATCATCGTCAGCACCATCATCTGCATCATCATCTTCATGTTCATCACACTCATAATCAGTATCGCTGTCAGTAACAGCAGGCATATCACCATCACCATCACCATCACCATCACCACCATCATCATCATCATCATCATCATCATCATCATCATCATCACATCAACATCATCATCGTCGTCATCGTCATCGTCACCGTCATCATGATCCTCATCCTCATCCTCATCCTCATCCTCATCCTCATCCTCATCATAATTAACCTCCTCATAATCCCAACCATCATCAACCTCATTGTCACCATCATCATCAACATCATCATCACCATCACCATCATCAGCATCATCATCAGCATCATCATCATCATCAGCGTCGTCAGCATCAGCATCAGCAGCATCATCAGCAGCATCGTCATCATCGTCACCAGTATAAGAAGCATAACTTTTAAGCGAAATCATCATCATCAGCATCATCACCATCATCAGCAGCAGCACCATCATCACCATCACCATCACCATCACCATCATCATCATCATCATCATCATCATCATCATCATCATCATCATCCTCGTGCTCATCCTCATCAGCATCATCATCAACATCATCATCATAATCATCATCATCATCCCCCGTTCCTTGGCAGCACGCCCTCCCGAGGCCGGTGCGGCAGGCGGAGTTGCCTACGAGTGCGGCAACGGCGTCGCTGACGGCGAGGGCCTGGAGGCGACCGATCGAAACTCCACTTCCTCCTCCTCCTCCTCCTCCTCCTCCTCCTCCTCTCCTCCTTGAAGCCGCACATGTATACACAAAGGTATGCGGGCCTGCGCCCGAAGCACGGTGCTCAGGTATTGTGGAGCGTCTCAGGCTGGCGAATGATGTCCCCTACACTGTGCGCGGCGGCTGTTGCGAACGTAGTCTCATGTTCATGCTCCTGTCCGCGATCGTCCTCTGGACGCTGACGCTGCGGGCACGGCCCAGGGAAATGGGCCCGAAGAAAACCCCGGCTGCCCTTCCCTTCGGCTCCAGGAGGTGCCGAAGGGCGGACCTCTCTTCTGGGGAAGTGAAAAGGTACCGATACCCCCCCCCCTCCACAGGGCGTGTTCTAACCAGGATTTCGAAGTGAATCCAGCGGTGGCGACGAGGGCCTGCCAGGAACCCCACAAAAGCGAAAACGAGGAAACGGTAGCGGCATTGGCACTGGTACCTTTTCTCTCCTCTGGGTGCTGGAAGGGCGGACCTCTCTCTTCACACCCCCTGCCCATCCCCCCCCCATGGCCCCCCCCCCACCCCGTCGTAGCGACTTCAGGGCCCTGCTCCCCCGGACCGCAAATTCCACTTTCCGCGCCTCCCTCCCCCCAGTTTGAAGTGAGCTGGGAGGCCCAGCCATACGCTTCGCCGAAGGCGAAGCCCATATCCAACTCTGCTGTACCGTAGTAGCGATAGTCCCAGAAGTAGGAGATCTCCGCAGGAGCGACGGGCCATATCAAGCAAATCTGTGTTCGGTCTCAATGGCAGGTAGTGTGCCTCGCGACGAGGCACAGTCATATGTTGGCGGCCAGCCGCTTGAGCACAAACGGCCGCGGACAAACGTTCGCTATCTTTCGCCTTTGCCCCAGCCTCCTTTAGGGTCGAGGGGGAGGAGACGAAGCGTGAGTCCGCCGCCCGCTATACAGTAAAACGCTATTTGCACAAGGTCGGCAGCAGCAGGCGGGCTCAACAATGAAGGTTGACCCGCACGCAAGTGCCCTTGCAAGCAATTTGTCTCGCAGGCAAGTCACGTTGCAGACGATTGCTCCTCAGGCGTCTCAGACGATCTTGTCCGATCGTCTGACCAACCCTGTATGAAGCGTGTTGTTTAAAGTCGTGCTTGAAGGATCGCGTTCCTCCCATGACCTGTAGGAGCATGTCTCTGTCGATGTTCCCTTTGGTGTGGCCATCCGCGGCCATGTCGCGAGTGTCACACCAGTGCTCACAATGCACGATACCTCGCTCCATCATCTGTCGCATCCAACTGATGTGTCCCAAAAGTGTACACTCGGTCGTCTTCTTCATGTTTTTGCTTGACAAGGACTGGAAGACAGATTCTGCATCGATTGTCTAAGTGACCTTAATGCTAAGGCCGCCCATCTCAAGTATACATTGCCGTGACAAAAGTATTATGCGGTCTTCAGTCAACATGACTCAAGACTGGCAGAGTAAACGGAATGGGCGGAGTAGAAATTACTCCGCGTGGACACGCATCCCGTCCCGTTTTTCATACAGGAATGGGCGGAGTAATTTCCGATCCTGTTTTGAGATAGCAATGTTATTAATTAGAAGTAGACGAATTACTCCGCGGGATCGCGGAGGACGCATGTCAATGTTAGGAATCTTCAGAGGCATAGGAGATTCCACCATATCATAAAACCGCATAATATTTTGTCACGGCGGTGTATATATCAACTGAATGGGTGTCATCGGCCCTGCGTGGAGTTCGTGCAGAGTTACGATCGCGGGATAGCAGTCCTCCAAGTGGCGGGATGATGCAAGTGTTTCCGCTAAGTAGCTCGAGCGGGCCTGCAAGCGGTGAGACTTGCAGCGCGCGTCAACAAGATGGACGACGGGCTTGCCAGCGTGGGTGCGACCACGCCGTAGCAGGTTTGCCCCGCAAATACCATAGCCTTTGACCTCGTCCTCGGCATCTACGCTTAGACGCCGGTAACCAGAGTCGCTGCGCAGGTCGACCTCGCCCGTTGGAGTCATCGCTTGGTAGACGATCTTCTTAGAGCAAGCCTGCAACGTTCTGGTAATCGCGCTCCGTCGTCGCACTTGCACGTTGGCCGCTTCTTGGACACGCTGTAGGTATGCAACATATACCATTAATCGCGCCTGTGTGATTAGGGCGTAAGCCAGGGCGCCTTGAGGCTGACGAACACGTCAGCGCCCATCTTCGATGCCTTGGCGTCAGCGTCTGCGCCGGTGAGTTCAGGATGTTGTATAGGACGGAACTGTTTTATATACATATATATATGTGTATATATATATGTATATATTCGTCTTTATCAAGTGTAACGTTGCCAGCCGTATCCTCAACGCACTTGACGTAACTGCCGATAGTGTCCTGAGTACCGCCCATGTTAATGTCATCAACATGCTTGTCTGTCAGAAGGTCAGAGCTTCTCGTGGTCTGTCTGAGCTTCAGTGAGAAGGCCATTGGTGCGTCCTCAGTGCCGGTGCCTGGTTTGAGGCGCTGCAAGCAATGTTTCGACGAATCGTAGTGCTCAAATCCTGAAAGGGATCTAAGCACAGATGCCGACCGAGGCGGCACAGTAGAACACACTACACGTTCCTTCTCACCGGTTGCTTCAGCAAGTTCCTGATACGTGGGCCCTCTCATGAAAGCCATGTTGGTATCTAGGGAAGCAATTGCCAATTGCTCCTTGCACGCTGCCGTGCTCGCGAGCACCCCCTGACTTTACCGCCGCGCCGTTCCTGAGAAGGTCTCCGCATCGAAGGCTTCGAGGCCCGTGAATTCCCGAGGGACCAAGCGTAGTCTGAGGGCACGTTCCATCTCGCCCTTCTTGTTCTTGACAAAGTTCTATGTTTACGTGCCTCGAAGTCATGATGTTTGACGCCTGTGATATATCTTGTATGTGAAAGCACTTATTGCCAAACCATGTCTTGAGTTCAGTGTGCAAGGCTTTAGATACCTCGACTGGATTCGCATGGATGTCGGCCTTCGTGAGGAGGTCGTTCTCCTCGACGACTACAGGTCGTTTCGCTGCAGCGGTCACATCTACTCGCATAGTGGCCGCGCGGTCGAAGTCCAGAATCCTGTGCTGTTGTTCGGATAGGACTACCCCTGACATGTCTGCAGCGAACCAGAGTTCTACATATTGTCCGCGCTCGTCAGAGTCTAATCCATAACTGTCGCCTTCGTCCGTGGCGCACAGTGGGACATGATATGTCTCTATTGTGTTTATATCACGTGGGGTACCCCACGTAGGCAGGTGACCCCGCTGTTCCTCAGCTACTGCGACCAGCGGGCTGCTGTCGGTGATCATTTGTGCGGGTGCAGTGTAGAGGTCGTCTATTGGAGTTGCCTTCAGTAGTTCTCTTTCTCTTTCCTCCTGCGGTTCTGCATGCCGCACCTCCATAGCATGCGCCTCGAGGTCCGCTTCTGATTTCGTATGAATAATGGGAACCCACCCGTCTTCCTGTGGTGGTTCGGCTTCTGGAGCTCCTCTGGCGTCGTTGCCCTGCGTCGGTGCGTCAGCGAGTCCTTCAAATTTCGTCACATATTGGTCGAAGCCCGCGTGAGGTTTGGTGGGCTGCAGGCGCAGTGCCTTCGGCTTCGTAAGTGGAAGCCTCGGTTCACGTCTTTGTCGCAGCGCGCCAATGTACAGCTGTCAGCACAAGCCACCTGAGGTAGCTCGTGAAAACTCTGAGGTGGCCTGACAGAGACTACGTTCTCGATGCGAAAGAAATTCCTAATGAGGTATTCGAAAGCTAAATGAAAATTAGGAGATAGTCGGCGCGCGCTTTGACATCTGGGGCATTCCCTTTTTTTTGTCGGGGCGCAACCAAATGTCATAGCAAGTCGCCCCGCAGGTAAACCGGCCACGAATGTCAACAAAGCTGCGACGCTGCGTTGTCCGAGCTAATTTCTCGAGCGATCAAAACTTCGATCTACAGTGAATGTCGTGCGTCGCCGCACTGGACCTGTGCGTCGCGATTCCCCACTCCCGTGATAACTTGGCCCCTGTCGGGATCTTTTCGTACGACCGGGAATGGTCCATTCCAGCCGCCCCAGTCGTCCTTTGCAGTAGTGGGACGATGATTGTCAACCAGATCTCCTTCGTCATAGCAATGTTGACCAATTCTAGCAGTCTTGGTCCGTAATGCATCATTTGTTGGCGCTACTGCAGCGGCTTGAACAATCGCCTCAATGCTTACCGGCGAATAGTCTGTTCTCGAGAGTGCACGGATATTTCCGCGTGCTGCTGTCGATCCAGAACAGGCAGGTCGGGCAGCATCGCTGGTTGCCGCCCAAGCAGGGCGTTGCATGGAGGCACCTCACTGTAAAGGGTGAGCGCGCTGGCGGCAAATAAGGCTTCATGCAGTAGACGTGTGAACAGAAGAGGCATGTCTAACCTGTTGAGTTCAGCTTCCACGAGGTGAAGAAATTGTCGTAATATGCCACTCCTGGCTTCAATTGTCGTCGCGCGTTGTCCACGCGCACGCGTCCTCAGCTCAGCGCCTTCTGCCTTCAGGACTGCGTTTTGAGGTGTCGCTGTTTAATGCACCTTCCCACTCGGAGTAGAGTACTGTGGCAGGCCCGAATTGCATCCAGCACTGATCATACGCATCTGAGGTGCTGGTCATACTCTTATCTGGTATCTCGAGTCCAGCACCAAATCTAATGCAACGGTCGATAATATGGAATAGATTGTGTCCCTGATTGTAGAATATCAGATCGCATTTGACTTCACCGTCAAGCTCGCCAAGAAGTGTAGTAGACGGCATGACGGCATGCCCTGGCTTGCCCCACGCCGTGCGCCCCCGACATGTATCACATGCACCTGTTTATCAGGTTCAGCCTATCTTAAGCTCCTGGGCGTGGAACCACCGCAAGTGCAGTTTTCGCAACTCGCGTGTCACCGCGCTTGGGTCGAGGCTGCGCGTGTCCTGCGGACTGATTTGCACGTCGAGCCTCGACCAATCTGGAAGCCTTGGACGAGCAGCAGGGTCCCCCGCAGGCGTTGGTGGAGGTGGATATCCTCCTTGCTGCCGCCCTCGTCTGGCCACCACCTGTGGTAGCCGTCTGCGATCGCCCGAGCTGCCGGCTCCACTCGGGGCTGCTTGCCCTGCAGCCGGTTCAGCGGCATGTCTGCAAACTGCGATGTCGTGGCTCACCTGCTGTTGGCCCCGCTCTGGAAACAGGCCTCGGAGCTTGTGGCCGCGCAATTTGTCTGGCGGCTGGTGCCTCGGATGCAGCTGCCGCCGCAAGTGGTGGTGCTGCCCGTTCGACACGGGCCGGAGGCTCACCTCCGAGGTTGTCAGGCAGCTTCCACGGTTTGGCAAACTTGAATTTGCCGGGCGTGCGTAGGTGACCAGGTTCCGCCTGACCGTAGTACCTCTGGCAGCCTGGGCGCTTCCAGTAGTAATCCTCCTTGTTGCACCACCTACAGCGTTTAGGGCCCCTGTCGTGCGATGGGGAGTGCATGCTGACATTGTCCTCGTGATGATCGATCCGACAGGATGTCGACAGATAGTTTGCTCATCCAAGTCGAACCCACGCATGTTCGCGACGAGAATAGAACACGAATAAGGATGATCATGAAAGAGATCACGATTTGCCAGGAGCATGTCGTGTGCAATTTGAACTGCTTCAACAAAGAGGGATTGCATCTTCGGGGTATATTGGGCTGCCCTGGCCAGTTCCTTGTTGCAAACTGAGGCATGTTGATGATGGCCCGTGCACCGTTTGCTCTCGAGGAGTGTGGGAAAATAACGGTGGTTGGCCATTATCAATAGGTTCGCGTCCTAATACCAAATGGGAGGCACGAAGACCCGTGGTGCATTGGTACAGGAAGACTTTCCGAGTGCCCTCGCGGGTTGCCAGCGTCGTCCATGGTGGTATTTCATCCACCCAAATACCCACTGGCTGTTCTCGAAAATGAAACCATCGGAGGTCGTCCTGACGCACGGCAGCCCTTCCACTGAACTTGGTGTGTGGAAGGTCTGCCTTGTGGTGATCATACAGCGCGTCATAACTAGTTGGCCGTTGCATTAAAGTAGGACGGCAGCCCAGTCGTTCTGCAATTGGGTTGTAGCATCACAACATTGACAAAGCACACATCCGAGTAGTGCATAACGGCGTCCTGCACTTTCTTGTCTCCAAAGTCAACGTAAGAATTTTCCCCTGCATATAAGCCTCGGGTGAGGCCTAACTGCGATGCCGCCCCATTGTCTCCACGCAGTTCCAGCATGTCTACCTTGTTGCGTCGCCCGTAAAACAAAATTGGAGCTATTGAAAACAAATCGGCATGCGCAACCGCAGGTGCCCCCGCTGGTGGCGCGATGAAAGTTTACTCATATTCGTCGCTGTCGGTGTCTAGGGGAACGTCGGTGTAGTAAGCCCAACGCCCGAGAACCTTCAGGTCCTCGCCGCAGTCGTCGTTGCCGTCTTCGGCTACCTTGGGTATCTTGCGTGGTTTGATGCTGGCTTCTTTGCCAGCTTTCTGCTTTTCTTTCTGCTTTACCCAGGCATCGGTAGGTAGTGCTGTCTGCTGTTGTTCAGTATCGGATGAAGCGAGTGTCGGAAATTCAGGAATAGGAGGTAGCGCGCGGCCACGCTCAATCGAGGGGGGAGGCAATCGTCATCGACGGTCGTAACCCGCCATGGGCGTGTTCGCTGTCCCTCGTCTCCGAGTAAGACTGGCATCGGAGGCTCCCAGTACAATCGAGTACGAATGTTCGGCACACCCTTGGTGCATTGTAATTGTACCCGGTAGGTTGATCTTGAACCTGGATGTCCTGTATAATCATAGTATCGCCGAGGTTCATCGTCACCCAGCGTACCACATAATCCCATTGAGGGCCATTCTTAGGAGACTGGACGTAAGTCCGAGCTCCCTTATCCACTTGTGTGTGTACGCTGAGGTGTACAGCCCTTGTCTGATTTCCCTGTGTGTTCTGATAGTTTATTTGATCCATCAGCCTTGCAGTCATGATAGCAATTGTTTTGTTTCGCAATTCCGCCCCCTGGGCGCCTTGGCCGGGCCACTGTAACTCATGCTCATCGTGTGGCGCAGGTTCCCCCCGCAATTTGGCATGTGCATGTCCACAGATTGGCGGGCATGCGCGCGTAGGTGGTTGCCACCTGTAAACACGAACCGCGCGGTAAACAACTCGAACGGCCTAACTTCAGACCGAAGTGGCATGGCATCCACGTGATCTGCAAGCCTAAATCTTCAATAGTACCGCGTATCGGACCGAATTCCCAGAAGTACCCTGGAGGCCCCACGAGAATAATATACATACGTAGAGCCCGAGCTTTGATCATAAGATTTTGGATGCGTTTGCAATGTGGCCCCGCCCGCTTTCCAGGCAATCGCACGTGCCACATAGCGGGCGTTGACACCCGCAGTAGTTGGTAATCCCCTGGTGAAAAGCCACGCAAAATACTGTGTGCCAGTAGAGGTCATAACATCTCTGTGTGCCATACGGTCACACATGTATCCTCGAGCCCGAAGTTCAGCGCAAGCTGTTCGCATATCCTCAATGACAAGGGCACGAAAGTGATAATGATGAGATGGGCGTTTTTTTTTCTGCGGCAGCCGCGCAGCAGGGTCCGCCGCTGCCCCTGGCGCGCACAGACGGCGCCTGGGAAAAGCATGCAGTTGCAACCGCGCCTGAAGACAGCAGCTCAGCGTTCGGCCTGTCTGGACAAGCGCGAGCGGCCGCGGCACGATCCCGCCCCTGTCATTCATTCTCAAGCGATGGGGGCGTCCAAACGCCCGTGCCATGGGCCCCCGAACCACCGCTCGAAGTGAAGGTGTCATACTGCCCGGCAACTTCGCTCGATGCAGCGGGTTGCCCCGCAATGTTGTTGGGTGGCACCCACTTGCTGTCCTCCTCGTAGATGGCCCGATAGACCTTCGCCCGCGTGTTCCGCAAGGCAAAATCCTGATCGGCAGGCGCGGGGTTGCCACCGAACGCCGTGTTCTTGCGATGCCAGGACTTGCGGGCGCTGTTCACCATAGACTGGATCGCGTAGGAGAACGCCCCCTCGATGATGGAGTGACTGATGCCCCTGGTGTCCTGGGACATCATATATGCGCGGGCGTCGTTAGGAGCGGGTGCCCCGCAATCGGCTCCACATCTGCAGTCTCCTCGATGAGCACGGGTGTCTCCTCGCACTGAGGGTTGGCCGTGACAGTAAACGCCGCCGAACCAGCAGCCTCTGTTGCGACCCCGTGCTCGTCGACCTCGATCGCCACGTGCCCTGATGGCGTCTTTACCAAGACCAACACCCTGGCGCCTCTGCCAAGGATGAGCCTGTGCACGTCTGTACCTGGGATGATCATCTGTCCATGTCCCTGCTCAAAGATCAAGATGGCGCGCTTGTTCGACATGCCCCTTAATCCCAGGATCGCGGGTATATTATCGGCAGATCCCCCTGCACATTGGCCAAGTGTCTAGCCTGGCAATAACGGGTGCCCCCGTGGAGTCGATCCTTCTCTCGCAAGAAATTGTGACATGCATTGACTTGTCCCAAACTGCGGCTCCGTGCCCCGCTCCAGACACGCAGTCTCTTCGTCAGATCCAGCTTTTTGATGTCGTGACCATGCGAGCGCGAAGCTCGCTCGAATGTCTGCGCAGTGCCCATAGCAACGAAGTTGATATTATTGCCGACGCCCAGCAGGATAGTCATCATTCCATCAACCATGGTTACACTCTTCGCTGCCAGGGCTAACTCATGTCGTTCACCGGATACGCCCGGCTCATCGGACAGCGTTGTGCCAAGCATGCCTTTTGCGGCGCCTTCGACCCAGCGCCCGCTGATCTCCTCGTCATAGATGTAAAGACGTTCATATACCTCCTGGCCTCCTCTTATGTATTCGGATGAGTCTGAAAGATGCATGAGGAGGTGCGCTCGTCATACATGCAAGGATGCTGCGGAGTAAGCGGCATGTTCTCAAAGTGTCCTCTTCGGCACGCACGGCTATCTGGCCATCTGCGTTGGCCAGCACCGTGCGTAGCATGTCTCGCTCATATATGGCACTGGCGCCGCTGCGCGCACACGCTGGGCTCTCGGTTCTGCGCGAGCGTAGCGGGCCTCCCCGCGCCCTGCCATATTGCGCGCGGAGCCATTGCGAGCTTACCTCAGTGGCTCTCTCCATGCGCCCCACTCATTGGCAGACAACCCTGCTGGCGTCATTGCATCCGGTGCCCCTGCAGTAGCTGCTGATTCGGCGACCAGAGGCATCTGCATTTTCTGTGGCCAGCATCGTTGCTGTCAGGTTCGGCCACACATATGGAAGTGCAGCAGGTTGCCCCGCAGGTACAGCTGGTGCCCCTGCGGCAACTGCAGTGCCTGTCATCATCGCCGCGTTGCGATTCAGCTCTTGACGGAAATCTCCGGGTTCATTTGCCCCGCGGAATACTTCTTCATGTCGATCCGCTGCGCCATGCCCCCTGGCAAGGGCATAGTGCAACTCAGCTGTGATGAGGCCTGCACCTCTGCACATAGCAAATGGTGCCTCGCTTGGTGCACCTTCCAGCTGCCGCCCCACGTGTGCGTGCGCTACGCGATCCCAACGCTGCGCACGGAAACTATGGCCACACTGAAGCCTCCACACCATGTCGTGGTATACAGATTCTTCGAGGCATATGGCACACTTGGTGGAATCGCCGTCGCTGATGATCGGTGGCAGTGCTGATGGCCGGATGCGCGTCTGTCGATCAAGTGTGGATCCTCCCATTTCGTATCGGCTGGGTGGGACTGCCGGTGCCATTGGTGGCCCCGCAGGCATTGATCCCATCGCAACCAACGTTGACAGATTCATGGCGGGTGGCCCCGCAGTTGCAGGAGCAGCGGGTGCCCCCGCGCGATTCATCATGCGGCGTAGCAGTCGCTCCTGATTACGTCGTTGGCGAGCCAGTTGCATAGAGAGTTTGGCCTGCTGCGCCTCGTGGATGACCAAAATATCGGGACGCAGCTCTCTCATCGTTGTAGATACTACCAGCTCTGGACCGCGTTGAATCACTTCTTGGGCCATGGGGCTGCCAGGTACCCATAGTGGGGCACCTGGCCAGGGATGCCGGCCTCGTATCCAGCTCACCGCGTCCGCTGGGACCTACAGAAATCGCCTGCTGTCGCCCGAACGTACGGTCCACGGGTTGAATACCGACCCGAAGGATACCCGTCGTCTGCGCATAGTAATCAAGGGACACGGGCGCATCCACTTGTGGCGCCGCAGGCCGCTCAGCAGCCGTCGGATCATATATCGAATGGCTGGGAAACGCTGGTACGTATCCATATATATATATATATATACACACGTATATTTGTGATGGTCCGGCGATGGATTGGCATCTGGAACACACTCCCACGGCGGAGCCCAGTCGGCGCTCGGAAAGTCAATTCTGCCCCGCCCATGCTCTCAATAGCCTCGCGCATCTTCCTGCGCATCCACTGCTGCTGCCCCAATAGGCTCTCGGCCCTCTGGGCAGCCTCCTGGCCCGCAGCGGCAGGTTGCCCCGCGACAGCACGTGGAGATGCAAAGGGCGATGTGGCCTGCAGGGCTTGGTATAGCTGAGGGTCCATCCTGACGCTTTGGAGTCTGGCCTGCAAGCTGTTGGTGCTCCAAACACTCTGCTGAGTGCCGGGTGGGGCAGCGGCCCTGCTCGCGGGCGCGAATGCGGCGGGCTGCCCCGCAGGCGCAGGCAGCTGCCGCGCCTGATTACGCCGCGGGTCGCTGGCATAAAGTCCGTCGTTCAGCGCAACCCCGCCGGGTGTCATGCCAGACACGTCAGCGCTCTGAGCTTGGATCCATGACCTATCCGAGCCTCCCGCAGGTGCCCCCGCTTGATACACCTCTTGCATCGCGAGTATAGAGGCGCGTTCCACCTCCGACGTAGGTGTCGGAATAAGGACTTTGAGGTTGCAGTGGTTCCCCGGTACAGTCCACCCCCTCAATGTGGAAGCATCGCATGTGTATTCATACCACTCCTCCGGCACAGGCCTGGGACTTTGCAGGTTACCCCGCTGGTTGTCGTCAAGATACAACTCGTTGACCCAAGCCTGCCCAACTCGGTCGTGCCTGCATTGGACATCGCAAGGCATAATGCCAATGAGTTGGACGATGTGCCTTGGCGGAATCCTGCACTTAATACCCGGCGTCATGATGGCGTCGCTGGCAGACCGCCAGACCGGGATGTTGTCGCGAAGGTGATTCTTGAGGCTCACCATGATCAAAACTTCGGATTCCATCCACAGGCCTGACTGAATCCACCCGTCTCCAGGTAAGTATGGGCACCCATGAATCACCTGCCTGCTTTTCCCCTCCGGGTTGTCGTCGCTACGGCAGGACAGACCGACAGATGGCATCTCCGGGATGCTTGTCCATTGCGTACCGTGGATGGATGAAGTAGCATGGGGCTCACAATTCGTGCAAGTCTGTTACCCTTGAGCAAAAAGATTCCGGGCATTCGATGCCTGGGCTGCTGCGTCCATTGCTGGGACGTAAGAAGTACGACGGGCGGGCCCCCCCGCATAACTGAGGCTTCTTCACCTGGAGTCGATTCTTCTGCATGCCGGAAATGTCGAATACCTCGCATATTTCTAGCACGGCCAGTGCTTGACGCGCCCGGTGCCGGCCTCGGAGGCATTCTTTGATGGCGCCCAAGCGATGACCATGCCATTCCTCGCGGCTCTTCGGCGGCCTATTTTCCAGCCGGTCTCGGAGGTCAACCCGGCCGTCGAACTCGTCCAACGAGTTGACGCAATCCGTAAACCGATGAGAAGCCCTGTCGTGGCGAAACGGCTTTTTCCTCATGGCTGTAGTGAGCCACTCCGAACAGCCGCGCTGATCGCACTCTTTCGGAAGCTCCGTACTGATGCGCCCCTGACGCAATGTCTGCGCTAGGTATTCCGCCAGGGAGCCGTTGCTGAGGGCAGGCTGTGTCCGCGAGATGTTGCGGACACGCTAGCGCTGAATACCATCGTTATCAGCGTGCGTGGCGGCGCACACTGCATCGCATGGCACCGCCCTGCATCGGTCGGAGCCGTCGGCGGCGCGGGGCCTGCATGCTGGGTCGACCATCGCGCGATGAGGGGTGCCCAGGGTCTCCCCGCGACGCCTGCTCCCCGCGACCAGTTCAGGGATAGCGGCAGGTTGCCCCGCAGGCGCAGATGATGGGTCAGCGCGTGCCCCCGCAGGGGTCACTGCCGCAGCTGGCGCTGCAGATGAGCTTGCACTCTCAGACGCACCCTTCCTTTCTGCGACATTCGGAGCAGCCCCCGGTGCTTTGGGCGCAGACTGCAGCGCCTTCTCACCTTCATCTCGCTGCGAGGGGCGCGCCCTGGATGCGCCCTCCAACGATGGCGCCCAGCCGGCCCCCCTGTGGGGCCTGCCAGGAGTTGGGCCACGCAGAAATACAAGCTCCTTCAACGTAGGGGCGCCGCTGCCTTGGAACGCTGATGCTGCGGCGGCCGCTGCTGGCCCTCTTGAGCACTGTCTGCGGGCAGGTTCCCCTGCAGCTCTGTGTCATTTGTTGCTTCCAGGGTCGGCCTCTGCTGAGCCGGTCCTTTTCTTTTGTCTAGGTGGCGCTTGAGCTGGTGACCTTGGGGCACTTGGCGATGGAGATAAGTCGACGTCCTCCTCGCCGAGCTTCTCTCTTCGGGGATTCGGGGCCTTGGGCGGTTTCTCAGCGGGCGCCCCCGCGCAAGAAGATGCCGCAGGTTCCCCCGCATCATGAGGTGATGGCCTGTCTTGCGGAAGCAGGTGTTGTTGCCAGTAAAATGCCATGACCTTGATAATGGTCTCACTCTTCAAGTCCAATTCATATGTTTCAGCATTGACTCTTCGGACTACTTGGGTGGATGCCCAGCCAATCTCTTTGAAATTGCATGAAACTGTCGTGCCTGGGGCAAGGGCCGCGTCCGCTGTCATCTTCCTGGAGGCGTCTATTTCGGCGTCCGTTGGATTGCTGCTTTCAGTCTCCTAGGTGCGCTCTGAATCACGAGCAGACGCAGCAGCAGTCGGGTCAACAACCCAGGTCATAACAGGTTTTTTCACCCCTCTCGCCGCCCTCCGGATTGTTAGCACCTTCGCGAGTGGAAGAAGCGGGCTGCCCCGCAGATGATACCTCAGCCATCGCTTCATGAGGTCCTCGATTGCATCGCTGGAGGCGGTGATCTTCATCGAGGTTATTCCACTTCTGTTCAATGTGTTTGGCCTCATTTTTGGCGAGTGGCTGCTAGCCATCTTTGGTCAGGCGTCGCCTAGGGCGATTGCAAGTCGGATCTACCCTGCGACCTAAACCGCCCCCGCGAGTCCAGACCCACGGTGTCTTCTCAAAGTTGGGGCTCCTTGGGGGGCGCCCCATCGGGCCGTCTGGTCTGCGGTCCGCACAAGCGTTCGCAGCTGCAGACCTGGCCTCGGGGCTCCTCTCGATCACTAATGATGGCCCTTTCGTTTGAGCCCCTTCTTTCAAGATTGCGGGTCGACTTAGTACCGCGCCCTCTGTTGGCGCGCATTGTCTTGCCACGATGGCCCCGCGTAACATCATGGAGTGAGTGCCAGTGGCTGATGTCGTGCTCGGCCCAGCCTGGGCCGGGCCAACGCCGCATGTCTGCTGCTTCTGAAGCACATTGGCGGGCAAGCCCACGATCTCCAGTACTGACGAGACGCAATGGGCCCGGGCCATCGGGCTCATCTGGCTGACCCTCGCCCGGAGGCGGGCTTGTCCGCGAGCGCCCCCTTCCTGGCGGAGTTGCCGGGGCCCTCTGGTCAGGCGAGCGCGGGCGCCGTGCGCCGTTGGAACGGGCGCGCGAATGCCTGCGCGAGTGGCTCAACCCATGGCGTTGTGGATGATAGCACTCAGCTCTCCATTCGTCCTCGTCGACGTCGTTGCGACGCACTCGCCTCCAAACTGGACGGCTCGTGGATCGACCATGCATTACGCGCGTGAAATGAGAACCTCCGTTGCGTCCGTGTCCGAGGTCACATTGGACGCGCTCGGAGAAAAAGGTCACCCGCATCGCGCGAGCGACCCCGCAAAAGGAATGTTGTCGAATGTTTCTCCGTATACTGGATTGCCAATAACCTGTGGCTGGAGCATCAATCGGAGCTCCTCCTCTGTTGCCAGTATCGTTGCATCAGGGTCCGCAGGTGCCCCCGCCACCTCGCGGTCCGAATCGGCGGGCACGTTGACGTCGTCAACAAACTCAATATGCGCAGGTTGCCCCGCGAGGGCAGTGCCCGACCAGTCCGCCAGGCTGACCTCGTCATGGCCAACATAGATCCCCTCGAAGAGCTCATCGGCATACCTCTCGAGGGACACGCTGACACTCAGATACCTGGCGGCCGTGAAGTGGACAGCGGTTGTATGGGGTGTCTTCGGGCGCGACTAATCGCGTCTCCAAGTCAACATACTGAATGTCCATATCGGTTTGAGCCGCGTGTATAGCCGAAACCCTGCCTCCCTCATCGCCTTGGGGGGCATCCTCGACGGAAATGTTGTGTAATACGACAGATATCACATCCCATGGCTTTTTCCACTGGCATCCTCCGGGTTGCCCCGACGCCCCCTGCCCTTTCCTGAGGTGCGCCTGCGGCCTCTACCTGTCCCCAGGAACCTTTTCTTCGTATTGTGGCCCAGTAAGGGATGCCAAGGATGCCAACATACCTCTGCCATGTAGCCGCCGTCGTTTACCTTTACCCTTGCCTCTACCCTTACACTTTGACCTAAACGCCCGTCGGACCGCGCGTCGTACTTCACGAGCTGGTTTCTGCATGAATCGTCTCCAACGGCGATTGTGTTGCTGGTATCCTAGGAATAACCACTGCGCCTGTTGCTCTTCAGTGAGATGCACAAGGATTTTTAGAATAATCCAGGGCACCAGCTCCCTCCTCTGATTAAGAATCGGCCTCGGTAGCAGAGTCAAATTCAAACCCGGCGGGCTGCCCCGCAGAGCCTACAAGGGTAGTGGCTTGGGCAGGGGCCGCCGTTGCCGACGGTCCCTGATAGCTAGCCCAGGAGTCTTGCGACCCCGTAAGCTGACCACCTTGCTGGCTCAATAAGGTGGTGGCCTCAGTTGGCTGCGGGTCGTCTTTCCAGACGTTGTTCGCAGGTTGCCCTGCATTGGTGTCGGTGTGAAGCGTCTCGGCACGATGACCGTGGCTGAATATACCACCACTGCTGCCAAGGGTTCGCTCAGCAATGTGAGCATAGGACCTCATGCGCTTTGGTAGAAAATCAAACTGTTGCTGGGTTCTTGGCATTTGGTGATTTAGTGTTTGCAATAGATGCTGTACAATCGACGTGCCAACACCCAGAGCTCTGAACAATATTACTGTTAGCCTGCCGTCTCGGCCTCAAAGCGTGCTGTCTGAAAGCGTAAAGCGTGCTAACGTCTGGTCGATCCGCTCTCCCGCGTGGACGCGAAAGTCGATGAGAGCCGTTCCTGAATTAACTTGGCGTTCCCTCTTAAGATGTTCGAACTTCGTGCTGAGGAAGAACATGATGTAGGGTGCGCCGTCGGTGTGGCGACCACAGATACTCACGCCAAAGATAAGGATTGAGGAAGGTACTCTCATGGCTATGATCCTTGCGAGCCCTCCCAGGCCACGCTGTAATGCCGCGGCCTGTTGGGAGGGGGCCATGTTGCCTGTAGTCACGTTGATCCAGGCATGTACCTCGCGAGCGAATTCGAAGAAAGGTACGCTACCGGCAGGGTCCCAGTGGGGGTAGTACGTATTTCGTCTCCGCCACGCTGCATATGCCTGACAGCGCACCCGATAGCGACCCATTGAAGGCCAAATAGGGTAATACCAAGCCAATGGCCCCTTCGGTCGTGGTCGGATGCGTGCAGGTGTGTGGGTGCTGATTTTTCGTCGTAACCTGCGTGGGGGGGAGGCGGCACAGTGTCGTATCGATGTGACCGTGCATTACGTCTTCAAACAAGTTCCCAAGTGGAGTAGGAGGGTGGACTTCAGGAGTGTAGTAGCGCAGGGAAGTCGGACTCATGTAACAGGCCTCCGCGAAAACGGAGGTAGCGCTGCAAGTGTCCTTGCGGTTGTGGGTATATGTGTACATTCCTGCGCGCAAACCCACTGCACCCTGATGTTCCACCATGTCAGTAGTCCACCGAATAGTCCGTGGATGGTGAAGGATAGAGCTAGAGCTGACCACCACAGGCCAGCTCCGCTACCAAGTTTGAAGGGGGTTGGGAGGCCCAACCATACGCTTCGCCTAAGGCGAAGCGCGTATCCAACTCTGTTGTACCGTAGTAACGATAGTTCCAGAAGTTGGAGATCGTTGTGGGAGCGACGGGCCATGTCGGTCTCAATGGCAAGTAGTGTGCCTCGCGATGAGGCGCAGTAATATGTTGGCGGCCGGCGGCTTGAGCACAAACTGTCGCTATCTCTCGCCTTTGCCCCAGGCTCCTTTAGTCCCCCAGCCACTCTCGTTCTCCCCTCCTGTGCACCTTCCCCTCCGTCTGGCCCGCTCCCCTCCATGGGCCGCTCTCTCCTCCAGCCTCCACGGTTGGCCCCTGCAGGCTCATTGTCTGTTCCTCCCTCCCGCCAGGTGAATGGAGTGGCCTCCTGCAGCGGCATGCGGTCGCAGGGGTCCTGGGCTGCAAGGGGAAGCACTGCGCAGCGACCACGGACGATGCTGCGCAGCGCCGACGGACTAGCATTACAGTTCTCCCGCCTCCTCCCCATCCCCCTCCTCCTCCTCCTCCCCTCCCCCTCCTCTCCCCCTCCTCCCCCCCTCCTCCCCCTCCTCCTCCTCCTCCTCCTCCTCCTCCTCCTCCTCCTCCTCCTCCTCCTCCTCCTCCTCCTCCTCCTCCTCCTCCTCCCCCTCCTCTCCAGACCTCCGACGATACAATTGTTGGATGGTCCCGGGAACAGTTGTCCCACGCTGTCGTCGGCTCGGGACGCTTGTGAGCGGCCGTGCCTCTTTGAGGGCGGCCCAGGGGCGCTTGCGGCGCCCCGACCGGCCGCGGGTGGCCCGAGCTTCCAGCCCGCAAGCCACGACCGCCCCTCGACGCGACGACACCTCGACGCGACGACACCTCTACGCGACGAGGCGGGGGAAGAAGGAGGAAGAGGAGAAAAAGGAGGAGGGAGGAGGGCGGGGGAGGAGGAGGAAGAGGAGGAGGGGGAGGAGGGGAGTGAGGAGGAACAGGGAGAGGGGGAGGACGGGACTGAGAAGGGAGTGGGGCTCGCGCCGAGCCCCATCAACGCAACGACACCCTCAACGAGGCCGCCTCGACAATAGCCGCGATGCCCTCTGCACCGCGCACAGGCCGGGCGTCTCATTTAACTCCGTTGCCCATCGTTTTCCTTTTATGTTCATGGCAGTATACTTGGAGTTGTACCTGTGTCTGTTTCCCTCCTGATCGAAGCGCGAGGGAGGACTTTGGGCCACGTGGGCGGCCCCAAGAACCCTGGATGCGAAAACCCAGACCACCTCGACTCATACAAAGTAAGACGCAAAGTTGCTCCCTATCTTCGGCCTCTGGGGGCCCTTGCCGTGCCTCGGGACCGTCAACCGAATCGACTCGGGATGAAAAACCGGTCCCAGGAAATAGGTTGAGACTTCCGGGGGTCGACTCTCCAGGAAAAAACAAGCTGCCACGGAGGTCTGCGAACATTGCCATGTTGTTTTTTCTTGGAGAGAGATGCAGGAACTAAGGCCTCTTGGACGCGGCGCCCTGGGGTTAAATAGCCCCCATTACTCTCGGCGACAGCCGACGGTTCTTGTCCAAAACGCTGACAAGTCTTGGAGGGACGATCTCTACTTCCTCCGTTTTTCGCCGAGCTTCCTTCTTTGTCTCTCGCAACCCCCTTTACTCCCGGAGATCTCTGCGGGGGCTCCCAACAACTGCACACTCAGCATGGGAGAAACGGGCCCTGTGAGAAACGGGTCCTGGGCCCTGGAGCCTTCCCCCAGGACAATGTTTCTTCCCCCCGCGCCGTTTTCGGACAATCCTGGGGCCCGTGGAATGGCCACAAGGGGCCCGAAAACGGCGAAAAACCTCAGGACGTTTCCACCGGGACGCGGGACGACGGCAGGCTTCCGCCGACAGGCGGCCGCTGGCGGTTCCCGCCGCCGCGGCACTGCCGACTGCGCTCGGGCGGCCTCCCGCCGCCTGCCGGGGAGGAAGGGATGCCAGCCGCCCTCGAGGACGAAGCCGTTCCTTGTGCTTTGCCCCCCACCCCCCCGCCACCGAACAGTCCGCCACCCCTCAAGAGGGCTAGCACTGCACCCATTGACGAGCCGGTGCCGCTCCCAGGCAGCGGCAGTGTTCTGTAGAGGGCGGCCGAGCGAATGCCACCACATCCGGAGGGGAGAGGAGGAGGAGGAGGAGGAGGAGGAGGAGGAGGAGGAGGAGGAGGAGGAGGAGGAGGAGGAGGAGGAAGGGAGGAGGGAGAAGCAGTAATGGCCAGGGAAAGCTCATACCAGGGACCGTGCTACGCCCCAGAGGGAAAAAGAGAGACACCCGCTGTGGGGCTGGCCCCAGTTGTCACTACTGGAGGGTCTTCTTGCACAGCTCCACCTATCCGACACGTGCTGCTGGCGCTGCACGACCGCTGGTCGTGCCACTCGCAGTATGCTGGGCGGCGAGGGGCCGCACTTGCAAAGCGGGCAGCACGCCCCTTGGCGCACCGCGCGCTCTGACATTCCGAGGCGCTGTGCGCGTGGGGCCTCCTCCTCCTCCTCCGCCTCCTCCTCCTCCTCCTCCGCCTCTTCCTCCTCCCCTCCGCCTCCTCCTCCTCTTGCTCCTTTTCCTCCTCCTCCTCATCATCACCATCAACATATCATCATCATCATCATCATCATCATCATCACCACCACCATCATCATCATCAGCATCAGCATCAGCATCAGCATCATAATCATCATCATCGTCATCACCATCATCATCATCATCATCATCATCATCATCAGCATCATCATCATCATCATCATCATCAGCATCATCATCATCATCATCATCATCATCATCATCATCATCATCATCATCATCATCGTCATCGTCATCATCATTATTAGCATCATAAGCATCATCTTTATCATCATCAGCAGCATTCATCATCATCAGCATCATCAGCATAATCATCAGTCACATCAACAATATCGCCATCATCATCATACTCGCCGTACGTCGACGAAATGTTGCACCAAATTTGCCGCGCATTGTGAGCTATATTGCGTTGCTCCTCCCCCCCTCCTCCCCCTGATCATAATATTGGGCACATGGCAAAGGTCCCTTGGCGCCCTCCCCAGGGCTCGCGACAGAATGTTGCATCACCGAGCCGTTTCGATGAACCTGGGACCGCAGCCAATGTTAAGATTGGGGGAGGGGGGGGGTGGAAGCGACCCATCCATTGCTAAATCGGCTTGCTTTCTTCACAACACCAGGTGGTGCAACATTTTGTCGATGTACCGCATCATCAGAATCATGATTTCCATCCTCATTAGTATCACCATCGTCATGAATTTTAGCATGATCATCATGCGCAGCATAATCACCATCAACATCATCGTCATCGGCAGGATCGTCGTCGTAACCATCACCATCACCATCATCATCAGCTATAGAAAGCATCATCAGTAACAGTAGACGACCATCATCATCATCATCATCATCATCATCATCGTCGTCATCATCATCAGCAGAAGCAGCATCAGCATCATCAGCATCATCATCAACATCATCCCCTTCGTCTGAGTCGTATGATTGTCCTCCTTACCGGTAGTAGTAGTAGTAGTAGTAGTAGTAGTAGTAGTAGTAGTAGTGGTAGTAGTAGTAGAAATAGTAGTAGTAGTAGTAGTAGTAGTGGTAGTAGTAGTAGTAGTAGTAGTAGTAGTAGCAGTAGTAGTAGTAGTAATAGTAGTACTAGTAGTACGCGTACTAGTCGTAGGAGTAGTGGAACTAATAGTAATACGACTACTACGGCTGCGATTCGTAGCAGTAGTAGTAGTAGTAGTAGCAGTAGTAGCTGTAGTAGCAGTAGTAGTAGTAGTAGTAGTAGTAGTAGTAGTGGTGGTACTACTAGTAGTAGTAGTAGTAGTAGTAGTAGTAGTTGTTGTAGTAGTAGTAACAGTAGTGGCATTAGTCATAGTAGTAGTAGGAGTAGCAGTAGGAGTAGTAGTAGTAGTAGTAGTAGTAGTAGTAGCAGTAGTCGTAGTAGTCGTAGTAATCGTAATGGTCGCAGGAGTAGTAGTAGTAGTAGTACTAAGTAGTAGTAGTAGTAGTAGTAGTAGTAGTAGTAGTAGTAGCAGCAGTAGCAGTAGTAGTAGTAGTAGTAGTAGTAGTAGTAGTAGTAGTAGTAGTAGTAGTAGTAGTAGTAGTAGTAGTCGTAGTCGTAGTAGCAGTAGTAGTGGTGGTAATATTCGTCGTCGTCGTAGAAGTATTAATAATGATACGAATCGTAGTATATCGCTCGTACTTTTATGCTTGTGTATATTACTGCCAATAGTACCAGAAGCATCATTATTATCATCAGTATTCGTGTCGTCTTTTTGCTGTTGCCCGTATTGGTACAACCTTCAAGCGGATCGTGCCGCACCAGGAACTTCGCATGCTGCCCCATCGGACGCATCCACATGGCGTCACCCCGCCGATTTCGGCACACCCCACACGAAGAGTCGTGCCCTTCTCCTTGCGAGTGTATCCGAGCGCCTAGTTACCTGATAGTCTTACGCAATTCAGCAGACACGGCGAGGAAAGTCGCACCGCCACGCCAGTGCTGAGCAGACTCCATTGCATACAGGTGGCACATACATGTGTAACGCAACGGCAGGTGGATGCCCTCGCCTCCGGATCTGCTGCCCCAGAACGCATGCTGTGTCTCTGACGCGCTGGCAAAGCAGACTCTGAAAGCCACATACCGAGCCCGGGGCACATGAGGTGGGGCTGCAAGCGTGTGACTACCCTGAGATCCCACGTTGCGAACATGACTGAACCATCGCGAGAGATCACGACCGGAGCCCTAGACCCCATCTTCCCGTTGAATTTCTTAGCCGGATCGAACTATGATCGCCCTAGGCTCGAAACTGAGCAATCACGCCAGGTGTGAAACGCCTGGGATTCAGGGTATGACCTGGCTCGAACAGATCATCGGGGGGGTCCCCAATCGGGCGTCAAATAGCCGGGGCTCTTTCTTCTCAACTTTCTGGCACACGTATCCGCAGGTCGGAAGAGCCTACTCAACGACCGAAAGGCATCACAGCAGCAGCTCAGTTGCGCGGTCCTTCACGAGGAGTCCCTCGATGGCTCTACGAACGTCTGGGGACGCGTGCGCTGGGAGTTCGGGCGGAGCCTCCTGGCGGGGCGCGGCCAAGGCTGGAGGCACGGGCGACAAGTGCCGGAGACCAGAAGGGGTCACGACATGGAAGCAGAGGACAGCAAAGGAAAGTGGAGGACGATCCATGCGGGGGCGAGGAGCCACTTGAGAGAGGCAGGAGGAAGAGAGAGGACAGGGGGGGGCGGAGAAGGAAGAGGGAAGATGGGGCAGGGAGGAGAGAAAAGGGCAATGGGAGGAGAAGGGGGGCGGTGGCGCCAGTAGCGGCCGCGAGCTCAACGACAGCCGCCATGTTTGCCTTCGGCACACACAGATGCGCTCCACAAGTAAAGTTCCCTTCAAGGAAGGAGAACGGAGGGGAGAGAACCCCAAACAAACACCCTGAGCAGCACATGCTCGCGGGTATGCGCTCCCGACGTCGGCGCTGTTCGAAGAGACGAGGGCGGGGACAATGTTGCGTCGGCGGCCAGGCAAGGGGTGACTGCGCTGGCGACGGGAGGCTTGAGCGGGGCTGCCGTGTTAGAGCGAGCTGTGCCACCATGCGAGTGGAAGGGGAAGAGGAAGGACGCCGCCGAAGGAACACAGGGACGGGGCGGGCGCCTCATGGGTCAGAACGCTCCCCGGGAGTGCGCGAGCGGGGACGCACAGAGGCTTCGAGGCGCCCTCTGGGGCCCGAGACCCGGCCAACATCGGCGCGGTTCCAAGCAGAACGCCGACCACAAGGGGAAGAGGAAGGACGCGGCCGAAGGAAAACGGGGACGGGGCGGGCGCCTCATGGGTCAGAACGCTCCCCGGGCGTGAGCGAGCGGGGGCGCACAGAGGCTTCGAGGCGCCCTCTGGGGCCCGAGACCTGGCCGACACCGGCGCGGCTCCAGGCAGAACGCCGCCCACGGCATCCACAAGATGCGAGGGATGTCGGCCCCAACTTCGGGCGCAACCGCCCATGCGCAAGACGACGAGCATCGGCGGCGAGCGAGGGGGGTAAGTGAGAAGGAGAAGACCCTCTGAGAAGGCAGCGGTATTTCTCAGAAGGACCCCGGCCTTGTGAGCAGGTTGCTGCGTCTTCAGAACAGGCGTAGAAAACTTCTCAGCAGGCCAGAGGACTCCCGAGCCTTCTGAGAAGGCCCGCCCCTTCCCGTTTCCCCCCTAGGCTCGCGCCGCCGTGAACAACACTACGGGAGGAGAAGGAAGATCGCGCGCCACGGGCCAGAGTGTCAAGCAGCTGACCACCAGCGCAGGCCGCCGCAAACCCGAACAAACCGCGGTTCGCCAGGAGCTCGTTTTGCCCTCGACCGGCCCCGCGGGCACCACCTTGGAGCGCGAGCCAACGTCGCCAGTAGCAGTCAGGACCCCGAGGAGAGTGCGAGGAGGACCCCGCAGCGCTCTGGCGCAACAGCTCCCTCCAAATGCGCCCCCCGCCGCTCTGAACGGCTGGGGCGGCGGCGGCGGACATGCACGGCGCGCACCGCCGCAAGCGCGAAGTCCAGGGCCACGACGTCGTCGATCAACGAGGGGGCGAAACGGAGCGACCGTGACTCCCCGCGTCCGGGGCCCCTGCCCGCGCGCGCACGCGGGGCGGCCAGCCGAGCGGCCGTCGAGGTCGTACCGCCTGAGCGTGCGGGAGGATAAGTCCGGCGCCGACGGGCGGCTCCGGCAAGGGGGGGCGAGGAGGAGGAGGAGGAGGATGCGATGCGATGCGACCACCGTGGCGGACAGCGTCCAGGCCTAGAGCAGACCAGGTGGGTGAGGCCATGGCCTCTAGAATCTGAAGTGTCTGGATACATGCAATGCGAGACCTACAGAAAGTTAGGAGGAGAGGGGGAGGAGGAGAAAAAGAAAGCCCTTGGTGTCGGTGTCGGCGCGGGTTGGGCGAGACGTCTCGACGTTCGCTGAGATTGTACGTCATTGGTATGAGTCCTGGGCGCTGGTCGACGTGAGGTCGGTGAAGTGGTGCTCGAGCGCTGTCCATGCTTCGGTGCCTTGGGTTGTGTGCGTCCATGTGATGTCGTTCGGTTGTCCTTTCGAATGGGCTTGCGTGGGCGGTCGGTGGAGGTCTGCGTTGCCGTAAGTAAGTGGTGACCTCGTCGTCCCAACGCGTGTTTTGGCCACCGTGCTACCTGTGTCCCCGCTGGCGCGGGTTGAGGACTGTGTGCCAGCGCAGCACTCGCCATGTCCACCTCGTCTGGTCGTGATTTGCGACTCGCGAAGCCATGCGCCATATTTCCCGTTTGTGCAGCGTCTCCCACTTGTCAATGTGGAGGAGCTTCATGAGGTGCTCTGCGCGTCGTGTCGCTCGCTGGATGTAGTCGACCCGTGGTTCCGTTTCGTCTGCGGTGGTGCTGTCTTCGCCGTCTTCGCATCACACTGTGATGGGTTGCTGTCTGCGTCGTCGCTAGTGCTGTAAGTGCGGTCTTCGTGGTCTTATGCTTCGTTGTTCGCGCCGTCGAGATTAGGTCCTTGGCCGATGTGAGGGCCAACTTCTTTCGTTGTGCGTCTCCGTGGCGTTCTAATGATCATGCGAAGCATGCGTCGTTGTGTCTGTCGTAGATGCTGCCGTAGAGGCTCCGTGAGGGTTCACGTCTCTGCTCCGTATAACGCCGTTGGTGCTACAGTGCTGTAAAAAAACCGGAGTCGGTGAGCCAGTGGGTAGTGTTTGCTGGTCAGCTCCTGCTTGCGAGACGTGAGTGATGCCCATGCAGCTCGCGTGCGGTGGTGGATTTCCGTTTCCATCGGTTTGTGGAAGCTGATCAATTGGCCGGGGTATTTGATACTGCCCTCGTATGGCACGATTTCTATATCCATGTCTTGGAAACGTGCTGTGCGTGAGCTCGCCCTTCCGGTCCTTCCCGCCTGGTTGCTCAGTACTTTGGTTTTGCTTGGGTGTAATTCGGGCCCGTGTAGCCTCGTCGCGCGCACAATGTCGTCAAACATCGCTGTCAGGCGCGGGAGAGTTTGGCTGGTCAGGAGCACGTCGTCGGCGAAGCGTAGCTTGGTCAGCGTGGCGGTGCTCGCGAATCCCAATTCAACTCCCTTCCATTTTTTCTGCCATTCGGAGACCAGCGGTCCAAGGAGGAGGAGGAGGAGGAGAAGGAGGAGGAGGAGGAGGAGGAGGAGGAAGAGGAGGAGGAGGATGGAGGAGGAGGAGGAGGAGGAGGAGAGAGGAGGAGGAGGAGGAGGAGGAGGAGAGGAGGAGGAGGGAGGAGAGGAGGAGGAGGAGGGAGGAGGGGAGGAGGAGGAGGAGGAGGACACCAGCGTAAAAGACGTCTTGCCTGACTGCTTAATCTAACCTGATCCGCCACTCACACAATGAGTAGAACCGAAACCGAGGGAGGGGGAGGAGGAGGAGGAGGAGGAGGAGGAGGAGAAGGAGGACGAGGAGGGGGAGGAGGAGGGGAAGCAGGAGGAGGAGGAGGAGGAGGAGGAGGAGGAGGAAAGGAGGAGCAGGAGGGGAAATATGGAAGGGAGTGAGGAGCTGCCGCCGTGCCACGGTAATGGGCCGGCTGCCATGACACCGACGGCCTCAGGCAGGCAGGCGGGGTCGACGCGCGAAGGCACGACGCTTGAGCCCTCGCGAGGGTGACCCGCGTCGTGGGACGACTGCGCGCGCTCGCCTCCTCAGGGGGCGGGGTGGGGTGGGGGGGCGAGAGGAGGCCTGCAGGAGGGAGGTGCCCACCGGACGAGGAAGAGGGGGTGGAGGGTGAAGGGGCCCTGGGACACACAAATACATAGACACAAACAAAAGGATTCACCATATTTTCCTATATTTTCTGGGTTCTTGCCTTCCCCCCACACTTCCCATATTTTCCCATGCTTTCTGGGGAATCGACGATTAATTGTGTCTGTGTGATCTTTCCCTCCTGCCAGAGAAGGGGAAGCATCGACCTTGAGTCGGCGACACATGGACGATAGACTGGCGACAGGCCCCCGACAGCGCGTCCGCACGCTCCTGCGAAGGGTAGGCTGCCCCCATGGGCGATCAGTGGGCGATGAGGGTCGGTGCATCCCCCCACGGAGCCGATCCGCGCCTGGCGCTGCCCCCGACTCGCACACAGCCCCCATCTCCGGCGGCGCGCCACAACGGTCGCGAGTTCAGTGAGCACGGGCCGCATCCACCACAACTGCACCCAGCTCTCTGGACGAGACGGTCGGCACAGGTAGCGCCCTGGCGCCGGCGCATTGAGCGAGACCGGCCTGCTGCTAGAGCGGCGCAAAGCGAGGGACACCCCGTCTGGTGCGTGCAGGACAGGGCGCGTCGACCGCAGTGGGGACAGCGTGCGTGCAGCGAAGCAGACGGGAGTGTGCAACCGCAAGCGAGACAACCACTCACACACTCACACGCGCACACACACACAAGCCTGCCAAGCACACCACTCGGCCACCGATGATGGCAGGACGCGCGCACCGACGGGCACCGCTGGGCCCGCGCTGGGCCGGCACACGTCGTAGCTCCTCGAGTCGTGCCATCGCCGGCTGCTCTCCGTTCGGGAGCGGCCACGAGGGGGGTGTCCAAGAGGGGGTGGGTGGGGGCAAATCATGACCGGCGGCATGTGCGCGGCCAAGCGGGGGGGCCAGGGACGTAATGAAGTAAGAAGAGGCGCCATGAAATCTGGGGAGATATCATGGCCCACGCCATGATACCCACCCACCCCCTGGTCATCGCCCCCCTCTTTGCCGCCCCCGATCCGTTGACGGCGAACAGCTGGCACGGAGCCTCCTCCAGGGCTCCAGAGCCAATTCTATCCCGCCCGTGTCCAAACAGGCCTGCGGACCGAGCAGGCCCAGTGCTATAGTGCCCTCTCGGTGCGCTCCCCTCCGAGGGCCACCTCGGCCGAGTCCGGCGCCCCTCTCGGGGCCCCCAGAGCCTGCTCCAGGGCTCTCGCTGGCCATCGCTCGGACGTCCATTCCCTGTGTTTTTGTTTGGTTTCGTGCGTGGCTTTTTCGCCAAATGATCAAGGATGCTCCTCGATGGCCCTCGCCGAGAAAAAATACACACGTCCGAGAAATGCCAGGCTCGAACTAGCTTCATCCCTGCTGCGTTTCGAAGGCCAAAACATTCAGAAGGGGCACTAAGAGCGAGGGACTGCGAGATCCTTTGTACTGGTTTCCACTCGCAGTGCTCCGAAATGCTGCACAACCATGTCACTGCCACAGATGATCCTGTGGCTACGATCCCACCAGTCCGCTCGTTGTCGCTCCGCAGGGCTATTCCCAAGCGGCATTTGCACTGAAGGGACCCCTTGTGCTTAGGAAAGAGCTGGTTGTGCTCGCATGATCGCATGAAAAGCGACCCCTGCCCCCCACATGAGGAACTTTAGACCAAGTGCGCGGCAATGGCCTCGCTCATAGGGCGCCTACACTTACTCACTTCCGCCACAAGTGCAAAACATTGTCATATCAAATCAATGGTTGTGGGGGCTGGGGTCGGTTCCCCACTGCTCATCGGAAAGGTTCGGCCATCACCGATAGTGCCCCGCCTGCGAGGTCCCACCCACTGAGCTCCCGTGGCATGGCCCCCGGGGGCCTACCGCCACCGATGGGCACGGTTCTGCCACTGGCCCTCGCTCGCGGAGCCCCGTGGCATCCAAGGGTGATGCCTCGCGACACACGGGTCATCCTCCCCAAGTAACTATTGCATGTACGTGATAGCTTTGAACCTCGGGTGCCAAGGCACTGAAAACGGCGGATTGCAGCGGCTGCAGCAGCGGCGGCAACGACTAGAATGGGTAGGGGGAGCGGCGAGGGCGGCCGCGATGAGGGCGATAACGTGAGCGCACACCCTGAAACCAAGACATGGACGACATGACAATGGCGAGGACGATGACAACCACGGCCGCGGTGGGACGGTCGGCGGCGGCCATGGCAGAGACAGCGGCCGCTGCACTGGCGAGACCTGGGACTAGCAGTCGCCGGGGGATCCTCACAGATGCGGCGAACGAGGGCGAGCTGGTTTCCTCGCCCACCCTCCCAACATGCACTTTCCGCAATCAGCCCGACGCCGCCACCAGGCCCCACGGGGATCTACCGCGGAAGCCCAGGTGTAGAGCCAGCCCAGATATACTTCTCAGCAAGAGAAAGAGAGCATCAAGAAAACATACGAGGAACAGCAGAACAAAAGAAACATAGACGATCAATGCATGACCAACTTACGACCCACTGACCTAACTACGACAAGCTTACGATGAACATTGACAAGAAACTAGCAGGACAAGTTTACCTACTTCTGGCCTGTCAATAGACGACTCACCGCCCCGCGCCGCTTATGACTTCGCAGCACCGTGCGGCACACCTGTGCCTGGCCGCAGCGCCAGGGGGCTCGGCGCGGTGGGGCGAAAGCGGGCTGCGCAACAGCTGATGAGCGCCTGGACACGTGGTTCGGGACACATGGCTCGGGACAAAGAGATACCGCCGCGGAGGTACGAGGAAGGATGCGCGGCACACCACGCGCCCCGCGCAATCCGGAGGCACAGCACGTCAATGCAGGCTCCTCCTCCTCCTCCTCCTCCTCCTCCTCCTCCTCCTCCTCCTCCTCCTCCTCCTCCTCCTCCTCCTCCTCCTCCTCCCCCTCCTCCCTCCTTCTCCTCCTCTTCCGTGGCCAAGAGCCCACGGCGGCGCTCGGAACTCCCAGCGCTTCAGGCCAGGACCCTGCGGCCTGGTCCTGTAGCGGCAATGGGACACCCCAACATTCAGGACGGGACGCTCTGGCCAGGACTATGCAACAAGCGACCAGGAACCCCTTTTGTTCAGAGCATGACGCAGTAGCTGGGGCCATGCGGCGGCGACAATGTGTCTCAACTTCAGGTCAAGATTATATGATCGGGACGCTATCTCGGCAACTCGAGTTCACAATTGACACTATTGAAGGACCCCTACAGCGGCGACTGGGAACCACCATTGTCCGCGCAGGTCTCGGAGTTCAAGTCAGACCAGGACCCGATGGCCCAGACAAGATGGAGACGATTACAACACTCAACAACCAAAATCGATGACCTCCTCTACCCCAACCCCTCTACCCCCGTTCACCCCGGATGCCATGATTCGCCCCGCCACCAGACCCTAAACCGCATTTACCATAGGTTGCACCATCGGTTGCGGCAGGATCCCCGCAATGTGCCCGGCGTTGCATTATAGGTTGCGCGAAGGATTGTCCCATGCACCCTGGTTTCCTACTGAATCGTCCGCTGCCCCAGTGGGTGTACAAGTTCGCCATAGGTTGCGCCAAGCACCCCGCGTACTACCCAATCGCCCGCTGCCTCAAGCAGTGCACCAATCAGCCGCAGGCTGCGCCATAAGCTGCGCCGTTGGTTTCGCCAGGCATTCGCAATCTACCAAATCGTCAACACGGGGCGAAGCTGTTCATCATTATTACTGCCGCTCCAACTAGACGAAGCCATGACCAGGGACAGAATCAGACCGGCAGGGATCCATGAGATCCGGCAGCTCTGGAGGATGCATCGGGCGCCGCGGCCGTTCCAGAGCGCCCCAGAATGCTCCGAGAGCGTTCTGAACGATCTGGAGCTATTTATCCCCAAACATGCGAGGTCCTGAAGTTTTCAGTTCGCGGCCCCCGAAAGTCCCGACCCTTTCCCCGGGACTGGTTTCTCATCCTGCGTCGTTGTTGGACGGCCCCGAGGCCCGGCGAGGGCCCCCGGAGGCCGAAAACGGCCACGCACCTCCCGCCGTGATTCTTCACGATGCGATGTCGGGGTCGCGGTCCTGGGCCCACGCGACCAGCCCCACTCCCGTGGAGCCATGGCGGCAGAGGGGCACCGCCAGGCACTGGCCCGCCTCTGTGCGCCACCCCACCCCGCCCCGCCTGCGTCGAAGGGCCTCTGCAGCGCCACGACCTGCCGCGCGTGACAGCGGGCTCGCGCCGCTCTGGAAGGGGGGGGAGGAGGGAGGAGGGACGATGGAACAGGGAGGAGGGAGGAGGAGGGAGGATGAAGGAGGGAGGAGGAGGGAGAGGGGAGGAGGAAGGAGGGAGGAGGGAGGAGGAGGAAGGAGGGAGGAGGAGGGACGATGGAACAGGGAGGAGGGAGGAGGGAGGAGGAGGGAAAAGGGAGGTTGGCAACGCGGGCATGAGGGAGGCTCCCTGTGCTCAGTACGATGAGGCTCTAAGCTCTGGACAAGAGAGGAAGAGCACAAAAAAAGAGGGAGGGAAACACGGGGGCGCCTAGCCCTGGATGACAGTCCAGGCCTGTAAGTCCCTCCGTGCCGCATCGACCTGTCGGGGCGATGGTGCCTGCGTCTGCGTTGGGAAGAGGAAGTTGCGGGGCGGGTCCTGCTGGGCCCACGGAGCAACGCGAGCATGTCGCCTTTCAGCCCGAATTCGCCGAGCTGCAGCACGATTGGCCTCAATCCTGGCCCTTAGGGAGGCGGAGAAGGGGAAGGGGAGCAGGGGGCGGAGGGGGGGAAGGAAGAAAGGGCCAGGACGCAGCTTGCTCCTCAGGGGAGCCAAGCAGAAAATCTGCTACTCGCTGCTCATCAGGATCCTGTTCGGAATGACCCTGGGCATGCGGGGGAGAATCCGAAACCTCTGGCCCTTCAGAGTCAGAAGAGTCGAAACGTGAAAGCTCTGGGTCGGTGCGCCTAGACCCCCGGCCCGCCCTGCCTTGGACTCCTGCAAAATCGGGGGCAGGGGCTGGGGGTTCTGGCGCATCTCGCTGCATGGCGGCGTAGAAGGTGATGAGCCCGTCACGAATTTCATCACAATCCTGAAAGTACTGAAACACTGGCTCCTCGCACGAGGAGTCGATTAGAGTGCATGCGCTGGCCACAACACTTTCAGCCAGAGCCTTACAAAGGCCACCAGGGTAGGCCTTCTTAGAGGCCGTATGAAAAACTCCGTCATCCCGCTTGCCGAGCAGAGTCCTGTGAACACCTCTGCCATGCGAGCACCTCCCGTTGCCAGGAGTGGAACGCAATCTGGACGGTAAACAAGGCATGCGCACAGACAATATACAGGTGGGAACCCGTCCGAATGTAGTGGGGCAGGCGGTGGGGTCTTGATGCTCACACTGGTCGAATTCAGTGAGATTAGAACACGGGGCAGCGGCAAGGGCCTGCATGGGGCGCCACCTGAAAGACGTGGGAGCCCCAGGAGCCCAGAGAGCGGGGGTCGGATGCTCGGGAAAAAAGGGAGGAGGGAGGAGGGAGGAGGAAGGAAGGAAACAGGGAATCAGATCATCGTGCTGCCATGGGGGACGCAGAAGAAGAAGAAATAACGAAAGAGCCTGTTCTGGCCTCGGCGACCCTCGGCAACGACCAGTCTCCCCGACCCAGATCTGAGGATAGAGGAAGAAAAAACGGCATGAGCATAGAGGAAGGACAACTTTTGAAGCTCCACGCGGAGTTCTAGGATTCGCGCTGGGCCCCCCTCCCTGGCGCGCAGAGCACGCCAGGGGGCGGCGCCGGAGACGCCGCCAGGGGGGGGGGGCTAGCGACGAGCCAAGAAATCCGCGCGGAGCTCCGAAAGTTCATGTTCATGCGCTTGCGCGTTCTTCGAAGCTGAACTCCCCGACCCAGATCCGAGGAGCGGCCCGAAAATTAGAGCCCCCCCTGGAGCCCCAGGCGGTCCTTGATGCACCGCCTTCTGACCGCAGGCAGGCGACGAGGCGCCGCAGCTCCAGAACGGAGCCCGGGAGGTGTCCGAGGCACAGCCGGAGCATGGCCACAGGAGGCCGCGCGCGATGCCCCGAGCGCAGGCCGCTGCAGCCCTGAGATCTGTCGGCTACACGCAGGAGTGACCCTGGGTAAGAGTGACCTTTGGTGCGCGGCTTTTGGGGGGCCGCGGGGGACCAAACCTGGGCGCGCAAGCCGCTGCTCCCGCTTCGTTTCCAGCCATCTGGGGACCCACCTGCGCCCGCAGCAAAGGTCAGTCTGGCGGAAGGTCACTCTTACGTCTAGTCAGTCGAATCTGGGCCCTGCCATATGCTTCGCTCTGGGCTCGAACAGCGACGCAGGGAAGAGAGGGTCTGGGACTCTGGCCGTGGTTCTCTCGCGGTGCTGCAGCTGCTGCGCAAAGTCGGTTCGGAGGGGAGCCGGAGGGCCCGAGCACACGGGCAGAACAAGGAGGGCACCTCCTCCAGAGCCAAGGTCGCTCTCGGGGGGATACACGAGGTGCCGATACCGCTGCTCCCCGGACCTCTCCCGGGGCGCGTTCTGACCAGAACTTCCAAGCGAATCCAGCGGTGGCGACGAGGGCCTCCCAGGAAGCCCCCAAACGAAGGGAGGGCAGCGGCACAGTGAACCCGTACGAAATTAAGGACGCACGATCAAGATACAAGGGCCTCGGAAGGCCATGCCGACACTTTGCGAGCGGGGCGCGGCCAGCGAAAGCGACCAAGGATGGACCGCAGGGGAAGGATGCAAGGACAGCCTTGGAAAGCTGCTCATCCTAACTGTGCGGGTTGACTGTATGTGTACCCTTTTCCTCCTCCGAGCTCTCAACCCTCGTGCCAGGTGAGCAACGATCAAAAATGGATCTTCCGCGAGGTGACACAGCGGCCTTACGCGGCGGCTTACGCGGGCCGCCAGCGCGGCACGCTACATTGGAAACGAGGGCGTTTTCGCGCGACCTTACGCGGGCAGCTTACGAGCCAATGTCGGCGCAGACGACCCCGTTTGCGTCGCTCAGCTGTGCACAGCCCTCGGCGCGCCTCGGCGCCGAGGCTGCACGCTGGCTGACCAGAGCGGGCCGATCCCCAAACAGCACGGGGCACGCCCCCGTGAAGCGGCGGGCTCTGGAGGGCTGGACGCGCGGCAGACCGTGCGTGCAGCGACGGGCTGCTGGCAGGGTGCACTGGACACCGCCCCCTTTGCAGAGAGCAGGAAAGCCACCCTCATAGCAACAAGAAGCCCGACAAGCGAGGCCGTCGAGTCCACGCACCCAAGGAAGGACTCGAAGGGGGCAAGGCTGTTTGGTAAACCCCCAGGGTCGTTTAGCAAACGCCAATTATGAGGGGCGGGGTGTTTTGTTCCTCCCTTGACCTTGGGCACAGCTACGGCCATGTCGGACGAAGGGGAAGGGCAGCAAAAAAGAGGGGATTAGCGAATCAGCTCGCGCAGATGATCTTCACAGCGCCTCCCAGCGCCGGATGCGCCCATTAATCGAGGAAAGCACCTGGCGGCAGAGCTGAAAACGGCTGCATGCGGCAGATGTCGTACCCCTCCGTTCCCAATCACTCCTGTTCTTCCGACCCGACACTGGGCGCAGCGGACGAACTCGCGGCCAGCAACGAAACGTTTGAGGGGTGCGCCGAAATTTCGTGTACCAGGCATTCGCGCCCAGCCACTTGGGCCTCAGGTGGAGCTCCCTGTGGGGCCACGACACGTGCGGGGCAGAGGCAGGAATGGGAGGAGGGAGGAGGAGGGGGAGGAGGAAGGAGGGAGGGAGGGAGGAAGGAGGGAAGGAATGAGGAGGGAGAGCCTCCGGGGCCGTGGCGACAGGGAGGGAAGGAGGGAGGGAGGCAGGAATGGGAGGAGGGAGGAGGAAGGGCAAGAGGATGGAGGGAGGAAAGGAAGGGAGGACGCGAGGCGATGCGTGTTCAAATCAAGGGCCCAACAGCACAGGATGGCTGGGAAGAGCCGGAGAGACGGGAGGAGGCAGGGCGGACCGAGCAGAGGGAGGGAGGAGAGCGCAGAAAGGAGGAGGAAGGAGAGGAGAGCAGGGGAGGAACGGCACAGAGGAAGGGCGGAGGAGAGCAGTGCTGAGCAGAGGGGCGAGCGCCCGGCAGCAGCAGGCACCAGCGGAACCACACAGAGAAACGCTTCCAGCGGGCGGGGGGAGGGCGGTGGGGCTGGGGCGGCGACGTCGACGACGACGACGACGACGACGACGACGACGACGACGACGACGACGACGACGACGACGACGACGACGACGACGGCGGCGGCGGCGGCGGCGGCGGCGGCGGCGGCGGCGGCGGCGGCGGAGGGGGCGGAGGGGGCGGCGGGGGCGGCGGCGGCGGCGACGACGGCGACGACGGTGGAAGCGACGACGATGGCAGAGGGTTCTGTATGTTGTGATGCTGTCGCCCCAGACATCCGAACTCGCGGGCCCCTCCGGCGGGATGAGAAAGACTATCGCCATGACTCCGTGCTGCGGGGGACCGCCAGTGTCCCAGCACCCTCGGACTGCACGTCCGCACGCGGGTACGCCCTATGCCAACACGGCGGAGGCGAGGACGACGACGACGACGACGACGACGACGACGACGGCGACGGCGACGACGACGGCGACGGCGACGGCGACGACGATGACGACGACGACGGCGAAGAAGAAAGCAAAATCATCAGGAGTGTCCAAGAGCTTCAGAGAGCCTTCGAGAATCTCCGAACCTCCGCAAGCATTCGAGAATCGTCGAGAACTTCATGAGACAATCGAAAAATCACCAAATCTCGTCTAAGCCGTGGGAGATCCGTCACCGTGCCCCCCTGGCAGGCTGAGGCGCTCGAGAATGCCGAGTGCGGTCAGGCAGAGCTTCTGCAATCATGACACGGCCCCGCTGGAGGGTTTCTCCGAAGGGCTTACGCGACCCGTCCTCCTCCTCCTCCTCCTCCTCCTCCTCCTCCTCCTCCTCCTCCTCCTCCTCCTCCTCCTCCTCCCTCATCCTCCTCCTCCATCTACAACTACTCAATATGAATACTACTCTCCCTCTCCCCCTGATGGCGTGCTGGGAGTAGTAGACCCCCCCCCGCGTACTGTTTTTTTACACACAGGATTCCCGGGAGTTGGGTTTTCGCATGCGTTTTTTTCAACATGCTGCTCTCGCTGAGGCGCCGGCCTCATTTCTGCTCCCGAATCGTTCCGAATCGTGCTCCCGCTGCAGCGTGGGCCTCATTTTCGGATCGGTGTTTTGCCTCCGTCGTCAGGATGCAGTCGACGCCCCAGCTCGGGGGCCTCCTTTCCCTGCCCCCCCCCCCCCCCCCCCCCCCTCGGCCCATCCGCCCGCCACCACCGCGCCGCACCACGCCCGCCCCGCCGCACGCACACCCACCGCCACTTCCACCCACCAACGCACGCACGCACGCACGCGCACCCCCACCGCGCACCGCCACCACCACCGCACTACCCCACCCACCACCACCACGCTACACCGCGTCACACCACATCACACGCGCGCACACACAGACACACACGCACGCACGCACGCACGCACGCACGCACGCACGCACGCACGCACGCACTCACACACACACACACACACACACACACACACACACACACACACACACACACACACACACACACACACACACACACACACACACACACACACACACACACACACGCACACACACACACACAACACCACCGCCACCACCACCACCGCCTTCACGCACGTACGCACCGGGTCCACCACCAAACCACCAAGACGCCGACACACCACGTCACACCACAGCACACGCGCACACACGCCCCCACACACACACACACACACACACACACACACACACACACACACACACACACACACACACACACACGCACGCACGCGCACCAACACCACTACGCACACGCGACGCGGAGCCACAGGTTCCCGTCGAGCACGCGTCCTGCGGAAGAGACAATCAGGCGCCATGGTAAGGGATGGGTGGGTGGGGTAGGATGTCAGATGTAGACGCGAGCGCACCTAACTTGCCTCCTCCCCCTCCCCCTCCTCCCCAGCCCCCTCCTCCCCGTCCTCCACCTCCTCCTCCTCCCTGGGGCCCTCGAAATCTCTCCATGGTTTTCCAGGCAGTCAAGGAAGGCTACCAAGATTGCCAAGGTGATTCATCAGTTTGCTTCAGAAAGCACCCAACACAGCTCAAACAAAAATAAGCAACACATGAATCCGAGAAATCTCAAGAGGGCCACAAGAGACGCCCAGAACTATCCGAAAGGAACCCAAAACGGCCAAAGCAAGCCCTATCAGAGCTCCTGAAGAAGTGGACACGCGAGGTGTCGCGTGTGAAGGCCTTCGGTGCTCCAAGCTTCGCCACCCAGAATGTGGGACTTGCTGCAGGCACCTGGATCATGCCCTGATATCTGACGTTGTGGAAGAATGCAGCATCGCGAAACATCACAACCACAGAAGCCCTAGACCCCATCTTCCTGCTGCATGTTTCGAGCCGGACCGGTATGTGCTGGCCCCGGGACCCGCAACCAGGCGGAAACGTTCAAACGCCCGGTGCACGACAAACAAAAATCCAGCGCCCAGACCTCAGAGATGAAACAGAAGAGAAAGCCGTCGAACATCGATACGGTGGGGGCGTTGATTGGGGAACGTGCCCAGGAAGCTGCAGACGCTGGTGGACTCCCTATCTGATGAAGACGGCGGTGATACCCATGGCCAATCCGCGACTTGAGCTCCACCGGCTTCCAGACCCTGGATTCCTGATCCAACGACTCCTTATCCAATTGGGAAGCGCTAAAAACGTACCCCCAGGACGACGAACCCCCCCGGTGAGGTGTCGCAGCGGCCACGCTTCCGGCCTCGGGGGCCGCCAAAACGCAGCCCCTGGGCGCCCCGAAGGGGGCCCTGAGGCCCCCGCTCTGGGCTGCGTCTGTTCTGGGGTACGCTTGGTCCCCCCCTTGATCCCATGCCCTTGCTTGGGCGCCCGAATTATCCGGGGCAGCTCGAGCCTGGAGTAACTCGGGCTCGGACTCCCGAAAAAGGAACCCGAGTCAGCCCTGACCCGAGTTACCCCTGAGGATGTGGGGCTCTGGACGCCCGAATTCTCCGGGGCAACTCGGGCCCAGGGTAACTCGGGCTCGGACTCCCGAAAAAAGGACCCCGAGTCAGCCCTGACCCGAGCTACCCCTGATGATTCGGGGCTCTGACTTGCCGTGCCCCACGACGACGGGCGAGCCAGAGCGCGGCCCGCCGGGCGGCGCAGGCCGCGCGCCCTCCGCGCGGGGGGCCACGGCGGGCGCGTGGCGCGCGGCCTCGTAGAGGCACACCCCGAGCGCCCAGGCGTCCGCCGCCTCGGCGCCGACGCGCCGCGCTCCGATCCGCCGCGCGCGCACGCGCCGCCGCGCCGCCGCTGTCGTCGCCGTGGTCGCCGCCGCCCGCCGCAGGCGCCGCCGCCGCCGCCGCCGCCGCGATCGTCGCCGTGGTCGTCGCCGTCGTCCGCCACGCCGCGCCAGGCGCAGGGGAGGAGAACTGCTGGGAGAAGCGGCAGCGCCGGCGAGAGCGCAGGGGCCGCCCCGCGGCCGCCCGGAAGTCGCTGACCAGGAGCTCGCCCGTGCCTGGGGCCCCTCGCGCGCGGGAGCGGAGGACGGCCGAGAGCCGGGGGCGCCCAAGAGGGGGGCGTCCAGGGGGGGGGGGGGGGGGGCCGAGCGCGGGGGCGGGGGTGGAGCCGGGGTGGGGCGGCCCGGGCCGCAAATCATGGCCCGCGGCACGTGCGCGGCCCCGCCCTGAGGCCCCCCCCCCCGAGTCCTCAACCCCCTCCTGGCCCTCCCCCAAGACAGGGGGGCTTGGTCATGTATCGAGGAAGGGACCCGGCGGCGGGGTCGGTACCAGCTGCATGCAGCAGGGGGTCCTCCAGGCACAGGAGGGGGCTCGACCACGCGAGGCCTTCCACCTCGCGATGCAGGTGGCCAACCGAGGTCAAGCAGCCACACTTGCAGCCGACGCAGGAGGGCGGGGTCGCTGCGACCCACGAGGGACCCAGCCCCGAGGCCCCAGGACGTGCATGGGTTCCTGGCCCAGGGCAGCCTGGAGGCAGGCAGGGTGCTTCTTGGCACGGGCCTCCACTGTGTGCGGCCGTGGCGCCAGCGGCTGTGCGGGGCCGGCGGGCCGCGCCGGGCGCGGGCGCGCTGGGGCGGGTGGAGAAGCTCGGCGCCGAGCGAGGGGGAGGGTGAGGGAGGGGGAGACGGCCCTCTCAGAATCGGGGGCGTCCAAGAGGGGGGTGCCCAAGAGGGAGGGACGCAAATCATGCCCGAGGCATGTGCGCAGACCAGAGGGGCGGCAGGAACGTACTGAAATAAGACGAGGGGCAATGACATCTGGGTAGATATCATGGCCCCCGCCGTGATGTCCCACCACCCCTAGTCATCACCCCCCTCTTGGCCGCCCCCGACAGAAAGCGGCGGGGCTCCTCAGAAGCCCTCCGGTCTTCTGAGAAGCGCGCAGTGCCATCTCGGAAGGCCGAGAGAGCTTCTCGAGAAGGCCTGGGGACTGCCGAGCCTTCGGAGCAGGCCCGCCCACTCCCGCCTCCCCCCTTGGGGCTCGCCGCCGAGCTGGGGCAGGTGGAGGAGCAGAGGACCACCGCGGAGGCGCCAGGGGCGCCCGGCCCCCCGCCACGGTCGCCGCGGCCCTGGCGGCGGCCGGCACCGCCCCGGCAGTCGCTGTGCGCTGCTCCTCGCGGGAGGCCGAAGCAGCGAGGGGGGAGCGGGAGGGCCTGCCATCGCTCGGACGTCCATTCCCCGTGCATTTCGTCGGTTTCGTGCGTGTTTTTTTTGTTTTGTTGCTCGATGGTCCTCGCCGAGGAAAAACGCACGCGTCCGAGCGATACCAAGAGGGGTGGAACCCGGCCGCGGGAGCGCGGATCGAGAGCACGGACCTCTTCGCCGAAGGCCACTGGGCCCCAAATGCGCAGCGGGAGGGGCCCTGCCGCCGAGAACGCACAGGAGGAGAGCACCGGAGGCGAAGAGATCGCCGAGGGCCAAGCTTTTCCCTGCAGGCGAACATCAGCGCCTGCAAAAGACGTGTCTTCCCACTGTTCCTTTGCATTTCACTGAGCTCGCTACCGCCATGCGCTGCAGGAATAGACTCGGGGTGCATTGGAGAGGACACGCGAGAGGATACAAGACCCTTGCGAGAGCCACATTGCCGTAGGAGTGCAGACGGCACTGCCTCGCAAAACACATGACAACGAGGGCCAACCTACCAATCGACCTCGAATGTACCGATCGCTGCTCGTCGTGAAGAGCCCTCGTCGCCACGGTTGGATTCGCTTCTGCGCATCGTTTAACCGGCCCCTATCCCCATGGGTGCGGCCTGGGCCCCACTGGCCGATTTACCCCCCTACATGGGGGAATTTGCCATTTCCTTCGGATTTCGATGGGTACATCCCAATCGAGGGGCTGAGATGGTGGGGGGTCTGGATGACGGGGATGGGGATTCAGTCAAAACTGATAGCAAGGATGCGCGATGAGGATGCAAGCCCCGTGGACGCCCGTGCTGAGGCTTTCTCGAGCGCGGCGGGCCATCGAAAGTAGTCAGGCATGGACCAGAGATGCACGGATGCAGGAGTACCCTTGGGAAGGCTACCCATCCTCACCATCGGCTTCGACTGCAGGCGTCGGTTAAACGACACTGAACGGTTGAATTCGGCTCGGAGTCTTGGTCCCCTCAGCTCCTGGCGTTGCGGCGCTTTCACGCCGGGCGTGCCCGCCCTTGGGCTCAGGCCCTGGCAGCATCATCGAGATCGATCCCGCTCGAAACGTGCAGCAGAAAGGGGGGGCCAAGGGCGGGGGCGGATCCAGGAGGCAGCTCGAGGGCCCGCAGGAGCGAGGGCCGAGAAGGAGGACCTGGAGGAGGAGGAGGAGGAGGAGGAGGAGGAGGAGGAGGAGGAGGAGGAGGAAGAGGAGGAGGAGGAGGAGGATCGACCAGGATCGAGGAGGAGGACCCAGGATCGAGGAGGATCCAGGATCGGGGAGGATCGGGGATCGAGGAGGATCGAGGCGGGGATCGAGGAGGATCGAGGGTCGAGGACCAGCGAGGCAGCCCTGAGGAGGATCACGAGGAGGAGGAGGGTCGAGGGATGCCCTGGCCCCCGAGGACCGCCCTCCTCCTCCTCCCCCTTCCTCCCTCCCCTCCTCGAACCTCCTCCTCCTCCTCCCCCCTCCACTCCTCCTCCTCCCCTCCTCCCCCCCTCCTCCTCCTCCCCTCCCCCTCCTCCTCCTCCTCCTCTCCTCCTCCTCCTCCTCCTCCTCTCCTCCTCCTCCTCCTCCCTCCTCCCTCCTCCCCCTCCTCCTCCTCCTCTCCTCCTTCCCGCCTCCTCCTCCCCTCCTCCTCCTCCTCCTCCTCCTCCCTCCTCCTCCTCCTCCTCCTCCTCCTCCTCCTCCTCCTCCTCCTCCTCCTCCTCCTCCTCCTCCTCCTCCTCCTCCTCCTCCTCCTCCTCCTCCTCCCTCCTCCTCCTCCTCCTCCTCCTCCCCTCCCCCTCCCCCTCCCCCTTCTACAAGTATTCAATATGAATACTACTCTCCCTCTTCCCCTGATGACGGTTTGAAAGTGGCCGACCCCCCACATGTACTGTTTTTTGTACACACAAGTTTCCCTGGAGTTGGGTTTTCGCCTGCATTTGTTTCCAAAATGCTGCTCTCGCTGGGGCGCCGGCCTCATTTTCAGGCCCCGCTCGTTCCGAATCGTGCTCCCGCTGCAGCGCTGGCCTCATTTCCGTGCTTCCGCTCGTTCCGAATCGTGCTCCCGCTGCAGCGCTGGCCTCATTTCCGCGCTTCCGCTCGTTCCGACTCGTGCTCCCGCTGCAGCGCTGGCGTCATTTCCCGTGCCATGCCACGGCATGCAATGCAATGCTAGGTTGATACTACGCTTTGCGGTGCTCTTCTACGCCATGCCATGCCGTGCTCTACAATGCATCGCATACCCTTTCGGGATCATTGCCCTGCTCGACATCCGACTGAGCGAGTAGAGAGGGGATCTGCGCCATGGTAAGGGATGGGAGGGAGGGGTAGGATGTCAGATATGACGCGAGCGCACCTAGCTTGCCTCCTCCCCCTCCCCCTCCCCCTCCTCCTCCCGCGAATCGCCGATCACCTCCGAAAGGACTCCCGAAAATCGTCGAGAGTCGGGGGAGGAGCGGGCAAGGGGTGGGAGGAAAAGACGAGGGGAAGGGAGACGGGGGGGAAGAGGGACCAGGGGAAGAGAGGGACAAGGGGAAAAACGGGACGGGGGGATGAGGTAGGAGAAGCTGGCAGGGGGGAGGGGCGAAAAAGGAGGAACAGGGGAGGAAGAGAAGGAGCGCGCATCAGGACCGCAGGCAGAAGAGAGGGAAGGCTGAGAGTGGAGGACAGAAGGGACTGGAACTGCAAGGGGACAACGGGACGAGGAAGGACGAAACGTACCGCTATCCAGGGAACTCGTAGAAAAGAGCGTGGGCCCCACACGCACGGCGAATCCAGTCACAGCGGGGCTCAGAATCGAGGCACGGAGTGCTGCTGGCAATTGGCCGCTCTGCCAATATAAAGAGCTCAGAGCCCGGATCCTGTTTTCTCCCTCTCGCTGCCCTAGGGATCAATGGCCATTTAGGCGGCTCAGGTGGCCCGCATCAGGAACCGTTACAGCCATCGCGCTACCATTAGGTCGGGCATGTCCTCCGACAGGCGGATTTTGCACGACGTTGATAAAACAATGGCCCAACAAAAAAACGTAAACAATCAAGCACGGTCGAAAACTCGTCCCTAGGCTACTCTTGGGACTACTCTCGAATGCTCCTCCCGTCGGCCCGTAAGGGGGACATGCCCGACGTGACGTGACAGCCATCGCGGTCCCATCGGGAGGGCTGAGTAAACCACGAGCTGGCGTTCCCGGCCACGGCGAGCCTCGGCCTCCTCGAGCGGGTCCCGCGGCCTCGATCCAAGAGAAGGGGCCCGGGAGCCGAGGAGCCCCATCCTGGGCCCGGGCCCGGAGTGGCAGCGCCTTCCCAAAGTGTTGGCACGTCCTTGTCGTGATATGGAAGATAGTCGATGGATCTTCTCACTCGCGCGGCGAGGGGCGTAGCTCTAAGGCCAAGGGCCCCAGTGTGAATAAAAACGGTTGCGGTAAAGCGGGCGTAAGGGACAGAGCGGGAGAGCGGGAAATGGGTGAGAAGGCCTGCGAGCCTTCTGGAATCACACTTGCGAGCGTTTTCATATTCGGCGTTTCGACATTGGGCCGAGGGGGGGGGTTCGGCTAGGCACGGACCTCTGCTTGGTGCGACTGTGTGCAACCGTGCGTCCCATGGGGGAGGCTCCACCTGCCCGAGACGCGCTCCAAAAACTGCCAAGATCTACTCCATGGGGGGGGGGAGAGGCGGGGGGGGGGTGCGAGGGCCCGCGCCGATGGGCAAAACGATGAACAACGACGATCACCTCGAGGGCCGACGTTTGCTCCCGCCAGCCTCCCCAGACCTGCCGCGGGCGGAGCCGGCCTCGCCAGGCTTCCGCGCCCGCCCCCGCCAGCCTTCGGCCGCCCTCGGCCGAGAGGGGGAGGCGCCGGCTTCTCGATCTCTCTCTCTCTCGCTCTCGGGGCGGGGCCCCTTCCACCACGACGCCTGCGGCCAAGACTGAAAGCAAGGACCCACGCTGAGGCTCTGCAAGGGCCGCGGAAGGCCGTGCCTGCACTTTTCGAGCGGGGCGCGCGGCCAACAGAGGTTGCCGTTGTTTGCTCGCGGATCGGCCAAACATGGCGCCTGGTGCTGCAAGCAATCTTTTGGGGGGCGAGGAGGTGGCTTGAAATACACTGGCACACGCAACGAGAATGTCACGAACTTCGTCACGCAAGAGCGAGCGAAAGCGGGCGAGGAGGACGAGGGGGAGGACGAGGCGACGGGGCCAGGGCGCCGTGCCGACAGACCCACATGGGGCGCGGCCCACGAGAGCGGCCAAGGATGGGCCGAAGGGGAAAAGGATGTCTTGGAAACCTTGAGAAAAGTCGCTCACCGGGAAAAAAGATGCCTTGGAAACCTTGAGAAAAGTCGCACGCCCTCACTGTCAGAGCGTGGACCGCATCGTTCCGCGCGGCGCGGCGCCGCGCCTCCCCGTACGCGTGCCCCATCGCGATCTCCGGCGAGATGTAGTACGGCGTGCCGACCACCGTCATGGCGTGGCTCGTCCTGCGGCGCGGGGCCCCCGGGGAGGAGGAGGAACGCTGCAGGACGAGCGACGAGTGAGACTTTGAAAACCCGGGGTTCGCCAGGGACCGGTTTCGCACCGGAGCGACGGAGACCCTCCCAAAACCCTCCAGAAACCCTCCGAAACGCCTCCTGGAACCCTTCCCGAGGGTCTTCGGAGGGTTTCGGGGGGGGGGGTCGGCTGTCTTGGCAGGAAGCCAGTCCCTAGCGAACCCTGGACTTTCTAAGGTGAGAGACCTCTTTTGCGTCCGAGCACGTGCTCGCCCTTCACCCTCCCCCCTGGATCCAAGGCTGGCCTTGGCCCTGCACGGGCACCTGGGGGCCCCATGCCACTGCCCACCCCCCAACTGTGCTGCTTCGGGCTCGGAGGAGGACCGAGTCCGAATCACGGGGAAGAGGGGGGCCAGCAGCGCGCGCCGCCCTTGGAGGCGCAGAAGGACACACACACACACACACACACACACCAGCAGCGCGCGCCGCCCTTGGAGGCGCACGTCCGAGACGAACACATGGCACAGACATCGTATCGTACATCGCCGCCCAAGCCGCATGGCCAGAAAGCGCCCACCATCGAGTCGAGCATGTACCATGAGCTGTCTGAGTGCGTCTGTCACCCCTGGAGGGCCGACGACACTGCTTTCCTACTTAACATGTCCGGTAACGATCATTACCTTGGGGGGGCGGGCTGGGGCCGCGGGCAACGGCAACGATTGGGCGGTTGGGGCACGTCGGGGCGATGGGGGAGGTGGCTCCAGGCACCTCCGGGAGGGAATGGGGGGGAGAGGGGGGAGGGAGAGAGGGAGGGAGGGATGGAGGGGGGGCAAGCTAGGCGCGTTCGCGTCATATCTGTCGTCATACCCCTCCCTCCCAACCCGTACCATGGCGCAGATCTCCTCTTTATGCGCACAGGCTGATGTTGAGCAAGAAATATGATCCCGAGAGGGTTTGCGATGCATGGTGAAGAACGGCATAGCATGGTGGAGAAGAGCGCGGCAGAGCACAGCATCTAATAGCATGGCTTGGCGCTTGGTATTGCGTAGTGTAGCATTGCATCACACAGCGTAACACCGCAAAGCATGGCATCGCACAGCGGAGCACAACGCAACATCGCATTGCATACCATGGCTTGGCGCAAGATGCCTTGGAAGGTGAATGGCCCGTGTACGAAATTAGAAGGCCTGTCCGGAATCCGGGCTCCATGTCCTGCGCATTCGTGCCTGCCCGATGTGGGCGCTTTCGAATGCCAAGTGCCGTCTGGTAGGGGCACTGTAATAGCGTAAGGCCCCCCGCCTTCCTTTCGACACGCTGCCTTGCGTCTCGAGCTCCCTTCCAAGTCCCCGTGGGCTCCCTGGACAGCTCTGCATCAGGCGTGACGGATGGCCCGAAGACTTCCAGAAGCTCCAGGGAACGCGAAGACCTTGCCGACGGCGACAACGACGCAGACGACGACGGCGGCGGCGGCGGCGGCGGAGGAAGCTGCGGCGGGCGAGGACACATGTCAGGGAATAGTACGGCAGACTGCCAGCCTCGATGGCCCGGTTTCCTTGAACAATCGGCTCACGCTGGGCCACAAGACCCCTCACGGGGTCAAGTCGGATCGGCGCTTTCCAGCCTGATCGTTTTTTAAGGTCCCCAGGGGTTTCTACGGCCCAAAAAATTAACGAATCGACAACGAATGTGTAGTCATATACGATGTTTTTGTTCGGGGTGCATTTTTTAGATTTGATGGCCCATTTGGAAAGACCGAAAACCATGCCGTGGCATGGCGCTGGAAAGATTGACGCCAACATTGCAGCGGAAACACGATTCGGAACGAGCGGAAGCGCGGAAATGAGGCCAGCGCTGCAACGGGAGTACGATTCGGAACGAGCGGTAGCCCGAAAATGAGGCCAGCGCTTCAGCGAGAGCAGCATTTGACATAATATTTTCTTCAAACAAATCATGTTCTATACATATATATGTATAAATCTCAAACATCCGGGGAATCCTTTGCAAAAAAACAGCACGCGGAGGGGGGCCTCCCGGACGTCACCAGGGGAGAGAGGAGAGTAGCATTCATATGGAATAATTAATTGTGGAGGGAGGGGGGGAGGGAGGGAGGGAGGGGGGGGAGGGGGGGAGGGAGGGTCCAGGTAGCGACCGTTACGCGCCAGAAGACGGAGGCTAAAAAGCAAAAACAATTAGCCTGGCGAAGGACCCAACCATATGAGGTTATGAGTTCAGAAAGTGTGGGTATCGTCTGCGGTGAAGCTCCCTACACGCCACGAAACACTGTACTGGGCGAGGGAGACGCATGCGAACTCTGCCACTCGGGCTTTCGGTGGAGCTCCCTATGGGCCACGAAACGCTGTACTGGGTGGGCGAGACGCATGCGGAAAGTGCCACTGGGGCCTCCGGTGGAGTTCCCTATGGGCCACGAAACGGTGTTCTGAGTGGGGGAGACGCAGGTGGACGGTGCAAGTGAGGCCGTCGGTGGAGCTCCTAATGGGGCCACGAAGCGCTGCACCGGGTGGGGAAACCACATGAGGGCGGTAGCACTGGGACCTTCGGTGGAGCTCCCACTGGGTCCACGAAACGCTGTACTGGGTGGGAGAGACGCATGCGGACGGTAGCACTGGGACCTTCGGTGGAGCTCCCCTATGGGGCCACGAAGCGCTGCACTGGGTGGGGGGGGCGCATGCGGGCGGTGCCAGTGGGGCCGTCGGTGGAGCTCCCCATGGGGCCACAAATCTCTGTACTGGGTGGGGGAGACGCATGCGGAAAGTGCCACAGGGGCCTTCGGAGGAGCTCCCTCTGTGGCCACGAAACGCTGTACTGGGTGTGGCGGATGCATGCAGGCGGTAGCAGTGGACCTTTCGATCGAACTTCCTATGGGGCCGCGAAACGCTGCACCGGGTGTGGCGGACGCATACGGGTGGTAGCATGAGGACCTTCGGTGGAGCTCCCTATGGGGACGCGAAACGCTGCATTGGGTGTGGCGGACGCATGCGGGCGGTAGCATTGGGACCTTCGGTGGAGCTCCGTATGGGGGCACGAAGCGCTGCATGGCGTGGGGGGGAAGCATGCGGGTGGTAGCGCTGGGACCTTCGGTGGGGCTCCCTCTGGGGCCACGAAGCGCTGTGCTGGGTGTGGCGGACACATGCGGGCGGTAGCACTGGCACCTTCGGTGGAGCTCCCTGTGGGGCCACGAAACGCTGTACTGGGTGTGGCTGACACATGCGGGCGGTAGCTCTTGGACCTTCGGAGGAGCCCCCCCGGTGGCCACGAAACGCTGTACTGGGTGTGGCGGACGCATGCGGGCGGTAGCACTGGGACTTTCGGTGAAGTTCCCTATGGGGCCACGAAGCGTGTAATGGGTGTGCCGACATGGTGCGCACGCAGAGAGCAAAGTCTCGGATGGCAAGAGGGAAGAAGGGGAGGAGGCCGGGAGGTGACTCGGGGCCACGAAACGCTGTACTGGGTGTGGCAGACGCATGCGGGCGGTAGCACTGGGACCTTCGGAAAAGCTCCCTCCGGTGTCACGAAACGCTGTACTGAGAGAGGCGGACGCATGCGGGCGGTCGGTGGTGCTTCCTGTGGGGCCACGAAACGCTGTACTGGGTGCGGGCGGACGCACGTGGGCGGTAACACTGGGACCTTCGGTGGAACTCCCTATACGGCCACGAAACGCTGTACTGGGTGTGGCGGAGAGGAAAGGAGAGGAGAGGAGAGGAGGGGGGAGGGAGGAGGAGGAGGAGGAGGAGGGGGAGGAGGCGGAGGAGGAGGAGGAGGAGAAGAGGAGATAAGGAGAAGAGGATCAGAGAAGAAGAGGAGGAGGAGAAGGAGGAGGAGGGAGGAGGGGGGAGGGGGGAGGCATACGTTCTCCTCTGCGGCAGCATAAGGCAAGCCGGATGACCGGAGCGTGCCGCCGAGGAGGTGCGGCACACGGGAGGGAGGGGCAGAGATCAGAGGAGTGCGCGGACGGGGGCCGCGAGGACATTCAGGGGGTTCCGCGGAGGAAAGGGCAGGGGGGACGGCACGGGCGGTGCGAAGGGGCGGGCGGGGAGGGAGGCGACAGGGGATACAGTCGGGGCGTTGACTTAAGGAACCCTGAGTAAGGAGCGAGGCCAATTTTCCCATAAGTTAATAACTTCGGTTTCCCATCAACAAACCTGCGGAACATCTGGGGCGAACTGTAAAACAACTAAGGAACACGGAGCCCCTCCCCAACGAAAATGGTTTCTTCTCCAGCGCCCCGACTGTATGACGACCCCTGTCCCAGGCTTCGTGGTGTTCTCGAGTGGACCAAACAGTTTGGGCCCAACCCTGGGATATACGATGGGGGGGGGCGTCCATCCTCGGTCGGGGTGCGTCCAGGCAGCCCCCTTGGGGTGTACCCAAGGGATTCCCCCTTCGTCTGAGCGGCCAAACTTTTTGGGGCGGAATTTTGGGATTGGGGGGGAAATATCGCCGGAGAGGAAGGGGGGGGGGGCGCAACGAGGGAGCGGGGGAGGGAGGTGGCCAGCAGCGACGCTGGGCCCGCTCGCTGGCAAGGCGCGGCCGTCCTCTCCAGCAGCTTGGCGATGCCGAAGTCCGCCAGCTTGATGCGCTGCGAGCACCTCTGCGGGCGCCGTTCGGGCAGTGGGCCGAAGGCCCAGAGGGGGGCTGGAGGTGGGCGCTCCCGCCTTCGGCGTGCGCGGCTTGCAGATCGCTGCATGCGATACGACAACTGGGCGACGAATGGGAGCGGGCTTACACGAGATGACGTAGCGACCTTACGCGGTGGCTTACGCGGGCCGCCCGCGCGGCACGCCATATTTGACGTGAGGGCGCGCACGCGCGACCTTACGCGGGCAACTTACGCGCCGACGTCAGCGCAGACGACACCGTTCTTGCGTCGCTCACACGATGGTGCGCTCACGTAGCTCTGCTTGTACTGAGCGTCAGAACCTGGGACGGTGGCACTGATGCCCCTGGCAAGTCGGGGTGTGGCACGATGCCAAGATGGTGTCTGGTTGTGGCCTTTGCTTCTTAAACCCTCCCTCCTCTCCTCACACTCTGGTGCTTGCATTCTCCTCTGGGTCGAAGCAACGATGGCGAGATAAAAGGGACGACCAGTGGGGTCACTCACAGTCACTAGGGAACAAGCAGTGACATCAACATAAAAGCTCGGAGGTCCACGCGGATTTCTCGGATCGGCGCTAGACCCCCCTTCCTTCCGCCAGGGGGTCCCAGCGCCGATCCGAGGAATCCGTGCTGACCTTTGAGGCTGTATGTTTATGTCATTGATTGTTCCCCGAGTTGCGTCGGCCCTCCCCCGGTGGGTGGCGCAGACGAACACTCTCTTCGTCACCGCCAGGGCGAGGGCTCTCCCCAGATCGCCGACTGATGCAAAGTCGTCCGACCACGCCGCCTTCGGCGCAAGGTCGTAGGTAGGCTGAGCAGCCGGAAGAGGAGGGGGAGGAGGAGGAGGAGGAGGAGAAGGAAGAGGAGGAGAAGGACCAGTGCAAACCCAAGGCTGATCGACAATGTTGCAATAAACGCTCCCTCGAAGTTCCCTTTACACAGCCTCATACAAGGATCGATTTGCACTGCGAGCAGAGCCCCGTTGCAAAACAACAGTCTGAAAATCGGCAACTGCACCAGATAACTATTCCTGGGACTTCAACGCCGCGAATCAACGCTACTGGTGCGACCTGGCGATCTTAAATCGCGCCAGAACAGAACTTCTGGGATGTCTACACTGCGAACCAACGTGGCTGTCGCGCCCAGACAATCCGAAGTCGTGCCGAAACACTCCTTTCCTGGGACATGTCAGAATCCTTGATCATGCTGCAAACTGTTATGACGAATGCTTGCGGCGCTAAGGCGAGACCCACAATTTGAAAAGGAGTCGTCCTCCATTCGTGACACTATTGCACATGTTTAAAGCGAATGTGCGCGGCACTCAGGCGAGAGCATCATTTCGAAAACTGCCCGCCCTCCATCAATGAACCTCTCGCAAATGCCAAGCTTCAAGATGGCAAGTGGTGAGGAAGCCTCAGGCGAAACGCCCCGCCTTCCCTACCACCCGGTGACGGGGTGCGACAGGGAGGAGTTGTTGATAAGGAAGAGGAGCGGAGGAGGAGGAGGAGGAGGAGGAGGAGGAGGAGGAGGAGGAGGAGGAGGAGAAGGCGGAAGAGGAGAAAACGAGGAGGGGAAGGAGGCAGGGGACGCCGGCCTCCCCTCTTCATAATCGATCTGGGCGGAATCCCGACGCCTTGCTGGCGGTATCCAAGGTGGCCAAGCCGGCTTCCAAGCCCGCCCGAGAACTCATCCAAGATGTCCGGTATGACCGAAGTGAAGCCCCAAGAGTACCAAAGAGAAGGCCGAGACACCCCAACTCACTCACACTTCTGAAGCTGTGCAGAGATGCAGCTGCCCCCCGGCATTCCAGAGTAAGATGACACACGGAGTGTCGGAGAGGGCCCCAAAGCGAGCCCAGAGTTGCCAAAGGAGGAGCCTCCGAAGATGCCCAAGACGGCCCAGGCGGGGCACCCGAGGGCGCCAAAGCGTTCCGCGACGGACGGCGCAACCCCAAAGGCACTGAGAGGCGCCGAAGACGCTCCCGCAGATCCCCAGGATGCCCCAAGGCCGTGCCAAGGGAGCCCAAAGGCGGCCCAAGAGTCAGTACCTACACAACCTGTCCATGCTCCCCCTCTCAGGTGCTCCTCAACGGGGGGGCAACAAGCATGGGGTGAAGACACGTGCAACGTCCGTGCACCTGTCTGGGCCCAAGGTGGCAGTTCAGGGCCTTGTGGGGACACTTTCCTGCAATCCTCGATCCCACCTGAGCTCATTGCCCCCCCGTTGCCGTCCAGCCGTTCCCCTCCTCCCTGTCACGGCCGTTCCTTCGTCTGGAAAGCGAGCCTGCCACGTGGCACGGCCTTGGACCCGGGGAAGCGAGGGCGCACGGTGAGGGCATCGGATCAACATCGGATAGGGAACCTTTGGATCAGGGATCCAGGGTCTGAAACCTTGCGGAACTCCAATTCAGGCTTGGCCCTGGACATCACGGCGACCCTCATCAGATAAGGAACCCTCAAGGGTCTGAAGCCTCCTCAGCACGTTCCTCGACGAACGCACGCACGCACCGTACAAGAGTGGTGCGCCAGCACGGTGGTGAAACCTGCCGAATGCACCACGAGAACGGCGCCTGTGCACCGTACCATGTTTAAAAAATCCCTTCAGGCTCCGCTCCAACGCGGCACGGTGCACACTCCGAGTTTCTTGATGACCGTCGGGGGGGCGCCACCCCCGCCGACAGCCCCGCATCGACCCCCGTCGTGGGCAGCCACCGCGCGCCGAAGGCGCTCCAACGGGGCGAGGTTGAACCCCTACGGGGGGGGGGTAGTACCCTCCCACGCTGCTCAAGAAACCCGCAGCAGCTGGTCGGCCCGGAGGGCCGGAGTGCACGATGCGCCGTGCCCAGGCGCAGTGTCCTGGCGCGCTCTGCGCGCGCCAGGGAGGGGGGTCCAGCGCGGATCCGAGAAATCCGCGCGGACCTCCGAGTTTCTATGCCTATGCCACTTTTTGTTCCCCTAGGTACGGCTCCCGAGGGTCGAGGATCGACTGCGCCTCGGGAGAGGCCAGCGCGGCACGGTGCGTCCAAGGCGTGTTCGCGGAAGCACCTGCGCGCGGACACCGCTCTCTCTGGCGGCGCGCCCACGGGCACGGGGTGGGGGGACGGGGGAAGGCTTCGTCGAAGGAGGCTGCTTCTTTGAAGGGCCCCTGGGACACACAAATAGATACACACAAAGAATAATATTCCCCATCTTTTCTTATATTTTCTATGTTTTCGTCTTCCCCCCACTTCCCATAGGTTCCCATATTTTCTGGGGAATCGACGATTAATTGTGTCTGTGTGTTTTTTCCCTCCTGATTCTTAGAGGGCGCTGGCCCTACATCTGTAGACAAGGCCCGCGCCTTCTAGGAAACAGGGGTGCTCCAGAGAAGCCTTCCTCCCTCCCCCCTGTGGCCAGACCTAAGAAAGAAACACATCCTTCAAGAGCATGAGACCCTGCGCCGCGCAAACGGGAGAACATTCGAGGGTACCATCCCCCAGGATGCACAAGGCCATCCGACAAACACCAAGAACATTAGGGTACTCCGGATCTCACCAGAAAAGATGGGTCTGAGTTGGGTGGGGGTCTGAGTTGAGCTGTCTTGGAGAGTTCCAGGTGGATGTGGGCAAAAGGCCGCCCTTTCGTGGCCAGTCTGGGGGACTCTAGACTTGCTCGTCTGGGATGGTTGTGACAGCCCCCGCCCCCTTTATCACGAAATTCGGGGCACCCTCCCCGAACCGACCTCGATCTTACACAACGGCTGGAAGACGTAGGCAAAACATGAAGTAGAAAGGGTGGATAAAGTAGATTGGGCTCAGGCCTTCCCAGAGAATTAAGAACGCACAGCAGAAGCATATCGATTCCTGAAGGAGGAAGGCGTTTCGAGTAGATTGGATCAGGAGATCCCAACAACACCTACTTCTAACGGCCGACGGGTATGCCTCGGCCAGACCGTATCCCCACCCCCGAAACAAACCGCCTCTTGATTTTACTGCCACCGCATCGTGCTTTGATTACCACTGCATCTTGACTGTATTACCACCGCATCTTGACTGTAGATCGCTCGCGCACTGCTGCCATCTGGGGCTCATTAGTGGACTGACGAGGCCCACAGACGAAACTAGTCTCAGCGCAGTGACGATTGTTTCGGCGGTGAGCGAGGGGGGAAGCGAGAAGGGGCGGGCCTTCTCAGAAGGCTCGGAAGTCCCTCAGCCGTCTGAGAAGATGCCGAAGCCTTCCCGGAGACGCAGACAACCTCTCAGAAGGCGCGAGCGCTTCTGAGAAGTCCCGCCGCCTTCTGGGAAGTCCCGCCTCACTTCCCCCCTCGGCGCGCCGCCGGACACATCGGTCCGAATCGGTCCCCGGACCCTTCCTGGGGTCCTGCAGATGCCGACGCGGTTCCTCATCCGACGCGGCCTCTCGTCCCGGATCGACTCTCGATGGTCCCGGGGCCCGATGGCCGAGAAACGGAGAAACACCGCCTCGAACCTCGAGGTTCGGACCTTCCTTCCCCCCCGGAGGAGGGAGGAGGGAGGAGGGAGGGAGGGAGGGAGGGAGGAGGGAGGGAGGGAGGAAGGGAGGAGGGAGCAAGGGGAGGGAGGGAGGGAGGAGGGAGGGAGGGGGGAGGGAGGGAGGAGGGAGGGAGGGAGGGAGGGAGGAGGGAGGCCCCCCCCCCCCTCTCCTGGGCGCGCCGCCGATGTTTGCACCCCGAGACTGCCACGGCAGAGCCGACCCTCCGCGCGCGGGCGCCCCTGCTCCGCCATGAGCGCGCCAGCGGCGCTCGAGGGCTGGGCGAAGGCTGGGCACGCCGGGGAGAACCGTTGCAGCTCGAGTTGCGTCAAGAAGCTCATCATCAACTCTCAAACAATTCGCAGAGTACGAAGAGTTTGTTGGTCCTGGCTCTGGTAGCAGACCGAGTTCGGACATCTAGATACTCGAGAATAGCGCGTCGGATGCGCGGGGTCCCCTCTCGACTACAGTTAAGTCGGGTACGTCCCCCTACGGGGGGATTCTGGGGCAGCAGAGTAAACATGCCCTCCAAAAGACCCCCCAAATGCTCCAAAATAGTCACAAAGTATTCCCCCGATTAATTTTTGCTATTTCTGAATATTCCTCCTGTAGAGGGACAGGTCCGACATAAGACTACAGTCAAGAGCGACCCTGGGTAAGAGTGACCTCTGTGAGCGTTTTCTTATCCAGCGTTTCGACACTGGGCGGCGGGGGGAGGAGAGGGGGGGGTCTGGCTCCGGATCTCTGCTTCACGCTGCTGTCTGCAACGGTGTGTCCTATGAGGGGGAAGCTCCACCTGCTCGAAACAAGCGCCAAAAACAGCCAAGTTCTACTCCATGGAGGGGGGAGGGGGGGTGCGAGGGCCCGCGCCGATCGGCAAAACAATGAATAAGAAAACGATCACAAGAGTGACCTTTGGTGCGCGGCCGTTTTGGGGCCGCCAGGGGGGGGGGAACACAAGAACGAAAGACGCTGCTACCGCATCGCGCTCGGCGATCGGGGGACCCCAGTGGATCCGCACCAAGGGTCACTCCGGCGAAGGGTCACTCTTACGCGTAGCCGACCCTCCAGGGCCGCCCAAGACCTGGCCGACGCCGGCGCGCTCCTGGCACACAGCGCTCCCCCCGAGCCGTGGTCGGCTCCGGGCGGGGGGGGGGAACTGGGAACTTCGAGGTGGTCCGCACTTCGAGGTTCGAGGCGGCTGTGCCTTGTTTTTAGGGCCTTTGGGGGCCGTCTTCGAGCCCCAGGGCCCTCGAAAATCGATCCAGAATAAGAAACCGCGTCGGGTGGACCCTGGGGCTTGCCATGGCTCGGACGTCCATTCCCCGTGCATTTTTCGGTTTCGTGCGTTTTTTTAATTGCTCGATGGTCCACGATGGTCCTCGACGGTTCTCGCCAAGGAAAAACGCACGCGGCCGAGCGATGCCAAGGGGAAGGGCCTGGGGGCCGATGCTGACCGCTGATCGGCGGCGCGCCGAGGGGGGGGGGGGGGAAGCGAGAAGGAGCAGGCCTCCCCAGAAGGCGGCGGGGCTTCTCAGAAGCCCTCGCGCCTTCTAGATTGGGCGCCCGAACTATCCGGGGTAACTCGGGTCCGGGGTGATTCGGGTTTGGATTCCCGAAAAACGAACCCGAATTAGCCCTGACCCGAGATACCCCTGATGATTCGGGGCTCTGGACGCCAGAATTATCTGGGGTAAGTCGGGTCCGAGGTAAGTCGGGTTCGGAATCCCGAAAAACGAACCCGAGTTAGCCCTGACCCGAGCTACCCCTGATGATTCGGGGCTCTGATCTGAAGGGCCAAGGAGTCTTCTTGGAAGACCGGGGGACTTCCGAGCCTTCTGAGAAGGCCCGCCCCTTCTCGCTCCCCCCCGTCGCTCGCCGCCGAACGGCACCTCCAGTCCGATCGAAGTCGGCGCGCCGTTTGCTCTCGACGCGCCCAGCTGGACGACGCCGACACCACGGCAGGCCCACGGCAAACCTTGCGTCTGGCGCCCAAGTAGACGAGGCCGGCAACGAGACAAACCCCGCGGCGAGCCCTGCGCCCGAGGCGGCGCTTGCCCTGGTGACCGCGGCGCCCTCCCCAAGACTTGAGACCGCGCGTCGGAACAGACGGCGCGGCGACACCTATGCCGGGTGGACATTCGCCCAGCACGCCTGAGCCGAATCGGACCGCGAAACCTGGTGGGATCTGAAGCGGACGGGAGCGCCAGCGAATCGCCACGAATGGAACCGAAGTCGGATCGCCGCGCCAGCCCCCTGCTGGCCCATGCCGATGCCGGCGAACATCGAGCCGCATCGAAGCAGCTCGCAGGCACGGCCCTGCCTGGCCCGGGCCCCTCCCCTTGCGATGGCAGGGCCGCGGGGCCTCGTCAGCAGAACGTTGGCCGGCTTCACGTCCCGGTGCAGCACGCCTGCGGAGTGGATGTACGCCTGGAGGCCGCCCCCCCCCCCCCCCTGAGGCCAGCACCCCGCCCCGCCCTGCCGCTCCCCCCCCCCTCCCGAGGCCAGCTCCCTCCTGAGGTTGGCCCCCTGCCCCCCGCCCTGCCGCTCGCCCCCCCCCCCCCCCGGTCTCGCCTCATGCCGCCCCCCCCCCCCCCCCTTCCTGCTTCCGGCCCCCAGCCACGCCGCTCCTCCCAAGACAACACGCCCCACCTCCCCCCCCTCGAGGGAGCGGCGGAGAGGCCGAGGCTCCGAGACCCCCACGGGTCGTGAGGCATGACTGGCCTGGCCTGCGGCGAGCGGGTTCCCGCGGTCGGGGCAGCCGCAGCCGTGGCGGAAGAAGCGCGGCGAGCGCTTCTGTCGCCACTCTCGGCCTCCAGGGGCCCTTCACGGGCCCTGCGACCGTCACGAAACAACGGGGGTTCTGTTGCTCCCATCGCACTTCAGGACCAGATCCCAGAAATAATGTCGAGCACCCCGAAAAGCATCGAAACAGTGTCGAACCAATATCGTCTCCCAGAGTTCGACACGTGAAGACCCTCCAGTTTCGGTACTTTCTTGGTGCTCGAAATGTTCTCTGGTGAATCAGGCTAAAGTAGGTTGGAGCATCACAAGACGCGGGATGAGAAGCCGACCCTGGGGAAGGGGTCCTGGCCACTGGGAGCGCACGCCATGGAGAACAAAAATAGCGCCGGGGGTCTGGAAACGTCTGCGCAGGGCGGCGCGCACAAAGGAAGTATGGGGGAGGGGGGAGGGTTTCTTAGGAGGAGGCTGTTTCTTCGAAGGCGCCTGTCTCACATCTTTAGACAAGGCCCGCGCCTTGTAAGAGGCAGGAGTGCTTCCAAGAAGCCTTCCCGCTCCCCCTACCCTGGACGGTTTCCCCCGGGGCCGTGGGCGACCCGAGGGGGCAGGCCGAGGAGGGGGAGGAGGAGGAGGAGGAGGAGGAGGAGGAGGAGGAGGAGGAGGAGGAGAGGAGGAGGAGGCGGAGGAGGAGGAGGAGGAGGAGGAGGAGGAGGAGGAGGAGGAGGAGGAGGAGGAGGAGGAGGGAGGAGGAGGAGGAGGAGGGAGGAGGGAGGAGGAGGAGGAGGAGGAGGAGGAGGAGGAGGGGAGGAGGAGGAGGAGGAGGGAGGAGGGAGGAGGGAGGAGGAGGAGGAGGGAGGAGGAGGAGGAGGAGGAGGAGGAGGATTTGTTTTTCAACATCAACATCAAATGAGGGTGCCTGCCCAGACAATTAGAGCAGGCTGGCTGGCCAATGCCAGCACAAAACTAACACCTGAACAGGTGAGGAAAGGCAGGAGGCCACAGCAGACATCTCCAGCTGGCTGGAGGATTCCCCGTGGCAAGCTGCTTCTCCCCCAGGCGTTAGTCTGAACTTGAGTCGCCCTCATCGCGGTGCGCGAGCACCGAGACAAAAGGTGCCTCTCTAGCTCCACGCCGACGCGGGGGCGGAGCACTGGGCAACTCAATCCGAAGATCCTCCTCGAAAAAGCCATGGGCCGCCTCCACCTCGGCAGCCCGCGGGTCGGCACCACCCGCTGTCACTGAGACAGCCTGGCGCCCAGCAGAAGAGGCAGCATCGCTCCCCCCCCCCCCCCACACTCCGAACTCCAAGCCGTCCCCTCCCAGAGGTCTCGGATACCTTCAGGGTCTACCCTCAGTGTGGAACAGTACCTGGGGTAGAGCCCTCTCAGCACTCGGCGCCACAGACATCTCTTCCGAGCTGTCATCTTCTGGTCACATCTGCCACTGAGGTTGGACTTCTTTAGAGACCCGTGACCAACATGGCTAGCACACCGCGTGCAGATATGTAGTACAGAGCCGTCGTCACAGGGCAGGCCGACGACGAAATGGCCATTCCTTTCCATCTCAGAGAAATCCCAATCCCCACACACTCCCGAACAACCGCACGAGGGTGGGCGGAGCTGAGACCGAGAGGCCTTGAGACAGACACGGCATCTCCACCTGCCCGCCACGAATTCCCAGTCATGTTGGGGGCTGTCAGGGCGCGCTCCGCTGGCCCGCCCCTCTGGGGCGCGAAACTCCACATCTTTCAAATCGAGCCTGGGCCACTTAAACAGCAGCGCCGCCGCAAGCTTGCAAACAGTCTGGGCGACAATTAAAACCTCGTCCAGGGCCTGCACTTGGTCTGGGGAGGGTTCTTCGCGCAGGCGGACACCCGCCTTCGCGGCCTGATCGGCCTGGAAATTGCCTCGGCGGAGCTGCATTTCATCGTATGGTACACCCTCCTCCTCGAGGGAAAGGTGTGCTTTGACGTTCCTCACCGACTGTATATAGTGAGACACCTTCTGGCCGTGCAACAATAGCCCAGCATAGGGTCTCTGATAATGTAACTGGTCACCCAGGGGTCGATTAGCCTGGACATAAACGTTGGCACAACCAGTATACATATCACACTGGCCTTCAACCACCTGGCTAGAGCACCCAAAGGCAGCAAACTCCCCAGCCTGGGAAGTTTTGGGGGGGGGCAGCATAAACGGTGCCGAAAACACGTCCCAGGAACCTGAAGGCCCGATCGAAAATCGCAAGACCCCAGGCCGCCCTGTTGAGTTCTGGCACAATAGACCTGGTACAGCTCCCGTCCAGGAACAACTCCCCCGTCACCACCTGCTCATCCTCCTTGACGTCCTCCTCCAATTGCCACAAGGTCTTACACCCCTTGTCGGGTCGGGGCCAGTAGTCACCTGGGTGCGGGGATATGCCTCGGGTGAGTAGGAGAAAATATTGAGGGCTTCCTTCGCCCAAAGAGTCCACAAGCTCCTGGCACTTCTTTGTTACTATCTCAGCTCGCTCCTCAGCGCAGGCTCTGCAATGCCACAATCTGCGCAGCAGCGCGTCAGGTCCTTGACCGCGCAGTGGGCACTCGATAGATTCAAGCGGATAACCAAGACAGCGCGCTCTGACTCGTGTCCAGCTGGCATCACAACCGATCAAAATGATAGCCGCTTCGCCAGTCGGTGAAACCTTGCTCGAATGAAGTGCCCGCTTGAGCACATCGTAGCATAACCTCGGGACCTCCAAGAGGAATTTTTGGGCCGCAACCCGCTCCAGGCTCCGAAGCACAGCATGTCGCAACAAGACCTTCAAAAGCCCTGGGCTGACCTCCGTCAAAACCAACTTCTCCCCGAAATCCCAGAGTGACCCAATCTATGAACTTCCACTGGATTGATTCTCTGCAGGCACATGTACATGGCCGAGAACGGACCCGATACCTCGCGCCACGTGGTCGGCGGCTTCTTCTGGAAGAAAATGCACCAGGCCTCACGGAGCTCCGCGAAGCTGAAACACCAACGGTATGCGCCTGCGTGGGCACACCAGACTTCCTTTGAATACCTAACAAGAGGTGCCACCGCCGCGAGCCAAGTGGGCTCGTCTTCCAAGATGAGGAGGCTTGTAAGAGATCTCCCTTTACAACTAGGTCCCATCACGGAACCCGCCTGCTGCCGAATACGGCGGAGCTCACCGTCCGACACCCCATGGCACCCGGATCCATACAGGACCCCAGGAAGCGGCCCCGAGACCCAGATCTTTTTGGCATGGGAGGTGATATGTTTTTTTTCTGGCCCCTGACCTTTCGCGTTTTTGCCTTCATATTGACCATGCGTATCTTGAACTTGGACTCTCTGAGGGCCTCCTTGATATACGCTTTCCTCCTGGGCCGACCAGCCGTGAAATCAATGTCAAGATCCACGACGCTATCGCACAGGGGTCCCGTGCGGTCGCCTAGGGAAAGCTGAAGCTCCCTGGCCACCAATCCGTCCGAGCAGACAAGGTTGCCCTGGCTAGCCTTGGAGAGCGAGATCGAGCAGCCGCACTCGTGGACCAGCGCGCGCTCCAATTGCCTCGAACCTTCCTTGATGCCGAAAAGCACTTCCTGAGCTTTCCCCGTGGAGTCAAGACCCGAGTCATCAATAAACTGAGCCGGGAAAATACCCCTAGGAAGACGGAGGTTACCCATCGGCCCCAGGATATACACACGGACAAGGGTCGTGGCCATAGAGCAACCAGCAACCACCCCTCTACGAGCAAAGAGCGGCCCCGCCACAGCAGAGGCCATGCTAACAAATCGCCCGTACCTGTAGGTCTGGATGTACAGCTGAGTTATCTGAATAGGGAAACCAAACTTCCTGGCCTCCTCCTCCAACCTACGATGGGAGAAATTTTCATAAAACTTCGTCATGTCCCAGAGAAGCATCGCCGACCCCCCCCCTTCCTCGTGCTAAGCTCGGCTCGCGCAGCCTGCCGCCACGCCGTGTCGGCAGCGCGCGCAAAGGAACTGCCAGATAAAAAAGGCACGAGCGTTTCTGGCCTCCCACTCCGCGGCCAGCTCCCTTCTGCACTTACCCCAAAGTCTAAACAAGGAAACGGATAAAAAACCGATGGGCCTATATCCCCCTGACGCTTTGGATAAAAGAACCACCTGGGTAATCTAGAGCTGGCGCGGCAGGCTGGAGAGTGATTCGAAGATCGCGAAAAAGAGGCTGACCACCCGCAAGCTGGCGTCGGAGAGCCACGAGTAATGCCGCATGTGAAAACCGTCCACTGCCTGGGCCGTGGACTGCTTGAAGGCAGCCGAGATAGACCTAATGCGATCTGGTGGGACCATTGGAAGAGGCTGACACACCCCCTCAAACATACGATCAGGAGCCTCCGAGGTAGCCTCCCGAAGCTTGGCCCAGCTCGAGGCCTCGCTCTTGAGTAAACTCAGAGGGTCCGTAAGGACCAACCCTCCCGCAGACAAAGTCGTGGTGGGTATCCAACCTGGGGCCTCCTTGGAGGCCAGATGCGCATTCTTTCCCCCCTCCTTGATTCTACTGAGAAGCCAGTTTTTCCACCCAGCCTCACCGTCGCGACGAGCTTCACCTTGAAGCTTGCCGGCATACTTCTGCACAAGGGAGAGCACATCTTGAGCAGCCTCCAGCCACTCAGCCTGGTTCAAGAACGAGCACGAGGGCCGACTCCCTGGTAGCGGAAGCGCTCGCGCAAGAGCTTGGATGGTATCTAGATACTGGTCCCACTCCTCACACCCCTTGATCAGCACGAAAGACGGAGGGTCCAAGATAGCCTCCAGGGTCTTCTGAACTTCAGGAGCTCCATCCCGATACTCAATCATCAAGTCCTGGAACCGATGAGAAACCCACTTGCCCGCGAACAGCTTGGGGTGCCTGAACGGGGGGGCCTTGTCCTTTATGATGGGAACCCAATGGGGCTGCGGTGACTTACTGCGGGCACCGTAAAAGGGCAGCGCCTCCTGGGCCAGGTCACAAAGTTCCTGCTCCGCTAGATCCGCCCACAGGCCGTAGGCCCAGTCCAACATACCTTGGGCCTCCGACACCTTCCCAGCGTGCGCAGTCCCCAGACACCCCTCGGCAACGTTCTGCACCTCGCTCCAGTCGGGGGGAGCACGACTGACACCAATCGGCCTCTCCTTCGGAATAGGCGGCGGCTTGCGAAAAGTGAGCGCGCATAGCTGCGACAGCCGCGGGTACAACTGCAGGTGGACTGGCTTGTGCGGTGACAGCTGCGCCACTTGCACGATGCTCGTCTCCTGGATCCCCTTGGCTATGCCGCCAGCGCACGCAAAATAGTCCAAGAAACTCAGACCTCCCAACGATCTGCAGGTCCCCGAGCCCGACGGTTTGATCAAGGACCCTTCCAGCTTCTCAGGGAAACCAGACTCCAGAAGCAACTCAGGTGCCATATTCCAATCACCCGCAAGAATCGCCTGATGCCCCGACATCTTCACAGTCGCCCCAGCGGTACTCAGAAGGTCCAAGTTTCTGCTCGAGAGCCCCTCACTGTCGAACAGATGCGCTGAGATGACCAGAAACGGAGCATCCCCAGTAAGATGAACCAGAGCATTCGCCAGACGTCCAGGAGCGAGAGCAGAGCCCCACAGAGGCCCGTGAAGACCGAGAAACTCCCGAGCAAGAATGCCCACGCCCCCTGAGGAGCCATCCCCTTGACCAGGAGTCGCAGGACATAGGATGGCCTTCCAACCGTGCCGACTGCACCACGAAGTCGCCCCCTTGATAGCCGACTGACCCACTAAGTGGTGCTCCTGCAGACAAATAATGTGAGCCGTGGTGTTACTCAACCACTCCTTGAACGAGTTCCAGCAAGTGGCGTTACAGGTCTCCGCTCTGAGGCCGAAACCAGAAGGGTCGGGCGGCTCTGGGGGTGCCTGTGGGAAGTCGAAAGAGCTAGCGGCTCCTATCTGACTGGGGACCCCTGGGTGACCAACAGCACAGGCTGCAAAAGGCGCACGGGGCGGAGGAAAGCGGGGACTGCCTCCAGCAGCCCCCTCAGGATGCGACCCCGAAGTCGCTGTCGGGCTCGGAGCTCCCGATGTGGTCGTAGAGCGTGCCGAAGGCGAATTTGGCGAGCCGCTCGCCGTGCTGACGGCCCCGCGAGCACTGGTAGTTGGACATGGCGATGCACTCGAAAGAATAACCGACAGCCGCCTCTTCTCCCCACGCCGAGAAGGGCCACCATCGCCCGCCACGCGATCACGAACAAGGGTCGGCGGGCCCGCCAACCCCCCACACCTCTCGGCAGCCGCCCAGGGACGAACTCACTGGCCCTGCCCAGAAGGCGCAAGGCTTGCGCCCAGAGCTTTACCGTCCCCGACCGACTGGGACCAGGGAAACGTGGAGCCGTCCACAGGGCAGTCTGCCGAGGGTCCGCCAGCGGCGGTGGACGCCCCCCCTCCATTATTCCCCATTGGGGGGGGGGGCTCTGGCCACATTGACGGCTGGGCCCGACGAACAGCTCGACCTCCGCGTCGTTCCAGGCGACGATGGGGCCGAACCAGTCGACGCGGAAATCGCCGCTGGCGTAGCCGATGTAGAAGAAAAAGTACTGCTTCTCGCAAACCTCGACTGCCCACCAGCCTTGGCCACATCACAGTAGTTGAAACGTACACGGCCTCCCCGAGTCGATCGAGACCGACTGCCATGCACAATAATGCCTCGTAACGTGTTACCCGCACTCCGATGCGCCCGCCGCTGCAGCAGCCGCACCTTTGCTTGCGCCCTTCGCCGAAGCTGCTGCGACCGCAGCCCGAGCCTCGGCCTTAAGCTGCTCGCTGTCACCAGCTCCACCCGCAGTGCCTGGCTGGCCATCAGGAGGAAAGCCCGCCCCTTCAGGCTGAGCAGACTGCCGAGGCTGCCCAGCTGCTGCAGGCGCTGGCTCCTCCTTGGACTCCCCCTCGTCGGCCGTGCGGCGCTTCTTCGCCGCCAGCCTCTCTTGCAGGGCCTGTGTTCGGCCTGCAGGGCCTCTCCCTTCTGGCGCACCTCGCCGAAGAAGCTGCCCGCCATCTGCTTGAAGGACTCGAGCATCTGCTTCTTCCTGCGCTTCGCCTCCGCCAACGCCTCTGGCCCGGGCTCCTCGAACTCCGCGTAGCCGAAGGGGCCGTCGTCGTCGAGGTCCAGGTCGTCCAGGTCCCCGTCCATGAGCTCTGCCAGGGAGAGTTTGAGCGGTCCCCCAGCATCAGCCGCAGCAGCTTTGCCAGGGGCTCCCACTCCCGCAGCGGCCTCGGCCACCGCCTCCTTGTAGTCGGCCCCCGCGCCCTCGAGCTCGGGCACCAACTCCGCGACCAGCACGCGCTGCTTGTCCACCTGCGCGAGCAGGTCCTGGAGCACCGCGTTCTCCGCCTCCAGCTTGCTCTTGAGCTTGCGGACCCTCGCATGCGCTTTGTTGGCCCTGAGCTGCGCTGGCTGCTCGCTGCCCTTTCCCATCTGGTCCAAGAGCTGCCTGTGCTTCTTGGCCGTCTGCATATCGCCAGACTTCTCTGCCATCGTGACCACGGAGCGCAACTCATCCTTTGAGAGGGCCGTGGTGGCCGATTGGGACTTGGCCTGGCTGGCCTGGATGGCAGCGCGGTACGTGTCGGCCATCTCCTGTCGCCCTTGCTCTCGGCAAAGACGACCAGGGCCTGCACGGCGTGCACACTGAGGCCCACCTCACCCCGAGCAGGAGCACCACCGCCACCAGTGGGACGAGCACGATCCCTCTTCCACGGAGGCTGCGCATCTCCACCGTCGCGCTCGGCACCGCAGTGCTTGCGCCAACGCCACCGTGCCAGGTTCTTTGCACAGCGGCACTCAGGCTGGGAGCATCGCCGCAACTCCCCGCCCTCCGACCGCGGTCGCGACGAAGCCCTCGATGGTGCCCGCGACCGAGGCTTGCCGCCCTCTGCACCCATGTCGGCGAGGTGGCCGTCGCCGTGGTGCCCGCGCAGCAGCCGCCTAACACGGTCGACTGCCAGCAGGCCGCGAGCCTCCGCCCGCCGCCTCCGCAGTCGCCTGTGCCAGGCAGGGGAAGGCGCCCGAAAGCGGCGCCCTCGGCCGTCCGTGACGCCCGCCGCCCCTGGGGCAGCAGGCTGGGGGCTCAAACAAACCGGGCCCCTGTGGCCCGCAGGTCTGAGCCAGACCTTGAGCCAAAATGGCCACGGACGAGGAGGAGGAGGAGGAGCAGGAGGAGGGGGAGGAGGAGGAGGAGGAGGAGGAGGAGGAGCGCACGCCACCTGGGGGGGGCGTGATCCGTTGCACATGGAGGGCGGCACGCGCGGCGCCGCGGGCTTGGCACAGCAGGGAGTCGGTTGCGACTTCCGCTGGGCCTAGGCGAGGCCGAAGCTCGTGGCAAATGTGAAAAGTCAAAACTAGGGTTCTACGGGCCCGCTGCCATCCGACAACGCCGTCTTGGAAGTCCTGAGGACCCCCCAGCCCCAGGCGGATGAGGGGTTCAGACGGAGGGGGGGGGGGCCAAGGATGTCGGTGGCAGCCCAGAGCTTTGGGCGCAGGAGATAGCGCGGGAAGGAGTCGGGGCAATCAGCGCACCCGAATCTGCATGGAAGCTGTGGGAGAATCTTCACTCTCCCACCTGTAATCCACGCGCCTGCCAGCGATTTGATGCGCGGCCAGGCGTGGGAGGGCGGGACACGGCTGAGGTGGGCCCGTAAGCGCTGCCATCGGTGACGAAGGTCAGGAGAGGGGAAGGGGCTCTCAGGGAAGTAGGAACGGAATCGTCGACCGATGAGCGCGGGAAGAGAATCTGGAAGGAGCTGCTCGCGGAGAGAGGCTGCGAAGACGGCTTGCAAGGCAATGGGTTTGCTTCGCTGCTGTCTCTCCTGGGCTCGGGCAAGCGCGGTACTTTGAGCTTGCAAAATCGATGCCGACGGGATGCATAGACGATTAGGGGCAGAGGGGGAAGGAGAAATGGAGCGAACAATCGGAGAAGCAGGGGAGGTGGGGAGAAAAAGGGAGGCGCATGGTTGGACGATGCTCTTGCGATTGCGCCAGCATGGCGCGCACCATTCACCTCGCACGGCCTGTATCGCGGGGGCCTCCGCGTAAGCGCGTGCTCGGAGTCTCGACCAACTCTCTCCCCGCCCGCTGAACGCCCGCCCCGCCGCCCTCCACGCTACCGCAGAGCTCATGAAGCGCAATGGCGGTGGCATTCGCAACCAATAGGGCGACAGCAGCTCGGCCAGACGAAAGCTTGATGGTGGCAAACGGAGGAGCTCGCGCAGCGCGAGCATTTCCTTTTGGAGGAGAGTGAGAGGGAGAAAGAAGAACTGGCAGAGGTAAGTAAGACAGGGGAGAATGAGAATGCTATAAAGCCGCAGGCATGCCTCTGCGGGGGCTCGCGCGGCTGCGACCGCTCGGCTTCGTGACCACCACTTTTGGCCACTTACCAGGAACTGATCTTCTTCGCTCGCGCCAGGTCCTATGTAGAACCCGAGGTAGCGGCAGCAGCTGCAAATCACAAAGTCGGTCCAGCCAGGAACAAGCGCACTGATGTCGTAGCAAAGAGCATCGATCTCCGCGGGGGCCAGAATCGTCCATGCTGGGACCAGACAGCATTTCTTCGGTTGCAGCTCGAGCAAAGCTAGCTCCGCCGCTGCGCGAAACGGAGGTTCGATGTGGGGGAGGAGCGAGAAGGAAGGAAGAGAGACTCCAACGTCGTCGGCACAAGCACCAGCAGAGGCAACGAGAGGCGGGGAGGGGAGGACCAGGCTAATCTGCTCGGCACGCGATCCGCGTGGCGGAGGGGCAAGCGCTACGACCTCTGTGGCCTCCTCACACGCTGAAGCAAGATGCCGAACCAGCGGGTCCATCCCCAGGCCCCAAAGCGTGCCCGAGAGAGGGCAACCCTGGGGAAACCCACGCGAAATCTCAAAGTGGCGAACCCGTCTGGATCCCACATTGAGAAACCCGACCGAGTCTTCGGCGAGGGGCGACACCGCGTTGAGGTAGCCAAGAGGGAGCCCAAACCTACGAAGGACTGCGCGGAGCCATTGCTGGGACATACTGGGGAACGCTGCACGGAAATCGAAAGAAACAAAGCATGGCCGCCTCTCAGAGGCGTCCTCGCCCAAACTGTTCAAACGGGTTTCCGCATCGAGGCGAATGATGTGGTTTCCAAAGTTACGACCAGCTATAAAACCTTGCTGAATGCGATGGACTCTGTCTTTGGCTATTCTACTTAAGTGTATGTTGACGGTTTGGGCGAGAGCCTTACTGTCGGTGTTCTTTAAAGTTAGAGGCCGAAGCGAGGCCGCATCTCGAATGCAATCAGTGAGATCTTGAGGATCCCCACCTTTTGGGATGAAAGCAAAATTGGAATGGTTCAAGCCTTCGACAGGGCCCCCGCCAGAAAATAACCGCAACAACACTTCGTAAATAATCTCTGCTGGCACTGGCACGGCCTTCCACGCCGCGTACGGGAGACGATCGGGGCCAGGGGAGGAGGCCCGCCCGCGGCGCAGCGCGCTGGCAAGGTCCTCTGGCGTTGGAAGGGGTTGCTCGATAGATGGAAAATGGGGGAGGTGCTGATCTAGGCATTCAGCAATGGCCTGGTCGCTGCCGTTGACCGCCGAGAACACCGGCCCCCAGTGCTGGCGGATCGCATCGGCCATCTCCTCAGGCTGTCTGATGATGTTGCCGTCCACCGGCTGGTCGTTCTTGAGCCCATTCAAGAGAAGGCGTCTCTGACTTGGGTTCCATGCCAGCGCCTGTCGCATACTTGCAACCTGAATCTGGACCGCCTCAGGTACTCCAGCAGGGGAATCGCCACCTTGTGGAATCTGTTGTCTGCGTCGGCCAGGTCGAGGCGCTCGCGCAGCATGCTGAGCAATGGCATCGAACCGCCGCTGATTGATGTCCATCGCCTGGGCCCTGAGGGTGCCCTCGTCCATGATGTAGACCATGCCTCTGTCGGCGATGCCCATGAAGCGCCATGCCAGCGGGGGAGATCCACAAAGACGGCGGGCAAGCCGAGAGTCCTGCCGCCATACAGCGCGAGCCATCATACGAAACACCATGCATTCATTCTCCAGGTCCTCCAGCGGGTTCGCGGTATGGTGGGCGCCTTCGGGAGGAAGTTTGCGTTGAATTTCGTCTCTGGTGAGGGCTGCTGCCAGGTGCATCAAAGATTTCATTTTCTGCCATCGCCGTTCAACATCCTGAGCCGAGACTTCACTTCCCAAGCTTGGTGGGTCCGCCAGTCCCGCTGCCTCGACGCAGGATTGTAATATTACGTTGAATCTATCGTGTCTGAAAATGTAACTGGGTATGCTTTGTAGTTCAACAGGCGGAGGCCGTTTTGCTTGAATATGGAGAACCACGATAGCATGGTCCGAGAGCGCCACTGAGCTTGTCCGCTTCCTGCAGTATGTTTAGCGCGAGGTCGCAGTTAGTCGCGAAGTGCGTGCTGGGAGGGATGAAGAAACGATCAATGGTGTTGAGCGAGTGTGAGGCGCGATCGTAGTGCGTGGGCAGAGGACTCTCCACCTCCAGCATGCCACCTCCAAATAGAGACCGCCAGAATGGTTCAGATTGGGAGGCACGTCCGTCTTGAGACCGTCGAGCTTGACGTTGCTTGGGAAAGAATAGCGACTGATTCGTGAAATTGCTAACGTTGAAATCGCCCGCATGTATGGCAAGACGGGTTAGTTCGAAATGACGGGCCCACCCCAAGTTCCGAGTCCATGTATTGCGAATCGCTGTCCTTGCAGTCTGGTCAATGTCATCATAGTTGTGATGATTCAGGACCCGTATGGCGTGTCCCTCATAATTGACAATCTCGAGCATGTGTATACGTCCTGGGACCAGTACAGTGTGAGTAAACTTCGGGAGTCGCTCCGCAGGGAGCTGGCTCAAACGATGAGGGGCATGCCAAGGTGCAAAGATGGCAACTCCGCCAGTGCGGTGGTCGATCTGGGCTTCACCATTGAGGTAGCCGCTGTAGAAGACCTGGTAATGCACGGGCAGCTGGTCCAGCAGCGAGGTGAGCATGAGCTCGTTCCCATGGACCTCTTGAACCATGATCAGGTGACGTCTCAGAAGAAGATGCTTGAGCTTGCCGATCTTTAGACGCCTATGTTTGTGATTCCAGCAGCATAGCTCACGCGCGTTCCACGAGGCCACCTGCAGGCCACGTCCGTCAGAGCCGTTGATCTCCCAAGGCTGGAACCTTGCGATGCCGAAGTGTCCACGGTCTGGAGCTGTTGTTTGAACTGCGCACTGATGCTTTGGATGTCGATCTCGTGCTCTGCCACGACCTGCGGGACCCAGGCCAAACGTGTCGGCTCGTCCGCCCCCTGCGGCGTGGTCTCCACAATGGGCGTCGCGTTGATGCTGATGATGCCACGGGAGCGGAAAAGTCCCCAGTCCTTGTCCTGGTACATGCGCTGCAAGATTCCCAGGAGCCGCTTCCCGTGACCTTCGCGTCGAACTTGCTTCGGGACCTTGCCAGGGTTGATATATAGTGGCTCCTGGCCACCCGTGACACTCTTGGCCGTGAATCGGCGCCAGCTGCCTCCTGGTAGTTGCAGATGCTGGGCGAGTCGAACTGCTCGGGCCACTCCCGCAGGACCGCCAGAGAGATGGAGGTGAAAGAGCTCACCAGGATAATCACCATATAGAGCAGTGTGGGAGGCCTCCAGGCCTGCATCCTTGATCTAGCTCGCGAGGGCCACCTCAATATCGCTGAAGGCTGCGTGCTGGGCGCAGCCGATGCGGAAGACGCTTGGGTCAGGATGGCGATCATACTGTGCAAGCCCTGCGAGGTCGATGGCTGTGTCTTGAGCATCTTGGGCTTGGGCCAGGCTCCGCTGCACCGCGTCCAAGTCGTGGCGCAAGCTCTGCTGGCACTGCGCGAGGGAGTCAAACTTGTTCTGGAGCGCGCGGATGTCCTGATCATGAGCATCGAGTCGGGCTGCCTGGGGGCGCATGATCTCCAGCACGGTCTTCTGGATGTGGGTATGAGCCGCGCCCATGATGGTAGTGACCTCGGTGCGCATTCCTTCGGGCTGCCGCTGGAACGCGTTGGCGACCGCCCTCTCGACGTTCTCGGCCGTGGTGAGCACAGCTGGGGGAGAATAGTGCCCACGCCAAGGGTCACCAGCACCATGTAGAGGGTCGAGCCGCACATTGTCATCCTGGGATCCGCGATGTTCATGTTCAGGAAATGTGGGGGCAATGCCGATGGCAGCGGCGATGCGGGCTCGTTCGTCAGGAGGGATGCCATCCCACGATTCGACCGCACCAGGCCCGCGGTGGCCACCTGAAGAACCAGCACCAGCAGGCTGCCGAGGGCGAGCGACTGGCGTAGGCGCCATTCGTGGTGAGCTGGCCGATGATCGAGATGACGACTGGTCGCGCCTGCGGTCTCGGTGACGGTCGTCTCGACGTCGTCGTCGCCGAGAATGTCGGGAGCCTCCACGTTCGCTTCTAGAGGCTTCATCGCTGGGCATGTATGTAGGGCGTGAACTTACTGGTGAGCTCTGGACGTTCGGGCAGGCAGGAACAGGAAATGCCTCCGTTTACCCACCAGCCCGAACGTGGATCGATGACAAACACTGCCAGACCACAAGGGTCGTGCCCGCCGCGGACTAGCGGCATCCACTTGTTCCCCTCAGGAACATGGGACCTTGAGCCAAAATGGCTACGGAGGAGGAGGAGGAGGATGGGTCGACTAAGCCCTTCGGCGAAACCCTCCACTCCGGGGTGCGTTTCTCCTCCCCTGGCAGGTGGGCAAAGCACCGAACGAGACAACGACCACGGGTGCAACGGCGACGACGAAGACGAGTACCAACACGCACGGCAAACCTGGACTTCGCCACGCCGCTCTGCGGCTGCATTCTCCCGTGTACTGTCTGCGATCCTGCGAGGCAAGGTTTCGACAACGTTTGGCGCACTGCCTGGTGCGCCTCGCTGCGCGTGGCAATATGTTGCATTCAGTCAACGGGTGCCAGCAAGCATGTCCTACGCAGACTTGAATCAGGCAGCCAAGGTCAGTGGCTCGGCAAGTACGGGACCACGAACTGCACAAGGGCGAACATATTGCGAATGTCACTGACAAAAATTCTCGACAATGCTTGACTTCGGTGCCAATATTGATGGCCAGCGCAGCTGGGTTATCCTTACCATCATGAGCACCAGCGGGGCGCCAAAGAGAGGACGGTTTGGACCGCTTATGGGCACAAAAAAATCCAAGAGCATGCGAGGGCATCAATCCAGGCCACCGCAGAGATCAACGCTGGGATCGGTCACAGGTTGCGTGAGGGACGGGGTGACCGAAGGGCCAATCCCCTCCCGAGCATCCGTCGGTAAATGCGGTAACGATGATGTGAAGGACGATGATGAAGGATTCATCCTTCTCCACTGCCTGCAGTCAGCGCTGCACATTCCGGTAGCTGTGGGCCGAAAGGGGCGGCGGGTAGAGTAAATGATAGGATGAGGAAGGGGTTCACACACGAGCCTTGCGGCAGAGTCAACCCTGGCCCATGCACTAGAGACCTCCTAGATGGGGTCCGAGTAGATGGGGTCGGAGGATCGCGCCGCATCGCCAATGTATCGCCAATGCATCGGCGAGGCATCGGCAATGCATCGGCGATGCACCCGAGACGCTGGCGATGCATCGGCGACGTCGGCGTGGAGAAAATCGGGTTCCACATCGAGCCGCATCGCCGATGCACCAGCGAGGCATCGACGATGCGGCGAGAGCCTTCGACCCCATCTGCTCCGACCCCATCTGGGAGCTCTAGAATGAAGGGGCCCTGGGACACACAAATAAATACACACAAATAAACATATTCTCCATAGTTTCCCATTTTTCTGTGTTTTTGTCTTCCCCCAATTCCCATATTTTCCTATTTTTTCTAGGAGATCGACGATTCATTGTGTCTGTGTGTTTCTGTCCCTCCTGATTGAGGCACGTGGGCAGTCCGGCCGCCTGCCAGGTGCCGGGCCTCCCTCGGCTGCACGGCAGGATGGCCGGCGGCTCGCTGCACGCGATGCTGCGGCCGCGGCCCGCGTGCTCGGGGTGGGCCGCCTCCGCCCCGCGGTCGGAAGGGATGCGAAATCCGTCCGAGAAGTTCGACCGTACGGAGTGCTCGTGCTCGGTCTCCGTCTGGGCTTGCTCCGTCTGGGCTTCGTTGGCCCTTCCTGGGAGTATGCCAGGTCCATACCGAGCTGCTCCGTCTGGACTTGGCTGCTGCCAGAGAGGGTGCGGAGTCCACACGGAGGAAGTCCATCCAGCGTGCTCGGTCTCCGTCTGGGATTGCTCTGTCTGGACTGCGCCTCTACTGGCCCCCGATCCTCGCGCAGCGAAGGTCGCTCTGGCGAAGGGTCGCTCTCACGAGTAGCCGGTGCCCTGCCACTGACAGCCATGGCTGCTTGTTTTGCTCGCCCAGGGCGGGAGCAGACGGGGACGGAGGATGGCACCGCATCGCCGATGCATCAGCGATGCATCTGCGACGTCGTGATGAGGAACATCGAGTGCGGGTTCGCGCCGAATCGCACATGCATCGGCGACATGCGACGCGACCCTTCGACCTCAGCTGGCAGGTGGGCCTGGAGCCGGCGAGGTGGCCACTGGATGCCGCCACGCCGGTCCTCGGAGAATTCTCCGGTGGAGCGCCAGTATGACTCGAGAGGGCCCCCGCAAGCCTCGAGTCGGCTCTCCAGGTCGCGAAGCACCGCCCGCCCACTGGGCGCCACCTCCAAGGAAGAGAAGCCATCGAGCAGATTGCCCGGAGGACGACGGGGGAGGGGGAGGGGGAGGGGGAGGGGGAGGGGGAAGAGGAGGGAGGAGGAGGAGGAGGAGGAGGAGGAGGAGGAGGAGGAGGAGGAGGAGGAGGAGGAGGAGGAGGAGGAGGAGGGAGGGAGGAGGAGGAGGAGGGAGGAGGGAGGAGGGAGAAGGGAGGATGGAGGAGGGAGGAGGGAGGAGGGAGGAGGGAGGAGGGAGAAGGGAAAGGGAGGAGGAGGGAGGAATCCGCGGCGCCGCGGCCTTCCCCGAGACCAATGCATCTCCGGGCGTGCTTGGCGGTCCCGGGGCCCGCGCAGAGGCCCAGGGCCCCGCAGGCGGCAAAAGCTTCCAGAGCCCCTCTCCTGCGGGGCACCTCTCTCCCAGGCTGGGCGCCCTGCGACATGCTGCCGGCCCACTGGCCGCCCCCCAGAGCAGAGCCAGCAACGGACAGGCATCGGCATCGCTGGTGCAGTGGGGGCGAGTTCACAAGAAGCCTTCCAAGAGGAACCCGACCCTCAGACCCCAGGACGTCCATGGATTTTTGGTGGGGGCGCCACGCTTCCCATGGAGAAAGCATCGAAACCCAAGAAACCCAGGGCACCCTGGAGGCAAGCAGGGTGCCTCTTGGCATGGGTCCCCACTGTATGACGCGAGATCCGGGGCAGAAGACGGGAGGACGCCATCAGTGCATCTGCACCGGCCCGTGGCGGGGCCCATCTGGGGCCCAGGATGGGCCTGGAACGGGCCTGCATGCGCAGGTAAGCCGAGAAGCCAGGACGAGGACAACACCGGGTGTTGCCGAAAGCCAGGACGAGGACGAGAAGCCAGCGAGATACGTCGAGCATCTCTGAGATCCAGCGGCTCTGGAGGCTGCCTCGGGCGCCGCGGCCCTCTCAGAGCGCTTCGGAACGCTCTGAGAGCGTTCCGGAACGCTCTGGAACGGATTGGTCCTCGTCCCCGGGTACAGTGGGGGCGTTGACCTAAGGAACCCCAAAGAAGGAACGAGGCCCCTTTTTTCCATAAGTTAGACTTCGATTTCCCGTCGAAAGCCTACGGAAAGCCTGAGGCAAGCTGCGAAACAATCAAGGAACACGGAGCCCCTCCCCAACGAAAAGGGTTCCTTCTTCAGCGCACCGACTGTGCGTGCGCGGATCCTGCCGCCCCAGAAAAATCGAAAGGAGAGCGGCCCACCAGCGCGCCACCCACGGCGCCCAGGATGCGCCGGGCGAAGTGGGCCTGCCGCGGGGGGGAGCGGGGGCCCCGTGAGCGGAGCGCGTCTGCGCGGGCCCCCCCCCCCCCTTGCTGAAGCCCCTGCCCCTCTGCAGCAGGAAAGGAGCGAGCTCTGGAGGACAGGTCGGCGGCCAGCGAGGGGGGGGATCTTCGAGCTTCGAACCGCGAGGCGTCTTTTCTGCGTTTTCGGCCTCTGGGAGCCTCTTTCGGGCCTCGGGACCCCCGAAAGTCCATCCGGGAGGAAAAACAACGTCGGATGGACCCCGGGAAGGGTCCGGGGGCCGAGTTTGACCGATGTCCGGCGGCGCGCCCACGGGGGGAAATGAGAAGGAGAGGGCCTCCTCAGAAGGCGGCGGGATTTCTCAGAGGCTCTCGGGCCTTCTGCCTTGTGAGGAATTCTCCACGGCCTCGGAGACTGCGTCCTCGGGGGGAAGGCAGACATAACTTCTCACAGGCCGGAGGACTTCCGAGCCTTCTGAGAAGGCCCGCCCCCTCTCGCTTCCCCCCCCCTGGCTGGACTCCCCACCGAAAAGCTACGGTCGGGGCGCATCCTGCGACGAGGATAGTTTCAAAAGGTTCCTAGAGGAAGGGGGTCCTGGAAGCATCTCGCCGTCTACGGGCACCGAGGACCCTCCTCGGGCCCACAGGGACCGTCAACAAAAAAAAACTCGGGACCACTGCTCGCCACTCACGGCCCGACACTCACAGCGAGACGTGCCAGGAACTGAGATGCACATATGGGGCTCTCCGCGTCGAAAAGGAACTCTATCTGCTGACGGGTGTCATAGTAGGCCTGGAACCTCCAAAAAGAACACCATCGTGTTGTGCACAATCAGAAGAGAGAAGCTGTGTACAGTGGAGGAGGAGAGGAGGAGGAGGAGGAGGAGGAGGAGGAGGAGGAGGAGGAGGAGGAGGAGGAGGAGGAGATGGTGGATGAGCAAGGGGATGAGCAGGAGAAAAAAGGGGATGAGAAAGAAGGAGAAGGACAAGGAGGAACAACTGCAGCAGGAGCAAGCGTGGGAGGAGCGGGAAAAGCAAGAGGACCAGCGGAAGGCGGAAGAGGGGATACGAGCGGGGAGACAACGATGAGGAAGGGAAGACAACGATGAGGAAAGACTCGGAGCCAAAAAATACGGGAGTCGGGCTATTGTACCCCCCTCCGTCCCAACAACTCTCGGTTCTAAAGAACGGGTCGAAGTATACATACAACCCCATTAGGACACATGTTAGGATCCTTCCCGAGCTCTGCTGCCCAGCCCGCGCTAGGGCAAGAGCGTCACCCTGAACGACGGAAACGAACGCATACCATACAATGCAGCCCACGCTGCAGTTGAAGTACCATATCTCGAAACACCGAACGAATCCTGTTCTAAAAGCACCATCTAACGCATCAACGTTTGTAATCCTGTGTACAAAACAATGCTAGCCAGCGGGGACCCCAAACCGTGAATTCACGCACTGTGGAGGTGATAGTTATGCGGCGTAAGATATACCATGTGAGCTATGTGGCGCAAGCTGTGACATATAAGCTGCGTGGTGCCATACAGGTTAGGTGAGCTATGTGGCATGAGCTATTCAGTGTAGGCTATGTGGTCTACTGTATTTTGTGTCAGCAATGCGATGCGATCTGTATGGTGCGAGCTGTGTCGTTTACGCCGGAAGGTGTAAGCTGTGCCAGTGTGCGCAAGCTGTGTGGTATGCGCGGCGTGGCAAAAACTGTGCGGCAAAGTGCGGAAACTTCGCTGGGCCTACCCCAGCTGGTCATCGCTCGGACGTCCACTCCCTGTGTTTTTTGTTCGGTTCGTGCGTGGTTTTCTCGCCAAATGATGAAGGATGCTCCTCGATGGTCCTCGCCGAAGGAAAAGTGCACACGTCCGAGCAATGCCAAGCCACCCGATTGCTCAGGGGCACAAGCGAGGGACTCTGAGTGCAAGCACTGTTTGGCGAAGCCACGGGAAGGGCGCAATGTCCAGTGGACGTCTTCGGGGCGGGGGGAGAGCAGTGCCCACACGGAGGCCTTTTGGCGGGGGCAGCCCGGGCGCGCTCGCGCCACATCCAACGTCCTGCCCGTCGTCGTCGTCGTCGTCGAGCCCTCCCCGCTGCGCCGAGACCGATCCTGTCCGCTGGCCCTGGTGTGTCAGGGGACCTCGATGCCCAGATCATGGCGGCTAGGATCTGGCCAATAGTGGCGAAGAGGGGCGGGGCGGCGGGGACAAGGGGGTACGAGGGCGGGGGCAGAGACTGGAACGAGAGGGGAGGTATGAAGGAGAGGACCAGACGGGGCATGGCACCTCCCTCCTCCTCAGCGCCTGCTCCTCCTCCTCCTCCTCCTCCCTCCTCCTCCTCCTCCTCCTCTCCTTCCTCCTCCTCTCCTCCTTCTCCTCCTCCTCCTCCTCCTCCTCCTCCTCCTCCTCCTCCTCCTCCTCCTCCTCCTCTCCCTCACGTCCCGCCTGCCGAAACATGGACCTCTTGGTCACGGCCCGGCGGCAGTGCAGATGGTCCTGCAGGGTTGCTTTAGACAAAGGTGGCTTCCTCCTCCTTCCTCCTCCTCCTCCTCCTCCTCCTCTTTCTCCTTCGCCTCCCTCGTCCTCCTTTTCTCCTCCTCCTCCTCCTCTCCCTCACGTCCCGCCTGCCGCAGAGGTGGCTGCCACAAGACACGCGAGTGCACATACCGGGTGTCCATAGGCGTCGCTGCAGCACGCTGCGGGACCAAAGGGTTGCCCTCCTGGCCTTCGCGGGCACCCCTGTCTAAGGATGGGGAGCCCATGTGCCCCACCCGACTCATCAGGGTTGCGCCTTCCCTCGAGGGCATCAGCAATACAGTACACTCCTTGCTCCTCCACCTCCTCCTCCTCCTCCTCCGCATCCTCCTCCTTCCTCCTCCTCCTCCTCATCCTTCGTCCTCCTCCTCTCCTCCTCTGCCTCCTCCTCGTCCTCCTCCTCCTCCTCTCCTCCTCCTCCTCCTCCTCCTCCCTCCTCCTCCTCCTCCTCCTCCTTCTCTCCTCCTCCTCTCCTCCTCCTCCTCCTCCTCCTCCTCTTCCTCCTCCTCACCATCATCATCAGCATCATCAGCATCATCAGCGGCATCATCATCAGCATCATCATCGTCATCATCATCATCAGCATCATCATCAGCAGCAGCAGCATCCTCATCCTCATCCTCATCCTCATCCTCATCAGCATCATCCTCAGCAACATCATCAGCAGCAACAGCAGCGTCGTCATCATCATCATTGTCATCATCATCATCAGCATCATCATCATCATCATCATCATCATCATCATCATCATCATCATCATCATCGTCATTATCATCATCATCATCATCATCATCATCATCATCATCATCATCATCATCATCATCATCATCATCATCATAATCATCATCATTGTCATCATTGTCATCATCATCAGCATCAGCATCAGCATCATCATCATCATCATGTTCGGCGGCTTCATCATAGCATTCGTCTTCATTATCATCCTCATCATCGTCCTGATCCTCATCCTCGTCCTCCTTCTTTCTGCGTCATCCGACCTATCCATCTATCTCCTCCTCCTCCCTCTACGACGACGACGCCGACGACGAAGACGACGACGAAGACAGCGACGACGACGACGCCGACGGCGACGATGACGAAGACGACAACACAGACGACGACTCAGACGACGACTCAGACGACGACTCAGACGACGACGACGACGACGAGGACAATGACGACGACGACGGCGGCGACGACGGCGACGGCAGAGGGGCGCCTCGAAAGGCGGGGCTTCGCCGGCGCCCCTCTGCGCGACCAGGAGGCCCTGCAGGTCCCCGCCGTCCATGAACTCCTGAAGCGCAGGCCGCAGCCTCCGCCGCCAGGGTCGTCGGCGTCTGACTACCTACCAGACCACCCGAACCCAACCCGAAGACCCGAATTCCGGGTTGGGGGGGTAAGGGTTCCACATGTGTTTTTTCGATGTTTCCCGACCCCCCCCCACTGGAAATCGAGGGTAAATCTGAGCCTTCGGGTTGGGTTGGGGTGGTTTGGTGGGTGGTGAGCGTCGTCGCCGTCGCCGCCGCCGTCGCCGCCGCCGCCGTCGCCGTCGCCGTCAGGGTTTGAGCGGCGCGCCCGCTCCGGGCCCGCATCTCCGACGAGGGGAGGCTTGTCAACCGGCGGGTGGTCTCCCGATAGCGGCCCTCTGCGGGGGGCCGTTGTCTGGCCCCTCGGGGCCGTCGAAAACGGATGCGGAACCAGAGGCTCGGAGGAGGGGGGGGCGAAAGGGTAGGACCGGGTAGGACGGCAGAGGGTAGGGCAGAGAACCAGCTCACGCAGCTGCTGGCTCTCCTGCCGCCTCCTGGCGCCGGGAGGCGCCCATGCATCGAGGAATGGGTCCAGCGGCGGGGCTGAAACCAGCTGCACGCAGCAGACTTCGTGACCCCCCCCCCCCCCTTACGCTGTTTTACCCGTTCGTCCAGCCCGAAAGGCTACCCCGTCGGTAAGCGGTCAGGACCGCTTCACGGGCCGCGGATGTGCAAAAGTCAGATCAGAGGATGTCAGGGGGGAAGCAGGTCCTCAGGTCCTGGAGGGGAGAGAAAGTCCTGGATGTGTTTGTTGCCCCACTCTCGGCCGGAGCCGTGAAGAAACTGCGCGGGATGGAGAGCGCCTCCTCCTCCCTCCTCCTCCCCCTCCTCCTCCTCCTCCTCCTCCTCCTCCTCCTCCTCCTCCTCCTCCTCCTCCTGGTCCTGGGGAAGGCCCCGGGGCCTTGGACCCGCTCCCCTCAGGGCTGGATCCTTCTCGGTAGGTGGCGGGAGAAAAAAGGGGAGGTGCAAAGAGGGGAGGTAGCAAATCAGCTGCACGAGGCTGGTTTTACCGCCCCGCGCCTCCGAAGCGCCTGGCGGCGGGGCCAGAACCAGCTGCACGCAGGAGGTGTCGCGCCCTTTCCCCATATCCCACAGGGAATGGAGGCATTGGTAGGCGCAGCCTCCCATTAGCACTCGCACGGCCTCTCCCGTGTGAGATGCTGGTCTGCCAACAAGAAGGCAGCGGGGGTGCGGTCCAGCAACAGCTGCACCGTCTGCTGCGCGGCGTCCAGGAACACCTGAGAGGGCAGTGCAGATTCCTCCTCACCCTTCTGGTCCTCATCCTCATGCCTCTTTTCGCTCCAGTCTCACTACAAAACAACCACCCGCATCAGCGATGACAATACAAATCTTCAAACCAAGTAGACAGATGAGGCCCAATCCGCCAGCCACCTTATGAGGCGCTCCAAGGTTGTCCGCGGTCACGTCATTTTCTCTGACGTCACGTGGTAGGGATGAATGCAAGATTGCCCATGGCACGTCGCCGCATCGATGCCCACCTTGATCGGCTGGCTGCAAGTAGCCCGCCGTGGCCCCTCATGCCGGTGCTGATCCCCAACAAGTGACTTCGGTCGCACGCGGTCTGTGACCCGTCATGGCTCCTACGCTCGTGCTGCGGCAGTCAAGCACAAATTCAGCTGCTGGGTCGCGCCCCCCCACACTGTGCACGGTTCCCCCCGGGCCGTAGGCGACCCGAGGAAGAGAAAGAGAGGAGGAGGAGGAGGAGGAGGAGGAGGAGGAGGAGGAGGAGGAGGAGGAGGAGGAGGAGGAAGTCGAGAACAGGGCCCTGGACCCCCTCCCCGACGGCGACGGAACGGCGGCGTGACCGACGCTGCGGTGGCTCAAGGCCACACGCAGGACGCGTGCGCGTGGTGCGCGCGTGGGCCCGAGGGCCCGGAGCATAGCGAGGTGCACCGAGGGCACTTCGAGCGGGGAAAGGACGCCCCGCGACTTGGTAGCGGAGCCCTGGTCCACGTCGGGCTGGGGCTCAGCGCTGCCACTGCGCGGCAGCCGGAGGAGTCCGGCTTCAAGCGGGTCATCGAGGTGACCCACGGTGCGGAGGTGGTCTTCATCGAGGTGAAGTACGACCACTCCGCAGAATACGATATCCGCTACGACAGCTTCGGTACTGGACAGCTTCGGTATGAGAAGTATTCTTTATCACTGGCGTGAGCTTGCTCACAGACTACGTACATCTGATTGTTTGGCGAGATGGAACACTTACATCTCGAGGTCATGGGCAGCCTCAAGGTCCCGCCGGCATGGAGCCCAGAACAGGACAGGCAGTACCCCTTCAGATCCTGGTTGACGGATGTGACGATGTGGGCAGCGGCGGCGGCGAGAAAGGTTATGCCAGAACAACAAGCTCCAGCAATCGCACTACGACTCGGAGGCGAGGCAAGGAGCTTGGCGAGAGAAATTCCACCGGAACAGCTACGAGATGGAGCCATAGCAGACCCAGGCGACGGAGCAGGAGCACGACAACTCACTGGGCTGCAGCTCCTACTGCTCGTTCTTTCTAGATCTTTCGCCCCGCTCGGTGACGAGAACGAGAGCAGGGCGACCTCGGACTTGCTGGGCTTCTACCGTAAGAGTCACCAGAACATAGACCAGACGCTCAGCAGGTTCGAAGTCACGCGACGACGGGCAGCGGCTCTTGGAGGATTTCAGAGGGGGCCGCAGGGCTACGCGTGGATGTTGATGACGGCCCTGGGCTGTAGCCCTGCGGAGTGGAACGAGTTGCTGATTCACTTCAGGGGCCACCTGCCGAGGACAGAGCAGCAATTCGCCGAGCTAGTTGAATACATTCGACGGTACGGACATGTTCTGGAGAAGGGACCGATGTCGGTGAATCGAAACAGCAAGGGCAAGGGCCATGGCCAGTTCTTCTTTCCGACGTTCAACTTCGGCGGCGGCGACGGACACCAAGATGATCAAGCAGATGGCTACACTGGCGGAGGCATGGCAGCATCATGGACCCCTTCGGCTCCCTGGAGGCCGCCTACCGCGGCAGCGCCACCGTCGCCGGATCCGTGGCAGGCCTACTACGGCAACGAGTACGACGAGAACGACACGGACACCGACGAGGACGACGGAGAGCTCGAGAGGACCTGGACGGCTCGGACTTCCCTGGACAGATCGGCCAAGACGACGCGGTCATCCAGCAGTACCTCTACCAAAACTATGTCTTCCACAAGAAGCGCTGGCGCCAGTTTATCGGCAGACCCACGAGATTCCACAGGTACGGCAAAGGCAAGGGTGGCAAGGGATTCTTGATCCCGTTTCGAGGAGGTGAAGCTTTCGGTCAACGTGGACACGGCAAGGGCTACCACTTTGAAGGAAAAGGGCGACGTAATCCTACCAGACGTGACGGCGAGGTTATGAAGTGCCTCACGAAGGGTTGCGAGAGCGAATCCCACCTGAACAAGGACTGCCCCCACCGCCAAGGCAAAGGACAAGGAAAGGGTAACTTCGTCACGAACGGACCCCGGCCGGTGACAGCGGCCTCAGCTGCGGTTCCATGGTTCAGATTCAACAACACGTCAGTTCCAGCGCCAGCAGCGACGACGAGCAGCTCAGCCTACGGCTCCGGATCGGTGAGCTTCTTCGCCATGGAGGCGCCCAAGAACGACAACGAGCAGAAGGCGAGCGCGAGCGTGGAGGGCTCGCATGGCTTCACCGGCGTGGTGATATCGCCGGCGCAGCCGAAAGCCATCGAGGACAAGCTCCCGGAGTGGTTTGGACCGAGACCGATGACGGAGAGCATGGAGCCACCAACGACAGGATCGGCATTACCATCGAGTGGCGGACCCTACTTCACGATGTTACCGACCTTGGGGACCACCAAGTTCGGGGAGATCACAGACATGCCATCAGGACCCACATTCGGAATCGGACCTATCTTGGGACTTTCATCGATAGTGGCACCGAAGAACGAAGACGGAGACAAAGTATCGGAGCCACAGACTGCTGAAGTTCCCCTCCCGAAGGCGACGACGGCAACACCAGCGAAGGCACCGCCGACGGCATCGGAGATATTCGGCATCAAGAGGGCAGACGAGAAGCAGGACCCCTCTTCGATCAACGTAGGCGGTCTGATCTTCAGCCCCGTTCCAGCGAAAATGGTGACCCCACAGAGTGCGAGCAGCGGAGTTCAGGATTCGGCGGCAAGTTGGGACAAGGTGTCGAGCGTGCCAGAGCAGCAGGTGGATTTGTTATCCTTCGACCTCGACACGGAGAGCTACTTTCAGCCTGGACACCCGCACGAACGTGAGTGCCCGGAACACCTGAGAGGAGCAGACGAGGTCGCCGTTCCAGACGATGACGAACACACCGAGCACGACGAACAATACGAAGAAGCTGAGGAAGACAACGACGGCCTGCAGATTCCGCAGGACAAGCACACAGGCGGAGTGGACTTCAGCGATGATCATGGAGGCTTCAACGGAGTTGTCTGGACCCTGGGAGAGAACCGCGGGGAGACCTACCTGGGACACGTGGACCCGGGAGCGCACGGCAACCTCGTTGGAGAGCGCTGGGCACGACAGCAGGCGGAGAAAGCCAAGCAATACCAGCACAACACGGAGAAGACAGAACTGCGAGAACCCCTGAAGTCAACGGAGTTGGAAAAGGATCCGACTACTGCCATCAGCAATGGAAAATTCCCATCGGCACGCATGAAATTTGTCAGGAGGGCGATGGTAGCGGCAACCTGGACACGTACACGGCCCCTAGTATTCCTGGACGCGATGTTCCTTCGTTGCTGGGCAACAGTTCGCTGAAGAAGCTCGATGCGATCTTGGAGTGCGGCCCCGGTATCCTACATCTATGTGGACCCGGACGCAGAGAGCTCGTTCTTCCAGCAGGGACTCGCAGCTACAACCTGAAGGAAAGCAGAAGCGGACACTGGCTACTGCCCTGCTCACGATTCAGAGAGGCATCGATTTCCAGCGGCAATACAGGATATCCTATCGATCGATTGCAACCTCACCCCGAGCGCTTGGACTTCATGTGGGACGAGTTTCGGGGGGAGATGAGCGGCCTGGGTTTGACACTCAATGAGATGTCACAGCTGTACGCCGAATGCAAGCAACACGTGCAGGATAGGAGTTGGAACGGATTTCAGCACTCGCTGAAGATGCATGGCATATACAAGGAGTGCATTCCGAGCAAGAAGTGGGCCAGCATCAAGGAGATCTTCGGCGATAAGAAGGAGAAGGAGGTGCGCTTCGAGGTGCTGCCAGACCTGGCAGCATCCTCGGGCCTCTGAAGGTGCAGGGCTCCTGCCGCGGCGGCCGGAGCAGCTGCCGAACGCCGTTCGGCGACGCCGCATCATCATTTTCATGCTCAAGTTCTTGGCTACCGTTTGGGATTGGCAACTACGATGCGTGCGGCACGACAAGGAGGATGGCCAGTGACACAGGTGATGGCCTACGACCAGGTGGTAGGCAAGGAGGTACGAGATCTGAAACGACACCTCACCGAAGACCGCTTCCGGCTACTGTGGGCAGATCTACCAGGACGTCGAGGAGCTGAGCGAGGACAGCGACCACAACAGCGCCTACGACTTCTTGAAGACTGCGTACGAGAACAAGTTGCTGGGGGCGGAGACGCCATGCTAGTTGCTGAGCGTGGTAGCTCTATGTGGGCGGACCCGACGATCTTGAAGCTCAGACGAGAGGTTCCCCACGAGGTGGAAATACATTGGTGTTCTTTCGACGTGCAGTCTCTACCGGACGAAGCAGGAGAACGAGGATGGAGTGACCGCGTGGACCGAGTCCAATCTACCTTCGCGGTTCGAGCCCAACCATGTCAATGCCAAGGAAAAGGACGTCGGCACAAGAGTGATTGGAGGAGCTCGTCCAGAAGCGATAAACGCAAACAACAGCGAGACGAACAGCACGCGCATTACTTGGTGGCGATGTCTCGGGAGATCAACGACGCCCTCTTGTCAGAGGGTAACCGTTCACCACCCGAGTCGAGAACTACGGAAGCGCCTGCGGGCGAGAACACGGCAAACAACGATGAGAACTCCTACCCGACAGAGGCGAGGATGCGCGCGAAGATGAAGTCGCTGACCGGCTGACCGACAAACCGAAGGAGGCCAAGAAGCAGAAGTTCCAGATCGAGAACCACTTCGACGACTGCGGCGACAGTATCAAGGGCTTGGCCATGGACGACTCTCTCTTCGCGGTCTATGAGGACACGAACATATACTCGGACGACGATGATTACATTATCCTGTTTGTGGAGAAGGAGTTCTACGACGGGAACAGCTACGCATCATGCCTACGGGGAGTCGCCGGAGATGACGGAGCAACCTGGTACGAAGGACCTGGAGTCAGGAGAGCAGCGAACCTCACTCACCTCGCAGCGTACCTGGCGAAGGCGGCCTCCGGCATGGACGTGTAGGAAATCTGTGGAGGACGAGGCTACGTCTCCAGGATTTGCGCACGAAGGAAATTCACAGTGGGACCCAACTTCGACATTGTTTGCGGTGCGGACTTGTCAGATCCCAACGAGCAGTGGACGCTGTAGCACTACTTGGAACGTGGAGTGATGGTTGTCATCATGACACCTCCATGTACCCCCTACGGACGTTTCTCCAGCGTGAATATGATCAGTGCGACGGAGAGCTGGAGGGAAAGTCTTGAGCGATGCAGGCCACTGGCTTTACTATGCGGAGAAGTGGCGCTCTACCAGCTGCGGAAAGATCGAGCCTTCATCAACGAGAACCCAGCTGGCTCCAAGTTATATCAGGAACCACCGTGGCAAGCAGTTGCTCAGTTTCCTGGAGTTGTGTACGGTATGGTGGATCAGTGTATGGCCGGACTGAAAAGTGTTCGAGATATACCGCAACAGAAGAGGACGGAGCTATGGGCATCCCACGAAGCACTACGACGACATGTGGTTGGATTTCAATGCGACGGGAGTCACGTGCATGATACTATTGAAGGATGAGAAGCCACGTCGAGGGCAAGATTATGGCCTTGGAGATTCGCAGTGGCTATCGCCAACGGCGTCACGGATTACCTGTCGGAGAAAAGGAACGCAGAAGTCAAGGCGTACCTGCAGGACACTACGGCGTATCCCGGAGCAGCGGCGGCAGCACCACTCGAGGAACACGGTCCCTGGGTTCCGCCCTGGGATCCGCCGCCTCCTCCGGATCCACCGCCGGAAGGAGCTGGCAGAAGGAGATGTCCAGGAAAACAGAAGACTCCGGAGTACCAGCACCTGTTCCTGAAGACGCACCAGCACCAGCACCAGGACCACCAGCAGCAGCAATTCGGCCACCAGATCCGAGAACGCAGTTACGACGAGCGCGAGAATGGGAATGCCGAGCTTGCAACGGAGCACATGTTCCACACTCTCGGATACCTGGAAAATGTCGGATTGCTACACCAGGAGTGCGAACGTGGAGATGTAAGCAGTGCCAGCGAGGTAAACCCGAAGATTCACCTGGGCATACCCTCGTGGCAGGACAATGTAGATGGGCAACCGAAGTTGGCCAAAGACCAGCTGGAGGGGGACGCCGACAAGCACGAGCAGCTGCCCGCGACCCAGCACCGGGAGCAGCTGAACCGAGACCGGACGGACCTGTGGATGCTGCAGACGTTCCAGATTCACCAGCACAACCCGAAGCAGATCAAGGTATGGATGTTGACTGGTCCAGCTGGGACCTTGGATCCGCCCGGCGAGCGCTGTTCGGCAACAACGAGGCAGTGGCACGAAGAGTGTTACGTCGACTACACCTGAGGTGGTGTCACGCCAACAAGAAGGCCATGAAGCGAATGCTCTCGGCCGGAGGCGTTCCGCCCAAGGTCTTGCAGATGGTCGACGACATCGTGGACATCTGCCGAGTATGCAGACTGTGGATGAAGAAGGGAACCAGAGCGACCACGACGATCAAGTTGAGCGTCCAGTTCAACGACGAGGTGCAGCTGGACATCCTATTTTATGAACGACGCGTTGTTGGACATCTTATCGACGGCTGTATCAGGTTTACCGTGGCGCGAGAACTTCCAGATAAGACGATCGAGACGCTTTTGGATCTTATCTGGGTTAACTGGATTCAGGTTTTCGAGCCTATCGCAGTAATGACCGTCGACGGCGAAGGAGCTATGGCATCGGAAGAAGCTGGAGTGGCCCTAGGACGCATAAGTACCACGCGCAAGCTCAAGGCTCCAGGACAACACGCACAAGTCGTCGAACGACATCATGATTTACTACGCAGGCAGCTGCACGTCATAGACGCACATCTCCGAGAGCTCGGCATCAAGTTACCCTTCGCTCGAAGATTGGTCGAAGCAGTTCTCGCCAAGAACTCGTTCCTGACGATCGGAGAAGGCACGCCCTACAAAGCACTTTACGGACGTGTGCCTCTTGTTCTCAGGGATTTTGACAGGAGTGGAGCTCAAGAATTGGATGATGAAGATGGGCTGGCTATGCTCAGGCACTCTCAGAGGCTCCGAGAGATCGCAACCGCGTCCATCATCGAGGCGACGGCGCAAGCGAGGACGGAACGAGCGGCCAAGGCACGGACTGCCCCGGCGACGGAGGATCTGCATTTGGAGATTGGAGACCTCGTGGATTTTCACAAGCCGGGGAAAGCGCCAAAGGATGTGCCAAGTTGGAAGGGACCAGCCAAAGTTGTTTCGGCACAAGCACCGGAGACGGGAACGATTACCATACACTGGCAAGGACGCGACATGATCGTCAATACCCCCGACGTTCGACGTGCGATCCTGTATAGCTACTCGGTATCCTTCATGGCGGTCGAAAGCGACCCAGCGCTGATTTTATTGGATTTCGTTCACAATATCAGAGAAGGCCTCGAGCATCTCGGCTGGGCGAGCACGTCATTAGGATGGGCTTTGACGAAGATATCCATGAGTTATCCCATCGTGGTGGCGGCCATGCTCCAAATTGCTTCTTGCGGACTTCATATCAATGGAGCAGTGGCTGCCCGAGTCGGCAGGAAGGTACCTGCACTTCCTGGAACGCACCGTGGAGCCCACCTGGGGGAGAAACGTGAAGATCGTCGGCATGCCGTCGAGCATCGTGCAGCGCCCCAGCCCACAGCAGAGGACGCGCCGACTCACGCACGCCCGGGGGGGGGGGGGGGGGGGGGGCGAACCAGTGCTCCTTCGCGCTTCCCCCTAGGCAAGCTGCATCTCTCCGCCAGGGAACCGTTCAAGGCGGAACTGCCCGATCGGAAACGAGATCTACGGCGAAAACTGGCAGCAGAGCAGCACGAGGGGAGCATGTGTATGCGAGGCCCGTCACCTCTGGCACTCGCGCAAAAGGACTGCCTGTTCCGAGCGCGGCCTCCCCTTCCCCCGCGCCCCCTCCGCCTCCCGCTGCGCCTGCTTCTGTGTCTTCGCGACAATGGCCGTTACCATACTGGCCCTGGCCGCCACCCGGCCGTCCAGGTAACGTCACGATCCGTGCTGACGCGATCCTCCTCCTGCTCCTGCTCCTGCTCCTGCTCCTGCTCCTCCTCCTCCTCCTCCTCCTCCTCCTCCTCCTCCTCCTCCTCCTCGTTCTCCTCCTCCTCCTCCTCCTCCTCCTCCTCCTCCTCCTCATCCTCCGCCTCCGCCTCCTCCTCCTCCTCCTCCTCCGCCTCCTCCTCCTCCTCCTCCTCTCCCTCTTCCTGCTGCTCTCAGATATCCGACGTCGCGACTTTGTCGCAACGCAGGAGGAGGAGGCGTCCAAGGCGTGGCCGCGGCCTTGTCTGGGCAGCACCCGGGCTGGCTGCCTAGACGCCCGGCGTCGTGTTTCTTGTTCACAGAGACAGCTCCCCAGGCGTCTCGACGCGACGGCGAGCCCAGGGTGAAAGTGAAAGGGGGCAGTCCTTCTCAGAAGTCGGCGGGACTTCTCGGAAGCCCTCGCGCCTTCTGAGAAGACTCCTGCGTCTTCAGGGAAGGCTTGAAACAACTTCTCAGAAGGCCGAAGGCCTTCCGAGCCTTCTGAGAAGGCCTGCACCCTCTCACTTCCGCCCCAAACTCGCCGCCGACCTTCTTGGGGGCCAGCGTTTCATCTCGACACGTCTTCTTCACTGTTCCAGGGCCCGGCCCCCGAAGAAGAAATGGGGGGGCACGTCCGTTGCATCTTTTGCTCGCGACACGAGCCGAGCCAGTCCAGGAACAAAGCGTGGCCCGCCCCCCTGGGCAGCGCACAAGGCGGGCTTCCCAGCGGGGCCGTCAAGGGACGGGGCTCTGGGCGCAGGGATCAAGAGTTGACCCCAGGCCTGTTCCGGGGGGGGGAGGAGGAGGAGGAGGAGGAGGAGGAGGAGGAGGAGGAGGAGGAGGAGGAGGAGGAGGGAGGAGGAGGAGGAGGAGGAGGAGGAGGAGGAGGAGGAGGCGGCGGAGGAGGAGGAGGAGGCGGCGGAGGAGGAGGAGGAAGAGGAAGGAGGAGGAAGAGGAGGAGGAGGAGGAGGAGGAGAGGAGGAGGTGGAGGAGGGAGGAGGAGGGGAGGAGGAGGAGGAGGAGGAGGAGGAGGGGAGGAGGAGGAGGAGGAGGAGGAGGAGGAGGAGGAGGAGGAGGGGAGGAGGGGAGGGAGGAGGAGGAGGAGGAGGAGGAGGAGGAGGAGGAGGAGGAGGAGGAGGAGGGAGGAGGAGGAGGAAGAGGAGGAGAAGGAGGAGAAGGGGGGGGCGTTCCGACCAGATTTCTGATGGGACGCAAAAGAAACAGAAGATAAGTGCTAGTACTATGCGCCCCCTTGTTTTCCCCCTCCGCATTGGCGAATGGGCCTCGAGAGCCCACATTCACTGGCCGCAAGGAGCTCATGAGGAAAGCAAAAGCCTCCTGAGACGCGCGCGCCGGCGACACATGTGGAGGGAAGCTGGGGAAGTTTGAAAGTCAGTGAAAGTGGGAGTGGCCAGGGCTGGCCAGGGCTGAGAGGGGGCGGCAAGAGAGGAGTGCGGGTGAAACAAGAGCGCGATCACCGACTGCACAACTCGGAGAATAAGCGCAAGTCTTCTAACGTCAAACTCTCACGATCCATGGCCTGGATTTCCGCGATGGTGCCCCACATCTCCTTGACCGCATGTGAACCGTAGCGCATCTGGTTTCGCGCAAGAATGTCGAACGAGGCGTTGAGTTGTTTTATGGGCACTAGGCTGATCAATGAAACCGTTTCGATCAACGCCCAGATGCGCTGCCATCCGGTCGAGCACCCAGTTCATGCTGGTGTTCTGGTCTTCCAGAAATACACACAACATTTGACTTTTACCAAAAACGTGAGCCCACCGACAGAACATGCCTCGACCTTCCAAAGCTGCATGCGGACCATCATCCATGTGGCCACACAATCGAACAAGGTACTCTTCCATTGCGGCTGTCGCACGCATGGGAAACATCGAATCGTAGATCGTGCGCTCCGTCAAACACACCTTCCGCAGCAGATCCTTGCGGCACTCTGCAACTTCCCTGAAATGGTCCAAGTGACGATCCGCCCACTGCCGAAAAACTTCATAATGCAGACTTGCCATCGACTCTTCATACAATAGAAGATACCGCGACGCGAAGATCTCGACTGGATTGCGCCAGGTGAGAAACAACTTGAGCGAGGGGCCGAACATGGCCCTCGTCCGGAAGGGGATCAGCCGGTGCGACGAGCACATGGGAGTTCTCCCCGAACCAATGGGTTTTTATGTTTGATTTCGTGTCGTGAATGAAGGAATCCACGTACACGCTCTGACCTTTCGCACACTGCCACAACTTGTCCAGTATGTACAGCTCGTAGTAGCATCACTTCTGGGTCGGATGATTTCGTGCGTCGCCTGCAATCACACTTGGATGATCTTTCAGTGCGCCAATGAGGCTAGTGCTTCCAGATCTCCCAGGACCAACACCAAGGCACAAGTTCGGGAACTCCGCGCTCTGGCGATCAAGGCGCAACGAGCATTGCCCCTCAAAACAAAACATATCTTCCACATTGGGAGACATAGCCACGCGTTTCTCGTTGGAAGACCTAGCCAAATCATCATTCGCCAGTTCCGCCTTGTTTTCATCCACGTCTCCATGGCTGGGAGAAGTAGCCGATTCTTTCCCGTTGGGAGACTTGGTCACGCTTACCTCGTTGGAAGACCTAGCCACGTCAGCAATCGCCTCTTCCACCTTGTCTTCATCCACGTCTCCATGGTTGGGAGAACCTAGTCGCGTCTGTCCCGTTCGGAGAATTGGTCACGCTTACCTCGTTGGGGGACCTAGCCAAGTTCAGTCTCCCGACGTTCCCAATGTTCAATATCCCGACGTTCTCCCACGTTTGGATCGGAAGTGAGTTCGAACCAACGGACCCCAACGTTCCCAAAGAACCAGGTATAGCGGCCACATACTGCGAACTGGCACTGGCGCGCTTGGCATCCAGGATGCTCGGGCAGAGGGCGCCGCCAGTCCACACCGCGCCCGAAATCGGCAGGACTACCCAGGCGTTGCCAAGCAAACCTCGCAGGGACCGGCGTCTGCTGCACTCGAGGCGCCGGCTGGCCCTTTTCAGCCGCCCGAGCCAAGATCACTCGAGCCAAAATGGCTGCGGAGTACATTATGCGCCCCCTTTGGAGGCGCGCGCCAGGCCACCCGCATGGTGTGCGCCATCGGCTTGGGCGGTGCCGATCTGAGGCGGATCCAACCGTGGCGACGAGAACAAAAACATGTGGGAAAAGATATGGGGAATCATGTGATTGATGTGGATTTGATCTGTGCGTCCCGGGGCCTCTTCCGCTGCCTCCCCCCGCGCCCGCGCCCCCGGCCGCCAACCGACCGCGCAGCCGCCCGTCCGCGAGCGCGCCGGAGCCTGCCACAGCGGCTCCAGCCGTGGCGGATCCAACCGTGGCGGATCCCCTCCGATGGCCCCCAAAAATGATACAAGAACAAGCACACGTTACAGCGAAGCTCCAGCCTCGAGCGTTCGGAGGCGGGCACCTCGTGGCAGCCCACGACGTGCGGATGGCGCAGCCGCTGCAGCAGCTTCGCCTAGGCGGGGGGGGACACGGTTCCACGCGGCGATCCGACGGCTGTGCGCCCCATGATGCGCAGCTGCTCCTCCCTCCTGTGCACGTCAGCCTTGGCTTTGGATTCAGCCGTGGATGAACTTCGAAGCGCCCTCGGCCCAGCTCACCCGAGTCGGCTTTCCGCTCGCACGGGTGCCTCCCTCCTCTCCTCCTCTTCCTCCTCATCTTCCACCTTCCCGTCTTCCCCCCCGTGTGAAGAACGGAAGGCATCCCAAACCTCCAACGCGCACATCTGGAATGGACGCTGCCTCCCGCGACGGCCCTCTCGTCCTGACCAAGGATCGGGCGGCGCGATTTGTTCGAGACATGGGCCCCTGGACCTCTTGACCTCATCCCTGGGCCAAGCTGCTCGTCCCGAGTAGCTTTATACTGCGAGCACGGCGCCCGAAGTCGGCCTGCAGAGAGCCACGAAAAGCGGACAATCTCGATTGTCTCGAGCCGCCCGATGTGTCCTCAACCCGAAGCCGTAATTACCAGCGAAAATGTTTGTCCCGAGCATTGGGAACCAGAAGGTACCGAGACCGCTACTCCACGGCCCTCTCCTGGAGTGCGCTCTGACCAGGATTTCGAGGCGAACCCAGCGGTGGCGACGGGGGCCTCCTAGGAGGCCGAAAAGGTGGAAAACGGGCCAAGGGCAGCGCTTGGGGTACGGTACCCCAAGCGCTGTTGTTACGAATCCCGAGCCCGAAGCCGGCCTCGAGAGGGCCAGAGTGGCGAAGAAGAACTGCGGTTTCGATTGTTTCGAGCCGCCAGACCTCTGGGTCCTCTCCCAAGCGAAGGTCGTCGCCGTGCCAGGGATCCGACTCATCAGTCCAAGCATTGGCGGCGCGCACGAAGGGGCTCAGGGGGAGGGGGGAAGGCTCCTTAGAAGGAGGCTGCTCCTGAGAAGGCGCGAGCCCTACATCTATAGATAAGGCCCGCGCCTTCTAAGAAGCAGGGGTGCCTCTGAGAAACCTTCCCCCCTGCCCTACCCCCCTCTGCGCATGACACCAATATGTACCGATACCGCTGCTCCCCAGACCTCTCCCGGGGCGCGTTCTGACAAGGATTTCGGGGCGAATCCAGCGGTGGCGACGAGGATCTCCAAGGAAGCTGAAACAGAGGAAAACCAGGGGAAGAGTAGCGGTATCGGTACCTTTTCCCCCTACAGTCAACCCGTATCATAAGGATACGCGGTACGGATGCGAGGGCCTTGGAGGCCGCTGTTGACGTTATTCGAACGACTTTGGCCAGCGAAAAGAACTGAGGATGGGCCCAAGGGGCAAGGATGCAGGGGTACCCTTGGGAAGGTTGCCCACGCTTGCTATGCGGGTCGACTGCAACAATATCCGCACCTTTTCCCACGACCCCCCACGACCTTTCCTTGTTCTTTTCGGAATGTTCGTGGATCTACGGAACGTTATACGCATTTTGTCGTAGATCCGGCGGGGAACGCAATTTTGGGGGCAAATCCGTTCTGTAGTCGGTCCACTACTCGAACCAGTGCCTTATCCCCCGACGCACACACACACACACACACACACACCCCTGCGCGTGGCGGAACGCAACAAGGGGCTCCAGAGCCTCGAGCCGCTCGGGGGGCCCATGGGCTGCCGCGGGGGCGGGGGGTCACCGGCCACAGGGCGCTGCAGAAAGCGCCTCGCTGCGGGTGCACCTCGCCTTCCCCTCGGGTCCGACGCGGCGGAAAAAAAAGTGCAGCGTCGCGACACAGATCGCTGCTGGAGCCACAAGCCCGATCTTTCTGCTGCTGCATGTTGGCGAGCCGGATCCGCACGATGGTCCCAGGGCCCAGGGCCCAGAGTCAGAACCCCGGCGCCAGCGCGCGGCGTGAACACGCTGCAACGCCCGGATCTCCAGGTCGGCGGATGCCGGCGGAGACGGAGCGGCGGATCTACCGTCGAGGGATCGAGAGGCCGCCAGCGATCACGACGACAACGACCACCACGAGAACAGCGATCACAACGATCACGATGACAGTGTGATCACAACGATAACAGCGGTCACAACGATAACAACGTTCACAGCGATCATTGCTTTTCTCCTGCTGTGCCTAATCAGAGGTTGCCCTCTTTCGCGCGGCGGAGGGCGGCGGACGGACGGCGGAAACTGGCACAGGCACAACGGGAGCGGGTGCGCCAGGGCGGAAAACCTGGCGGAAGTGAGAGCGGCACCTCTCGAGGAGATAGCCGTGTTAGAGGCCACCCAGGTTGGTTCCGAGTAGACGGGGTCGGAGGATCGCGCCGCATCGCCGATGCACAAAAACAACAAGAACCACAACCACAATCACGACCACAACCACAAGATAACCAACAACAACAACAACAACAGCAGCAACACCAACAGCAACAGCAGCAACAACAACTATCACTGCAAGACTGTTCGCTCTTATCTGCTCGCGTGCCACGCGTGCCATTCAAAACGAATATCACAAAGCCTCAATACCCATCCTCTTCGCCTTCGGTCGTACCCCCTTGGGGATATATCTTACTTACCTGCCGCGTGTACTTGAGGGGGAGAGTGGACGCTTGGAGAGGGAGGGAGACGAATGGAGCACGGAATTATCATGAGGAGGTTAGGGGCAAAAAACACGTGGCAGAACCATACGGGCAGATCGTGTGGGCAGACCCTAGCGGGCGGGTCGGGCAGGCGGGCATAGGCGGCCAGGTCGAGCAGGCGGGATGCTGAAGCGTGCGTTCTGCATGAATCGCGAGGAAGTCTCAATCGATAAAGCAAGTCCTAAGTAAACCGTAAGAAATCCGCAGCGAGAGCCTGATTCCTGAGTGTCGAGGGCGCGGCATCTGGACAAATTGCGAGGAAGTCCCACGCGGGCGCGCGATTTCTCTATGAATTGTGAAAATGTCCCCAGCGAGAGCGCGATTCTTTTTTTTTTGTTCCGCAGAGCGCCAGCACCGACGATTCGAACATCATGAATCTGGAGCTGGCCAAGGGCCAAGGACGACTGGCAAAGAAGAACACTGAGGCGCCAGCTGACGCATAGACCTGCAGAGGTATTAGAGCAGGAAGGTACGCCAAGGTAGCAAGCCTGGCTGCTTGAATAAGCCTTGCCAATCTGCCGCTGCCCTGGCTGGTCACTGCGCAATGATCTCGCAGCGCATCCTGTCGGCTGTCTTTGCCAGTGCACTCCCCTAAGGGAGGGAAAGGAGGGAAGAGGACGGAGGGAAGGATAGAAGGGCTGATGGGGGCACCGAGGAGACGGCGGTCCGGGGGGGAGCTGGTGGTCTTGCCTATGCTCGGGGCGGCCACGCCAAAAAAACACTAAACTCGACGCCGTGCGCCAGCCTTTTTTGCCGGCAATTGGCCGCAATGCTGCTCGCTGGCGGCCGTACCCGTGCACTGCCGGCGGCGTCGGGTGGTGTCTCGTATTCGGTGTGGTCGGGGGGCTCCTGCCGCGTCATGAGGGCCTGGCTTGCGCGATCCACCTCATCTAGGCTGTGTCCTCGTCAGGCCTCGAGCAAGTTCAAAAAGCTACGGGCACCGACGGATCTAAGAGATATCCTCCACCTGCTCCCCGGCGGGGAATAGGAGGAGGAGCGGGAAGAGGAGAGAAAGGGTGAGACTCAGTGCACACAGCGATTCCCTGGAAGACAAGGGTGTCGTGTCTATTCGGGCGCGCGGTTCCCTGTCTATTTTGAAGGGCCGCGTAAACAGTGAAGACAACATCATAATTACACGGACATGCGCGCATGAAGGTCGGGCAGTGGTTGGCCCAGCAGAAACGTCGATGGCAGAGCACTGCCACGAATTTGGAATGGCTGACGATTCGCAGGCAGGCTGCTTCAATTAGCCGCAGGCTGCCTAAATTAGAAGCGGCCGTCAGGACGCGTTGCTGACCGCCGCTGTCGATGCGTAGCATACTCGCATGGACAGTCGCATGGATTCTCGCATGAATTTCGGCCAGATTCCGAATGGATTGATCCCCCTTTCCAAAACTGGAGTCAATGTGATTTTGTATGGCTTTGCAGTGGGAGACGCCTTTTCTGCAGCAGAGCCCTGCTGCATTCTTCAGAAAGCTCCTTCTTCGGCTGCGGCGGCCACAGGCTGTACGCGGTGCAGGCCGCCGTGTTCCCCGCCACGCCCGCGCACATCAGGTACTTCCAGCGGCCGGCCTGCAGCGACTCCATGCCCATGAGCAGGGCCAGGGCGATGGCCGCCACCTTTTGAAGTTTGCGGCAAACGACGCGAAGAACGGGGAGAGGTCCCTGACAATGTTGTACAGCAAGAGGTTGTAGCCGAGGGCCCAGATGCCGGACAGCATCACCCGCACCACGGTGCCGAGGCTCAGCTGGGCGATCTCCACGAACACGCTGAAATTCGTGGCCATCTCGTGCCCAGGATAAGACACGGGGTGCTTGATCAAGTAGATGGGCAACAACAGCAGCACGACGATTGGAATGGCCATGTAAATAAGCGAGTCGATAGCGTTCAGCTTGACCCCTTGCCAAGAATCACCACTACGATGAGCTCCAGGGAGACCCAGCGTGTCGTTGCCGCCGCCCTCGTTCTGGGCCGCCGTCTTCTTCTGGGCGCTCTTGGAGATAACCACCAGCGCCGCGCAGATGACGCCGAGTAGCACCATGCCTACCTTCGCAGGAAAGCACAGCTGCAGGAGAAGAGACATCAGCGGGCTCGTGGAGCGGACCATAACGTTAACGGACATGTCCAGGGGCAAGAGGCTGAAGTTGTTGAGGGCGATGTTCAGGGTGAAGCACACTGCGAGGGCCATCACCGCGCAGGCCTGGTCCTTGCTGACGATGGTGTGCGGCCTGTAGGCCCACGGCGTCCGTCAGCTGGGACACGAGGATCGCCAGCGCGAGGAAGAGGAAGCCCGCGAGCTGCTGCATGGCCGTCAGCACTAGGGTCGCATAGAAGCCCCGTATGTTGAGCTCCTGGGAGACCGTGTGGATGTGCAGGATCGCCGTGATGTACATCAAGTTCATGAAGTTCTGGGCCCCGAAGAACAGGAACAACTGCGCCAGGGTCTGGTACCTGGGCAAGATGACGAAGACGCCGCCGCCGAGCACCAGCGCCAACCAGGACACCCCGAGCTGCGTGAACAGATCCGCGGATTCTATGCGGGCCGGCTCCTCGATCGCGGTGGTGCCAATAAGCATTCCTCCACTCTCCAGTACCTCGACGCTCACATGCACCTTCGAACCATCGCCCACTATGAGACTATGGGGCGCCTGTTCTCTGGGCCTCCGGAGATGCCCGCCCTTCCCCTCGATGTCCATGACGGCAGAGCTGCCTGCCACGGCGAGCAGCAAGCAGCAACGCGCGGCCGACATGGCTACTAAAACTCCGTCTTTGGGCGCTTTTGAAGACTACTGGGCCGTCTTGGGGCGATCCTCGGAGCCTTGAGCCAAAATGGCTACGGAAGCGAGAGCGCGATTCTTCAAGACATTGCGGGGAAGTATCAAGCGGGAACCGCTGTTAAGGTAAACTGGGAGCCCAAAACACAAGTCTGAGACCCAAGACTTTCCCCAAGAAACCGTGTGCGAGCCCTGGAAGGGCACTCCAATCGAAGAAGCACTATGTGCCCCGGAGGGGGGATCACCAACAAATATTCTTCAGTAGTGAGATATCAGCAACAATCATCTTAAGACTGCTCGCTCTTATCAGCGCGCGTGCCATTCAATACGTATATCCCAAACCCTCGATACCCGCCCTCTTCGTCTTCGATCAAAGCCCCCTTGGGGGCATACCTTCCTTACCTGCAACGTGTATTTCGTGCAGCCTCTACGGAAGGGGAAGCGAGGAGGGATGGAAGGAAGGGTCCAGGGGCAATCGGGTTGCTAAAGCGTGCGTCCTGCATGGATCGCGAGAGAGTCTCGAGCGATAGCGCAAATCCGAAGTAAATCGTTAGGACATCCACAGCGAGAGCATGATTCCTGAGTGTCGAGGGCGCGGCGTCATAATAAATTGTTAGAACGTCCCACGCGAGAGCGCGATTCCTACATACATTGTGGCAAAGTCCCGCGCGATAGCGCGATTTGGGAATAATTGTGAGGATGTATCAGGCGGAAACCGTTGTTTTTTGCAGTTCGGGGCCCAACAACGCAGATAGGTGACAACTCACTGTCCCTTGCGGCAAACTGGGTGCGAGCCCCGGGAGACACACTTTAATTGAACGCATACAACGGTCAACGGGCAGGGGGAATCCACTAAAATGTTTCGTTTGAAATGAGACCTCATCAACAATAACAACAATTATTGGACAACTGCTCGCTGTTACATGCTCGCATACCATTCAACCTGCATGTCCCAAACCCTCGGCACCCATCCTAATCGTCTTCGATCGTACCCCCTTGGGGGTACATCTTCCTTACCTGCCGCGTGTAGTTGGCGCAGCCCCTAAAACAGGGGAAGAGAGGACGGATGGAAGAGGGAGGGAGGAGGATGGAGCACGAGAGAGATTAGCAGGAGAGGGGCAAGGAGAAAACACGTGGCAGAACCAGACGGGCAGATCGGGCGGGTAGACCCTAACCGGCGGGTCGGGAAGACAGGCCCAGGCGGCAAGGTCGAGCAGGCGAGTTGCCGAAGCGTGAGCATGAATCGCGAGGGAGTCTCGAGCGATAGCGCGATCCCCAGGTAGATCACGAGAAAAGAGAGAGCTACAGAGTGATTCCTAAGGGATGGAGGCGCAACGCCTGAATACATTATGAAGAATTCCCACGCGGGAGCGCGATTTCTGCATAACTTGTAAGGACGTCCCGCGCGAGAGTGCGATTTGGGAATCAATTGTGAGGAAGTATCAGGCGGAAGCCGCTGTTGTTTCAAACCGGGGGCCAAAAAAACAATTCTGAGACCCAAAACTCTCCCTAATAAAAAACCGGGTGCGAACCCCGGAGAGGGCACTTCAGTTGAAAAACACGATGTGCCCCAGAGGAGGGGAACAACAATAATTCTTCGTCAGTAATGAAAGGTCAACCACAACAACCACAACAGCAACGACAATCATAACAATCATCTTAAGAATGCTCGCTCTTATCTGCCTGCGTGCCATTCAATATGTGTATCCCAAGCCCTCGCTACCCGCCCTATTCATCTTCGATCCTACCGCCCTTGAAGGTACAGCGTCCCTCACTGCCGCGCGTAGTTGGCGCAGCCCCTAAAACAGGGAAGCGAAGAGAGGAGGGAAGAGACGGAAGGAGTGAGAAGGATGAACCACGAAGGAGATTTGCAGGAGGAGGCCTAGGAGCAGAAGTACAAGCGCCAAAACCAAACGGGCGGTCGGGCTGGCGGACCCTGACGGGCAAGTCGGGCAGGCGGGACCAGACGGCCAGGTCGGGGGGGCGGGTCGCTAAAGCGCCAATACATCATGAAGGAAGTTTCGAGCGATAGCGCGATTCTCAAGAACATCGTGAGGAAATCCAAAGCGAAAGCGTGGTTCCAGAGTCTTCGGGGCACGGCACCGCAAAAAATGTGAGGTGGAAAACCACGCGAGAGCGCGAATGCTGCATGAATTGAAGAGAACTCCCACGCGAGAGCGCGATTCTCAAATAAATTGCCAGGAAATATCAGGCGGGAGCCGCTGATTGTAAACCGGCGGCCAGGGTCAAACTTTGAGGAAGAGCTTCCCTTCTAAAAACACGGTGCGAGCCCCGGGAGCGGCACTTCAACTAAACAAAAACACAATGTGCACCAGACAGGGGTGATCAACAATAATCATCGTTCGAAATGCACAAAGCAACACAAACAGCAAACCTAAACAGACAGAACATAACAAACTCAAACCCTACCCACACACCCCTTCTCAGGCCTGCGACCCGAGGGCGGCCACGAGGGGGCCCACCCTGGGTCGCGGAGGCCGTTAGGGGGGCAGCACGCAGTACGGCAGAAACCTTCGGCTCCTTTGTGAAAGGCTCCCGCGTGAGCCCAAGACCCGCGCTGACCAACGGTCGAATCTCGTTTGCTTACAGCGCGGTCAGTGTATGGAGAAACTCAACGTATTTCCCTGAGCAAGGCGAGTTCGAACAACTTGGACGCGCTTTTCTGTCGCTCGCTCCTCCCGAATGAAGGAGAGAGGACAGATCCTCCTCCTCCCTCCTTCATTTGGAAAAAGCCTCCCTCGGACGCCTGGTGATCTTCGGGTCATAGCTCGGCTCTCCCGTGGCCGTTCGGGACGATCCTGGCGCCCCCGGAACGCTCTCGGCGAGGAGTATCCGCTAGAACGCATCCCGAGGCTGGAAAACCGCCGAGAATTGACGAAAACGCCCGACAACCTCCGAATTGCAAACCCGCTGGCGTCCCTCCTCCATCCCTCCCTCCTTGCCTCCTCCGCTCCCTCCCTCCCCGGCCGCGCGCCACCTCTCAAGGAAGGGGGGGGGGGGGGGGGCGAAGGCGAGGGCGGCGCCTCCGCGAAGGCCGCCTCCTCGAGCGCGGGCGCCCTCTCGCCGCCGGCGCGGTCGCAGGGCAGCACCTGCGCGGCTGGCTGCGCAGGCCAAGCGGGACGCCGCCGCCCCGGGCGGCGTGCTCCAGCGAAGAAGGTTCCCGGGGCCCAAAACCAGAGATGTCCTCCTCCTCCTGCTCCTGCTCCTCCTCCTCCTCCTCCTCCTCCTCCTCCTCCTCCTCATCCTCCTCTTATTCCTTCTCCTCCTCC
>CAUYUJ010005937.1:0-57385 GCA_963575745.1 Prorocentrum cordatum
AGAAAATGAAAATTCTTGTTTGTACTTGATCAAATTGCAAGAATCCCTTGCAAAAAATAAGGTAAAGTGGACATTCGTGCGCGCAAGACGAAATCCTTCCAAAACCTTAGGTTTCGTAGCGATTTTAACATAAAAACATCAAAAACCCAATGGTTTTTTAAGAAAAAATTGTCAAACTGTCCTTCCGCGCGCTCTTGCGGATTCATAGGAAACACACCACTTTTTAAACATTTCTGTCAAAAGGGTCTTTGCGTGCTACTTCTTCAGGTGCTTTGAACTTCTCCAACAACGGTTGCGCGCCTGCGAGGGCCACCATCCCTTGCAACAAATGAGACGAAGTGCACATGCGCGCGGCCGCCGCGCGCGCATGTCGAAATCCTGCCAAACACAATGGGTTTTCAATAATTTCAAGATGCGATGTTCAGAAAACATATGAAAAACGCACTACTTTCTCATCCGAAAAATCTCGAAATCCATTCGCGGTCTCTTGATGAATCTTTAAAACCCAAGATGGCCCCAACAGGCGCGCAAGATGGCCCCAAGAGGCGTCCATGTGGCCCAAAGAGGCGCCCAAGATGGTCCCAAGAGGCTTCAAGAGGACTCCAAGAGGCCCCCAAGAGGTTCCAGAGAGGCTCCAAGGTGGCTCCAAGAGACCCCCAAGATGGCCCCCGGAGGCGTTCTAGAGGCCCCAAGAGTCCGCCGTGAGGGTCCAATAAGCCCCCAAGAGGCCCCAAGATGGTTCCAAGGAGCCCCCCAAAGGCTCTCAAGTGACCCCAAACCGCGCCAGGAGGCTTCCCCCCTTCCCCAAGAGGACCCCAAGCGGCCCCAGGAAGGCCCCCGACTGCTGACGCACATATCCGTAGCCATCTCGGATCAAGGGATCGCCTGTGTTCTTGGATCATGGCTTTGACGGCGAAAGACCTTCACGAGCAGTATGGCCCTGAGCTGTCGCGGCCTCCCTTGGCCGACTGCGAGAGTGCGTATTATTTGCATCAGGCGCTCCGGGCAAAGGGTATCAATGCTAGTCACCAGGCGTGCAAGATTTGGTGGGCCAAGTATCGGGTTGTGACTGGCACGGTCAGTATTTCTAGCGCCAAGGAGCTGGAGGAGCAGCACGGCTCTGTTTGCGAAAACAGGAGTTGCACTCCTTTGTGTCCAGAGCCGCGCCGTCTGCGTTCTTCCTTTCTCGCTTCTCTCCTTTCCTCCTTGTCCTGCTCCTCCTCCCCCTCTTCCGCCTTGGAGCCGTATTGGAACTGTCGATGGCCTTCTCCCTTTCTCCCTCGCATGTCTGCTTGTACATGCGTATAATTTCAGAACTTACCGTGCATGCGATCGTTTACAACATGGTGGACCGTGCGTATGTCACGAACCTTGTATACATGTGTTTCTCTCCCTCCGTCTGGCTGTGCACGCGCGCGTTGTGCACTGAGAGTTAGGATCATAGCGCCATGAGTCTATGAGCAATGCATGCGTCATCCTTGGGACTGTATAACATCAGTGTAACACATGTACTTCTGTAATCGCATCCCCACGAATTTGCCCCAAAAATGTGACCAACTATCTTGGCGCTGCGTACCATCTCACGTGTACCGTGTACCACATCATATGTAACAGATGTGATCAACCTCTGTGGGTGTGTACCCCACGCCAGTGTAGTAGCCAGGGTCGTCCGCACGCCACGAAGTGAAGTGTCCCAACGTCATAGGGCGGGAAGCTGGGTGTGGGTGGTCTCGAAGAGTCGTTTGGATATTTGGTAGAGCTTGAACGGCCCCCCCACGAAGTGGGGGCATTGGCTGGTGTCGCAAGAAAACCCTGGCACTGGGGAGAACACTGAGCGTTCGGGTAAAATGATTGTTGTTGTTGTTGTTGTTGTTCCTCTTCCTCCTCCTCCTCCTAGCTGCTGCTCCTCCTCCTCCTCCTTCTCCTCCTGCTCCTCCTCCTCCTCCTCTTCCTGCTCCTCCTCCTCATCCTCCTCCTGCTCCTCCTCCTCACCTTCCTCATCTTCCTCTCTGCCGTCCACCTCCTCCTCCTCCTCATCTCTCCCCCTTCCCCCCCGTCCTCCCCCCTCTCCCCTTTCTCGCGCCTTCGTCTTCGCCCGCTCCTCCGCGTGCCCCCACACCTCAGTGAACTCTTCCTTCGCCCCCTCGACGACGTAAAGGTGCAGGAGGTCCTTGCGCCACGGGCGCCATTTCACCTGCATTGGAGGCGAGGAGGCGGTTGGGGGGAGGAGGAGGAGGAGGAGGAGGAGGAGGGGGAGGTGGGGGAGGAGGAGGAGGAGGGGGAGGAGGTGGAGGAGGAGGTGGAGGAGGAGGAGGAGGTGGAGGAGGAGGGGGAGGGGGGGGGGGGGGAAGGAAGAGGAGGAGGGTGCGTGACCCAGGGAGCGCCGACCGCCAGGCACATCAGCGAGTAGCTCGTCGCGTTGAGCTTGCCCTTGTGCCCGCCGCCCTCCTCCGTGATCATCTTGTTGTGGCGCGTGTACCTCTGGTCGCTGAACTCCGAGCGACGGAGCGACTTCCTGTGGAGCTTGCTCTCGCAGACGTAGTCGTGGAACTTCTTCTCGAGCCACTTCGCGCGGAAGGCTTGCTGCTTGCTCGGCTGGCCCTTCAGCTCGTCGTATTTCTTCTTCAGCTCCTGTGACTCCTTGGTCTTCTTGTTGATGCAGCGCTGCCAGCGTCCCCCAGCAGGGTTGCCTTTCGCTCCGCTCGCCGAGAATTTGAATTCATTAGTTTTCTGATCATGCCAATACTTGTCGTCTGGATTGTTGGCGGGGTCGAGCTGAACGGACAGAATATCAGCCTCCGTCGGCTCCGTGTCAGTGTAGCAGCAGGATGTCGGGCAGTTCCAGATCGACCTTAGGTGGGTTGAGATCTCGCCAGAGTCCCTCTCCGCGAGCGCCTTCGCCTTGATCATCAAGGAGTCCTCCAAGGTGATGTTTCCATGCATAGCCTGGGCCATCCAGTCTGCAGCGTCCTGCTCTGCGCGCTGTCCTGGTGGAACTCCAGCAGGCTCTGCGTCGCCATCAGCGCCCTCTGGCCCAGGTGGAGCTGCCTGTCCTGGTGGTCCAGCGGGCTCTTCATCACCAGCAGCGCCCTCTGGTCCAGGTGGAGCTGCCGCGGGATGCGCCGCCAATGCCGGTGTCCGCTGACAGATCTGGCCGACCACCGTTCCTGTGGGTCTCCCTGAGGTTGCTCATGCACTCGCCATTGGATCAGCCTTCTCAGTGGTTGACGGCGCTGCCGATGCAGGAGGCTCGAGCTTCTCATATCCTTCCTCCTCTGCCAGTGAAAGCTGTTCGACCCCCGCGGCGTCCTCCTTTGGCGGCGAAGTCGGCGAGAGCCGTTCAGCCTTGGCTTCAAGGTCCCCCTCCTTCCCCCTCGGGACGAGTGGCTGCTCGTCGCTGGAACTGGGGGGCGCCGCCTCCGTCTCCGTGTACTCCTCTTCCTCGCTGTCCGCCACCTTCAGCGATTGGAGCTCGCGCCAGACGGCTGCCGAGGCCCTCGCTGGCGGAGATTCAGCGCGCCCCTGCAAGCGAACGCCCCACTGCTCTCTAATGCGCGCGAATCTCCCCCAGCGAGGGCCACGCTAGCCCTGAGCAACAGACGAGCCACCAGCCCGAACCTTGGAAGCGCCAGTGTCCATTGTGGCCGACATGGCTCGGCCGCCCCTGCTCAAAGCCTTACCTACAGGCGTGTTCCACGCCTTGCGTGGGACCCCTGACCCTCGCGGTCGCATCTGCGATCGAGCCTCGACGAGATGGAGACGGAACGAGGAGCAGGAGGAGGAGGAGGAGGAGGAGGAGGAGGAGGAGGGGGAGGGTGGGAGGGGGGAGGAGGGGGGATGCAGGAAACAGGCTCCACCATTGCCCCTCTCGCCCTGCTCCTCCTCATGCATGGGGCGGTGCGACGGGATGCTTGCATGAACTAATGAGGGGGGCGGGGGGGGGGGGGGGGGGGGCGGGGGGGCGTAATAGCAGCATCGCGTATGCTTCCTGGGTTCTCTCTGGTCCTCTCCTCGTCCTCCTCCCTCCTCCTCTCCTCCTCCTCCTCCTCATACTCCTCGTTCTCCCCCTGCTCTACTTCGTTTTTGGCGAAGGGGCCAGTGGCGCGCGAGGTCTCTCGCGACGGGCCCTCTTGGCCCAGAATTAAAGGTTCGGGGCAGGCTCTTGAACCTCGGGGAACGCCAGGCCGAACGCGCTCAGGTCGCAGCCCGTCAAGGTTCTCTCTGGTCCTCCTCCTCCTCCTCCTCCTCCTCCTCCTCCTCCTACTCCTCGTTCTCCCCCTGCTCTACTTCGTTTTTGGCGGGGGGCCAGTGGCGCGCGAGGCCTCTCGCGACGGGCCCTCTTGGCCCAGAATTAAAGGTTCGGGGCAGGCTCTGGAACCTCGGGGAACGCCAGGCCGAACGCGCTCAGGTCGCAGCCCGTCAAGTCGACCTGTCGAGGGGAAGGTGGCGAGGACAGGAGGTGGACACTCCAAAAGGGTTTGAGGGCTCAATGGGGTTCCAACGTCTCAACGGTGAGCCCCCGCTGGGCTCCATTGAGCCCTCAGAGTTTCAGCCCCCTTGGTGAGCGCGAGGAGGGCTCAACGCGGCTCATTGGGAGCTCAACGCATGATCAGCGTTGAGCTTCCGTTGGGCTCCATTGAACTATCAGAACTGAGCACGAGGAGGGCTCAACGCAGCTCAATGGGAGCTCAACGCAGCAGCGGCGAGCCCCCGCTGGGCCCCATTGAGCTCTCAGAATTGAGCACGAAGAGGAGGGCTCAACGCAGCTCAATGGGAGCTCAACGCATCAGCGCTGAGCCCCTGTTGGGCCCCATCGAGCTTTTAGAACTGAGCACGAGGAGGAAGGCTCAAAGCAGCTCAATGGGAGCTCAACGCATCAGCGTTGAGCCCCAGGAGGGCTCAACGCGGCTCAATGGGAGTTCAACGTCTCAACGTTGAGCCCCCCTCGGGCTCCCAGAGTTTCATGGCCCCTGAACCTGCTGGGGCCGCTGCATTCCATCTGGCGGCCCCTCGTCCATGCTGTCCGTCTCGGTGGTCAGCGCCTGGGCCGCCCCCGCCGCCGCCTCCTGCGTTGCCGCCGCCTCCTCCTTCGACTTCGCCGACCGACGGCGCTTCGCTGCTGGTGCCGCCGCTGCTGCGTCCGCCGCCTCCTCTGGCGCAGCCGCCCGTGCTGCGCCCGCCGCCCCCCCCTGGCGCTGCCGGTGCTGCGCCCGCTGCCGCAGGGCGGCGCCTCTCTGGCGTAGCCGCCTCCTCTGGCGCCGACCTGTCCGCTGCGCCCGCTGCTGCAGGGCGGCGCTTCACTGGTGCAGCCGCCTCCTCTAGCACCGATGTGTCCGATGCGCCAGCTGCTGCAGGGCGGCGCTTCGCTGGCGCAGCCGCCTCCTCGCCCTCTTCCCCCTCTTCCTCGGCGTAGTCGCCCGCCGCCGCCGCCGCCGCCGCAGGGCGGCGCATCTCCATACCTGGTGCCGATTCCTCTGCTGCTGCTGGCTTCTTGCGGACGTTGCTCTCGGACTCTTCGTCTTCGTCTTCTTGTTCTTCATGTTCACCATCGGGTTGCTCTTCCACCTCCGCCCCCCTCATCATGTTCATCATCATCATCCACCTCATCATCTCCGCCGTCTCCGCCAGCCGCTGCGGGCCGCTTAGCAGGTCGCTTCTTGCTCACCCCGTCTGGCATGAGCTCCCATTTGAGGTTATCCGCCTCATCCTTGCTCAAGCCGTCGATCGCCATCCGCTCCAGCATGGCGGCCATGCCCGTCTTGGCCTTCGGGCTCAACGAGGTAGGATGAGGAGGAGGAGGAGGGGGAGGAGGAGGAGGAGGAAGAGAAGAGCGAGGAGGAGCGTGGACCAATGAGGAGGACAGGGGGGTTCCGCCCTCCCCAACACTCCACAATCCTCTCACTCCCTCGTCGCCATCGTTGTCCTCCCCCCTCTTCCTCCCCCTCGTCCTCCTCCTCGCCCCCCCCTCTCCCTTCTTGTCCTCCTTCTTTCCCTCCTCCTCGTCCTCCTCCTTTTCCTCCCGAGGGCGCGCCTTATCCAGATCCCTCTCCTCGAAGCCCGCCACCGCCACCTGGGGTTTCGCGCTGGATTTGCCCTTGCACGTGCGGAAGATGCGCAGCATGTTCGATGCGGCCTCGGTCTCGTCGCGCTTCTCGGAGCATGTTACCAGCCTCCAGCCTGCGCCGTCCTTCGACTCGTCGCTGCCGATGCTCTTGATGGCGCAAGACCCGTGCGCGTTGCCCTTGCTGCGGGACTGCTGCTGAAGGTACCATTCCAACATCTTGCACGTGTAGTTCTGAATTTCGATCGTCGCTCCGTCGGACCACTTCGCGATGACGTTGTCATCAGGATCCTCGTAGCCCTCGGCCTGCAAGGGGAGGCCCTGCTCCTTCTTCGTCGCCCCGCGTTTCATCCTGTAGACGACCTCTGAGAAGAGTGCGAAAAGGAGGAGGAGGGGGGGGAGGGGGAGGAGGAGGAGGAGGAGGACGAGGAGGTGACCGGTGGAGGAATAGGAGTACGACGAGGGACGGATGAGTCGAAGGTCGAGCGAGGGCGGACGAGGGAGGAAGGTGGGAGGAGGACGAGGAGGGGGAGGGGGGGGGAGGAGGGGGGAGGAGGCGGAGGGAGAAGGAGGAGGAGGAGGAGGAGGATCAAGAGAAGGAGGACCTCCTCTTCCACCTCGGACTCCGCGACGAGTTCGCCCACCCATATCCCTCTCGTGTTTGAATATCGGCCCCAGGGCGCCTGGATCATGAACTCTTGGTTTTCCTATAACTCTCTCGTCTGCTCATGCGGAGGGGATGATCAGGAGCAGGAGGAGGAGGGGGTGGAGGAGGAGGGGGGGGAGGAGGGGGACCTGCTCCGACAGCACGCGCTTGAACTCATACTGGCTGGCGTCGTGCTCCGCGCAGTCGTTCGCCTGGGACTTAACGGGACATCAACGCATCACCGTTGAGCTGGCCAAGGGCCCCCTGAACCCTCGAGCTGCTCCAGGTCGACGCGTTGGAGTCCCAATTGAGCTCCGTTGAGCTCTCAGAGTTTCAGGATTGCCTTAGTTTATCATTCACTCCCTCCTGGTTTTTCTTCCTTTGTCCGCCTCCCCCCTCCACGTCCCCCCCTCGCCCCCCCCCCCTCCGCCTCCTCTGCCCCGCTCTCGCGCCCGCCTCGAGCTTCTCGATGAAGGGCGCCAGCCACTTCGGCAGCTCCGTGCCCTTCACCGTCTGCTGTTCCTTGGCCTTGATGATGGCCTGGTTCACGTCCCTGCGCATGGCCCTGCGCCTCTTGCTCATCTTCTCGTTCCAGGCGATCTTCTCGGGCCCCAGCGCCCAGTCCGCCTCGCGTTCGGACGCGACCTGCTCGAACAACTTCGCCGGCGCTTTCTGGCTCTCCTGCGGCGCTCTCCTGCTCCTCTTGCTTCTCCTCCTCCCCCCCCTGCATCCCCTCCTCCTCCTCCTCCTCCCCCCTCTCCTCCCCCCCCTGGTTGTCTCTCTCTCTCTCTCTCTCTCTCTCTCTCTCTCTCTCTCTCTCTCTATCTCTCTCTCTCTCTCTCTCTCTCTCTCTCTCTCTCTCTCTCTCTCTCTCTCTCTCTCTCTCTCTCTCTCCTTCTCCTCCGTCTCCTCCTCCGCCTCCTCCTCCCCCCCCCCTCCTCCTCCTCCTCATCATCATCATCCCCCCTTCGCCTAGGCGAAGGGGGGGAGGAGAGGGAGTTCCCTCTCCTCTCTCCTTGCCCTCCTGTGGCGCCGCGACCACCAGGTCGACGTAGCGCTCGAGCTTCGCCGCGTCTCCGGGGCCGGTGAGCTCCTGCGGAGGAGGGGTGGTGGAGAGGAGGAGGTGGAGGGGGAGGAGAAGCAAGGATGGGGTATCCTCGCGGTATGCAACCAGCGCACTGGACCCCAGCGCGGCCGAGGTGGCCGCCACCGCTGCTGCATCGCATGCAGGCATCAAAATTGCAATGGAAAATATGGAAATGACGAGCGAGAGCGCCCACAACATATTGGGAAGGCTTGAAACCACAATGGCTTTGAGGAGGGGCAGCAGAATCAGCAGCAGCGGCAATGGCCGTTGACCCTCCTGGGCCCCAGGGGCGATGATGAGACGTCCACCATCTCCGCCCGCCCCCTCCGTAAAATGCAGGGCCCCTAGGGGGGGGGGCGCGAAACCCCCAGGGATGTCTCCCCGAGAAAGACACATGCTGTTGTGTGGCCTCATAAATACATCCTCCGCTCCACTCCTCCTGGCGGTGGCGATGGCGACGCGCGAATGAACAGGGTCGAGGGCGGGTCGCCGGGCAGGTCGCGAGCAAGGCAGCGGGGCATATAAGCATAAGCCAGCGCAGTACGTCACCGAGAAGAGTGAGGGGCGGGCGGCGGGGCCCTGGGATCCGAAACGTTTTCGAGAGGGACGGCCGCAACAACAACAACAACAACAATATTCCGCACAACAAAACGCCACTTCAGCCACGCGCCCAGAGCTCTAGACGCTGTAAGACCGCTCCACCCTTGTACTCTGATGTGTATATATACACCTATATATACATATAAGCACATATCTATGCATTTTCCTATATGTATGTTTGCGTGTACATGTACGTGCATACACATTTACGCGCATGCATACATTAAGACATGTATAATTGTATACACATATATACGTGTATAGATATATATGTATATATATATATACATAGATATACACATCTATATATACATACATAAATATATGTATATATATATGTATATATAAACATGTAAATATATAGCCATATGTACATATATATATGCAAATATATACAACATTATGATATGCATAGTATATGATACATATAGCATATCTCATATGGTGTATACACAAATACACACATATAATGATAACCATACACACGTGTATGTATGCGTGTGTGTATGAATATACATGGATGAGACGGGGCTCGGATCAGATCCAGGCGCGTGGATCAGATCCACGCGCCTGGATCAGATCCAAGGCTCCGCACGCCTCCGGATCAGATCCGAGGGTTTGGATCAGATTTGAGCATCAAAAAAACCCCGGATCAGATCCGCTGATCCTAACAACCCCAGGGTCCAGGCTCCCTGGGCGGGGTCCGCAGACAGCCCTCGGTCGTCGCCCGGACTGTCCGTGGATCCTACCGCTCCCGCGCAAGAGAAGGACACACAGGACATACACTCTGGATCTAGGCGCCGAATAGTTCGGCCGCGTGACGCCGCGGCACGAAGGTGTCTCGCGAGCTTGTTGGTATTCATGACATCTCCGGTAGTCGGGGCTCGGAGCTTACTGGCCAGGATACTAGCAACTCCAGCGGCTTCTGGGCGCGACTCTCTTCCAAGCCAGTTGAACATGTTAGCCAGGGATCGCGGGGCTCGAAATTCTGATCCTTCCAGGGCGGAGTCCTTTCGGGCGAGACGTCCTCGGGCCATGGAAAGCGGCTTGATTCCCTCTAGAATGTATTTCTCCTGGTCGATAATCGTCTCCTGGGCGGCCATCGTGATCCGGCGGCCCGCAAACTCGACCGGCCCGGCGCGAGAATTGCGGCATTTCCCGAACGAAATCCACTCTCCAGCACTTTTCGGAGCCACGCCCTGGAGGTAGGACTGTCGCTGGCAATCATAAAGTCGTCAACCTCCAAGAGCATCACGTTGTAAATCATACCTTCATCGCGGCGTATCCACCAGCGCGGCACGAGCAGGAGTCCGGGGGAAACCACGTTGTTCTAAATGCTTAATGACAGTGCGCCTCCAAGCCATGGGGGCATCATCCAGGCCGTACACATTCACTAAAAGGCGCATGAGCGATCCTGGCTCCAAGTTGATGCCCTCGCACGGTTCCACGTAGACCGCCCCCGGGCGCGATGCATCCTGCCCCACTGTCAGAACGCATTCTTCATGTCTGCGATGTCTCCGAAAAAAGCCTCTGTTCATCATCACTTGGATGAACACCATTATGGACGACGTCTGCCGGGCGGGAGCGCACACTTCGAGGGTTTCTGAATCGGGGTCACGATGGCCGTGGACGCACCATCTGGACTTTGCCACCGGCTTCGCGAACGTTCCTTCCGTCGGCTTCCACCTGCGAACCATTCGGCAAGACGCGATCCTGTCGGGCTGCAACCTACGGATCTTCCTGGCCGTGCCTGGCGGAACGATCTCCACAGCTCCCGCGGCCTTCGCGGCCCCCCACTCACCGTTGTCGGCGATCTCGAGCTTCGCTCTCTCAGCGGGCGCGAGCCGCTTCAGAGCTATCTCCCCGCCCCTGCTCGCAGCGAAAACGTGGGCCTCGTCGACTCTTCTCGACCGACTGCCCCTGGCTCGCGCCCTGGACAGGACTGGGCGCCATGGCCAGGAAGCCGAACCACCCAGAAGTCCTCACTCCTCCCCTCCCCCACCGCCCCAGGCCGGAGGGCAGACCGACTCCATCTGCTGCGGCCCTCGATGGCCTCCGCTCGCTCAGACGCGGAGCGCCGGGCCTCCGCCCCGGCGGCGATGCCCGCGACCTCTCGACTCAGCACCTGCCTCGGGGGCCGATTCGCCTAGAGGGGTGGCAGGGCAAGAGGAGGGCTCGGGACAGGGGCGGGGAGAGGGCGCAGCCTCCCCGGAGGACAGGTCTTCGGGCTCCCCAGATGCAGGCGGTCGGGCGGCGCCGCGTGGCGGGAGGAGAGCGGGGTTAGAGGCGGAGGAGGAGCCGGGAGAAGGAAGCGAGGTCGGATGGGGGTTCGATAAGTCGGGACCGGCCAGAGAGGGATACTGGGCGAAGCCTGGAACCTGGGGGCCAGGATCGAGGTCGGGGTGCTCTGGCTCGCCCCGCGCCTCGTCGGGCGGGGGCCCCTCGCGCTGGACATCGACGGCCGTGACTCCCTGGGCCCTGGCGGCCTGGAGCAAGTCCCGCCATCGGGGGTCCTGCGCAAGCTCGAGACCGCAGTCCTCTTCGGGACTGGCAAAGCGCACCTGCTCCGCAGAGCACTTCCACAGGCGGGCGCGCGCGGCGACCCGCGCCGTCGACCCCTCACATCACCGCGACGCCCGGCCCCGCCCACCCGTCTCGTCGGCGGCCGAGAGCGTCAGCTCGAGAGGTCCAAGAGAAGTGACGCCAAACAAACACCCACTGTCCTGGAATGAAACGCCTGGCGCCTGGGGCCCTGGCCCGAGAAGCCCTGGATATCTTGTCCCGGCACGAGACCTCCAGGGCCAGGCGACGGGCGGTAGCCCGCGCCACTTGGGCTCGGGCAAACTCGGCACCCGCTGCATCCCGCTCGGAAGAGGGCCCGAGGGCATCCTGCCACCCTGGGAGACCCTCGTGGTCATCCGAGAGGATGTCGCGGGGAAGGCGGGGATTCTCCCCGACAACCAGCTCGTATATGAGGTCGTCTAGCTCGGAGAGAGTGGCAGGGGGCCCCGAGCCAGCCTCGAGCTCCGATTTCACGCGATCTTTCACCCATCCTCCATGACGATCGACCCTGCCGTTCCGCCGTGACGAGTCAGCGTCGCATGCGTGATGGCAGACGCCCCGCTGTTCCAACCCTCTGGCAAACCTAGCTCCGAACTCAAAACCTCCATCTGTAATCAGGAGATGAGGGGCACCGAGAGGACGGAACCAGACCTTGACAAACTCCGACCACAGCGAGGAAGCCTGGGCGTTAACGGGGAGCCTAGACACGATCTGGAGATTGGAACCGTGGTCCACGAGTTTGAGGAAGGGGTGAGTAGCTCCCTGGAACTGGAGGTAGAATAAATCCACCCCGACAGTGCGATTAAATCTGAACGTCCTGGGCTGCGCCACTCGTCGGCGAGCCCCTGACTTGGCGCGCTCCGCGCACTCCGAGCGCTGAAACTTGCCCCGGGCCCACCGGAGCAAGCGCTGTTTCGCCCCGCCGGCCCTGAGCACGGGGGCAAACTTCCTATTGTCAGGATGGCCAATGTTGACATGAAGCTTGAACGCTAAACGTTTCTCCTCCTCGCTGGGCTCGGGGTCTGGCTCCTGGGTCCGGCTACGTGGGGTTGGGTCGCGTTTCTAGCATATCCCCACTGTCGTCGGACACGTTCTCCCCTTGGGTCTCCCGGGGCCCGGTCTCCTCGGGGTTCTCGGGGAAGGCCTCGGCGAGCTCGGCCCGCGAGGGCCGGCTGCGCCAGGAGGCGCCACTCCACTGCTCTGCCACGGCTCGAGCCACCAACCTCGAAAACGGGGCCGGATACTTCGCGGCCCTCGAGGTCACAGATCCGCCCTCCTGGATCGCGCGATGGTGGCCCCCGGCGCATGGGTGGCCGCCTGACAGTTGCAGCGGCCAAGGATGATTCGACAAGATGCCCGTAGGCTTCTCAATCAGCTCTGATCCTCGGGCCGAGAGCCCAAACTGGCACATGTCCACCCTGATTCTCCGAACGCCCGGCAAGGATGAGACGTGCTCCACGACCTTAGCTCCCCAAGAGGAGGCGCGCGGCGGGTGTGCTATGGCGAAGTACCGACCTTGGCTTACTTGACATTGGTTTACTTGCATGCGCGGGATCAGATCGCGCAGACCGGTCGCCACGAGATCCCCCCAATCCCGAGGGTTCATCCGACCTGTGTTCAAGCGATTGATCGCAGAGAAGGCCTTGCACTCTGGGGGGGGGGGGGGGGCATGCTACTTCGGGCCAGTCTTCTTCCAAGTGCCTCCAGAGCTCCTGCACGCGGGGCCTCATAGACGCATCCCGTCCCAGCCTGAGATCCCAACTGGATCTCCTTCCCACGGGCACCCCCTGTCGCTCGACCTCGGGGGCGACCCTTGGCGGAGAGAAGATCTCCACGAAGGCCGCCTTGGATCGTCCCGCGACCGCCAGGGCCTGCTCGCCCTCGCAAGGGTGGCCCTGGTTCCCCAGGCACGCAGCTGCACTTCGCTCGAGAGCTTTTCGGACGGCCAATCAACGGGATACCTCGCGGCCATCGTCGTGCCAATCCCCATCGAGCCACTCGGGCCCCATCGAGGCCTGCCCTGAAAGGGGTGACGATGGCGAGGAAGTGGGCTGGCAAGGAAACAGCACAGTGCAGCGCTTAGCACGAGCTCCCTCCGAGCTCGGAGTGTTCGCCGCGGTGGTCGCAGCACTGCATAAAACGCGAAGGGGGGGGCAAGCTCGCGCCTCCCTCGAGGTCTAGAGCCCCTCCGGCAGAACCTCCCAGGCACCCGCCTCTGGGATGGGGGGCAAGTCCCCGAAAGCTGGCACGGGCGTTATCGCGGGTGTGGCAGTCGCCGCCGGACCGCTGCCCTGGCGGCTGGGCCCAGTCTCCGGTTGCGAAGCACCCCCGCCGGAGGACGACGCGCCTCCGCTCTCAGACGGCGCCAGACGTGTCCAGGGGTCGCCCGCCGCTGCGTTGTACATCGCTGCCACTGCCGATCCGATCTGAACCACCATCGTTGCCAGCGGCCCGATGGGGGCCTCGACGTTGCTCGGCGTGGTCGCCATGGTGGACACTGTCGTCTGCAACTGGTCGACCGCTTCGCCAAACTCCTCGAAGCTCTCGAGGGTGCGCTTGATCTGCGCCACTGACAGGTAAATCTGCTGCGGCCCCTCCTCGACCTGGGCTGGCGCGAACTGCTGGGAGTTGATCGCCTCGAGCATGCGATCGAGCACCGTCGGCGCATTCCCCGGCGCCTTCAACCCCTCTGGCATGCCTTGCAACTGGCACTGCAATCCCTGGAGCACGGCCGCCAAACCGTCGACTGCGGCCAGGGCGGCCCCCCCCCGCTCGGAAGGACGGGTCGCCCTGAAGAACTTCGACTGCCTTCTGGGCTGAGGGCGCCGCGGCGCGGGCTGCCTCCGCGGCTGACTGCGGTGGCTCGTCGTCGTTGTCCCCGGCCTGGCCCCGGCGAACCGCCCGTGCCAATCTCTCGCCGCGCCGACTGCGCCGGCCCCCGCCCCCGCGCTGGTTGCCGCGGTACCTGGCGGCCTTCGGAGGATAATGGCATCCTGGTGCCATCTTGAGCGGCGGCTCCCATCCTGTTGGTAGAGGAGGTTCCCCTTGTCCTGCTCCTGAACTCGACGATGGGCCCGCCCAGGCTGGTGGAACTCCGCCGGCCAGCGGTGGCTGAGATCCCGACGCTGCGCCGCCGGATGAGCTGGCTGCCGCTGACATCGCTCCTCCAGGAGTCGCCGGAGAGGCCGTGTCCATAGGAACTGGCGGAGGGATCACCGTACTCATGTCGGAGCCGCTCGGTGCTTGGCTGCCCGTCGGAAGCGCCGCCTCGACGCTGTCGATCGTCTCGGCCTCGGAGTGTTGTCCTGGCGCCTCGGCTCGGCGACGAAGGAACTCCTCTGTGGCCTTCTTGGCCCCTGGATTGTTCTTCTTGGTGGCGCTGGTCCCGACTGCCGTGAGAATGACGCGCAGCGTCACCGCAGGCCAGCGGCCTGCCGTCCTTGGCACAAAGCTCTAAAGGTGGATATGGACATCGAAAACGAGGATCGCCTGCAACGCCTGAGGTTCGAGCTCGAGCCCGAATGTCGTATGGATGACACCAGTCTAGACGGTTCCCTGGCAGGGAGGCGGCCACCTGCCTCTCTTCCACCTGGATGCTGCGCCTTAGCTCTCTCGATTGATCCTGGGCCCGACGCCTGTTCACGGCGCGCTACCTAAGCCCGCGACTGGAATAAGCTCTCCAGGGGCCTGTGGACGAGCCTACCTGGCAAGTTCGGAACCCCATCGCAGTCATTGTCACGCGTCACCTCTGGGAACTCGAGGCCCTTCTGGGTTGAGCGCCTCTTGGGGGTCGTCTTGGTCATTGGTCTCCTTGAGTACCTGAAATAAATATTCAGGGCCCTTGTAAGCATCACGCCCACGAGGATGAGCTGATGGATGCGCGACGAGATCGCCCCAGTGTCTGACATCATGGGAGGCCGCGTGCCTCCGCTGGCCTGAGAAAGGGGCAACGCTTCAGCGCCTTCGGAGGCGCCCGCCCTGAACTTAGAGGGCGGCTGATATCTGCCATCCGGTGCCCGGACCCCAAACGGGTCAGTGGAATCGACTCGCTGAGAGTGTTGGACTGCGCGACGTTCCGCGGCAAATCAATCACGCAGGCCAAGATATCAATCATATTCACACTGATAATGTGTGGAACGTCATCCTGCAGCGCGGTAGTCTCGACGATCCCCAGCACCCCGCCAAGGCACCGGGGACGCAAAGTGACGCTGATCACCCTGGCGGGGCCGCCCACTCCATGGGCCGACTTGCTGGGCCGCACAGGCGCAGGAATATCCACGTAGCGTAGGCCTATCGCAGCCAGGGCGGTTGACTCTCGATTGAGTGATTCCCGACCAACGAGATCACCCCCTGCTCCTGGATCTACGAGGCCGTGAGTGGCCCGGGAAGTGAGAAAGACCGCGTCGCTGGACACCTCCTCCTGCGCGTCTTGCCAAGTCGCCAAATTCCACGACGCCGAGCGTGTAGGCCGAGAGCTTATGCCGATCGTTCTTCTCGGCTGCTCCTCGCGACCCGGCATTTGGGCACTCGCGTCCCCAGTGGCCCTTCTGGTGGCAAATCCTGCACTTGGTCACCTTCATGAGCTGCTCCGGAGACAGGCGGCCCGATCGGCCTCGACCGCGGCCTCCTCTGCCTCCTCGACCTCGGTCCGCACGCCCGCGGCCGCCTCCTCCTCTGCCGCAGGGTGGTCGTGGCGGCCGAGGTCCCGAGGCAGAGCCGTCCCTCGCCCTGCCGCCGAAGTACTCCCGGTCTATCTTGGCCACGCGCTTCAGGTCCTTGTTCTGCTTCCAGGTCCTGGCGTTGGGCCTCGACTCGATCATCGTCAGCGCCTCGTCGACCCAATCTTCGTAGAAGTCAAGGTCGTCGATCTCTGCCAAAAGGGCACCTGCGTCGTCCTGGTCGAAGTCCTCCAAGTCGTCCTCATCGTCGTTGTCAGGCCCGCCATCCCCTGGACCATCGGGCTCGCCAACCTCCGACGGACCCGCGCCAAGGGGAGCGAGGAGGGGGGACTGAAAAACACCTGCTGCAGCACTGTCGCACGCTGGGCGCGGACCGTGGCCCTCAGAAGACGACGTCGCCAACGCTGCTCTCGACCCCGAGCCTCCGGGGAGAAGGCGCTCGCTTCCTCCCGCGTCCATCTGTCGGAGGGCCCGCATTCCGGTCGTCGAGTCGCCCCTGAGCGAGGGTCCTAATGTTCTGAAGTCCCTGAACTGCGAGACCCGCGCCCTCCTGTAGCAGTAGACCCCTCAACTTGGGCGACATCCAAAGATCGCGTCCTTCTGCTTCGAGCAGCTGAGCCTCGCGGCAACTCACGCACTGGGTGGGGGCATCCCGGTTCTCGCGGGTGGCCTCGAAGAAGGCCCCCCGCCCTGCTCGTCTGAGATCGTCGCCCTCGCGTTCACCCACCATTATGTCCATTCTCGAGAGGATGGTGTCCAACCACAGCACTAAAGTCTGATGCGTATACAGCGTGACACACTCCTGGGCCGTCTGGGGAGCCTCTTGGGCCGTCGTGGACGCTGTGAAAGCCCAAGAGGCGACTATGCTGCAAATAAAGATCTTCCCAAGGGAATGGGATGGCTTTTGCTTGTTGGGACCCTCCAGGGGGGCCTCTTGGGGCGCCTTCGGGCTGTCGCGGTGTCATCGGGAGCCGTCTTGGAGCTCTCGTGGGGCGTTTCTGGGGGCCTCGAAGGCCAGTTGCAGCCTACCTTGGGTGGTCGTGAAAGATTATCGAGCTTTCTGGGATCTTGGGGGCCGCCTGGAGAGCGCCCCGGGGAGGGGGAACACCGTCGTGTAAGGGAGGGGCCAGCCCGGGGGGCCGAGAGACCGGGATCTCCCACAGATGTAGGCTTGAACGCATGTGTGTATATCTTTATGTATGTATATTTGTTTGTATGTATGTACGGATGGATGGATACACGCATGTATATATGTATGTGTGTTTGTAATCCCACCAGCCCTTTGGGCGTGAGTGGTTGATGGGACCTCTCTCTGTTCTCAACCCCCCTTCTTCCCCTTCTGGGAGGGGTTTGCCCCTCCCCCTACCCCCTCCCCTGGACCTGGAGAGGGCGTCCCGAGTGGGATCAAGGCGGTCTTTTTCGACTCCTGGGAGGGCCAAAAAAAAACGACGACCCTCACAAGGATTCTGGCCCCCAGAGGGGGGGGGGGAAGTTTGGCGCCTCTACTCCTCTGCGAAGCATAAATCATTGATTTTTACTACGGTTTTGGCCCCATTTTGGACTTCGGAGGGGGCCGCGCTCATCGTCCTTCATAGCAAAATCATTGTTCTTACAAAAGTTTTGGGCTCATGTTGTCCTTCATCGGGGGCAGCTCTACTTCGCCCTTCTGAGGAGGTCGCAAGAGGCCCCAAGATGGCCCCAAGAGGCCCCCAGGAGGCTCCCAAGAGGCCTCCAAGAGGCCCCTCAGAGGCCCCCAAGAGGCCCCCACGAGACGTCCAAGAGGCCCCCGAGAGGCCCCCGAGAGGCCCCAAGAGGCCCCCAGAGGCCCCCAAGAGGCCCCCAAGAGGCCCCCAAGAAGCCCCCAAGAGGCCCACAGAGGCTCCAAGAGGTCCCCAGGATGCCCCACGAGGAGGCCGAACGACTCACACCAGGACGAGGGGCCCCAACGACTCACAACACGAAGAGCCCGAACGACTCACACCACAAGGAAGGGCCCGAACGACTCACACCAGGACGAGGCGCCCGAACGACTCACACCACGAGGAGCCCGAACGACTCACACGCAAGGAGGCGCCCGCACGACTCACACCAGGACGAGGGGCCCGAACGACTCACACCATGAGGAGCCCGAACGACTCACACACGAGGAGGGGCCCGAACGACGCACACCAGGACGAGGGGCCCGAACGACTCGCACCACGAGGAGCCCGAACGACTCACACACAATGAGGGGCCTGAGGCACTCACACAAGGAAGGACGAGGCCCCCAAGAGGCTCCCAAGAGGCCCCAAGAGACCCCCAAAAGGCTCCCAACAGGCCCCCGCGAGGCCCCCAAGAAACCCCAACGTCAAGAGGCCCCCAAGAGGCCCCCACGAGACGTCCAAGAAGCCCCCAAGAGGCCCCGAGAGCCTCCAAGAGGCTTCCAAGAGGCCCCACGAGGAGACCGAACGACTCACCCCAGGACGAGGGGCCCCAACGACTCACACAACGAGGAGCCCAAACGACTCACACACGAGGAGGCGCCCCAACGACTCACACCAGGACGAGGGGCCCGAACACCTCTCACCACGAGGAGCCCGAACGACTCACACACAAGGAGTGGCCCGAACGACGCGCACCAGGGCGACGAGCCCGAATGACTCACACCACGAGGAGCCCGAACGACTCACACACGAGGAGGAGCCCGAACGACGCACCACGGACGAGGGGCCCGAACGACTCACACCACGAGAGCCCCCAACGACTCATACACAACGAGGGGCCCGAGGCACTCACACAAGGAAGGACGATGCCCCCAATAGGCCCCCAAGAGGCCCGAATAGGCCCCCACGAGGCCCCCAAGAGGCCCCGCGAGGAGGCCGAACGACTCACCCCAGGACGAGGGGCCCCAACGACTCACACCACGAGGAGCCCGAACGACTCACACAGAAGGAGGGGCCCGAACGACTCACACGCAAGGAGGCGCCCGCACGACTCACACCAGGACGAGGGGCCCCAACGTTTCACACCACCAGGGGCCCGAACGACTCACACACAAGGAGGGGCCCGAACGACGCACACCAGGACGAGGGGCCCGAAGGACTCACCTCACGTGGAGCCCGAACGACTCACACACAATGAGGGGCCCGAGACACTCATACAAGGAAGGACGAGTACCCCAACAGGCACCCAAGAGGCCCCAACAGGCCCCCAAGAGGCCCCCAAAAGGTCTCCGCGAGGCCCCCAAGAAGCCCCAGGACGCGCCAAGAGGCCCCCAAGAGGCCCCCACGAGACGTCCAAGAGGCCCCCGAGAGGCCCCGAGAGCCTCCAAGAGGCTTCCAAGAGGCCCCACGAGGGGACCGAACGACTCACCCCAGGACGGGGGGCCCCAACGACTCACACAACGAGGAGCCCAAACGACTCACACACAAGGAGGCGCCCCAACGACTCACACCAGGACGAGGGGTCCGAACACCTCTCACCACGAGGAGCCCGAACGACTCACACACAAGGAGGGGCCCGAACGACGCACACCAGGACGTCGAGCCCGAATGACTCACACAACGAGGAGCCCGAACGACTCACACACGAGGAGGAGCTCGAACGACGCACCACGGACGAGGGGCCCGAACGACTCACACCACGAGAGCCCCCAACGACTCATACACAACGAGGGGCCCGAGGCACTCACACAAGGAAGGACGATGCCCCCAATAGGCCCCCAAGAGGCCCGAATAGGCCCCCAAGAGGCCCCCAAGAGGCCCCGCGAGGAGGCCGAACGACTCACCCCAGGACGAGGGGCCCCAACGACTCACACCACGAGGAGCCCGAACGACTCACACGGAAGGAGGGGCCCGAGCGACGCACACGCAAGGAGGCGCCCGAACGACTCACACCAGGGCGAGGGGCCCGAACGTTTCACACCACCAGGAGCCCGAACGACTCACACACGAGGAGGGGCCCGAACGACGCACACCAGGACGAGGGGCCCGAAGGACTCACCCTACGTGGAGCCCGAACGACTCACACACAATGAGGGGCCCGAGACACTCATACAAGGAAGGACGAGAACCCCAACAGGCCCGCAAGAGGCCCCCAAAAGGTCCCCAAGAAGCCCCTAGACGCCTCAAGGGGCCCCCAAGAGGCCCCACATGAGACCCCCAAGAGGCCCCCAAGAGGCCCCGAGAGCCTCCAAGAGGCCCCCAAGAGGCCCCACGAGGAGACCGAACGACTCACCCCAGGACGAGGGGCCCCAACGACGCACACCACGAGGAGCCCGAACGACTCACACACACACAAGGAGGGGCCCGAGCGACTCATACCAGGACGAGGTGCCTGAACGACTCACACCACGAAGTGCCCGAGCGACTCGCACCAGGACGAAGACCCTGAACCACTCACACCAGAACAAAGGCAATCACTACCATAGCCGGCATCGGAGGAGCCACCGAAGCCAAGGTAACAGGAACAAGCTAAGGAACCAAAACCCCAGAAGAGCGAGACTCCAGGGACACGACTGAAACGAAACACACGAAGCAGAGGCGGAGGAGGAGGACTGTGAAGAGGACACACATGTTTTGGCATCGAGCGCTGCATCACAAGGTACTGCCACCAATCCACCAACATTGAGTCTAGCCACCAACACCATCACCTGCCAGGATGCCAAACACCCGCACTCAGAACAGTAACCACTGATCATGGTAACCAGTACGAGAAAGTTCAAGTACGGTCTCTGCCATGATGCCATTCAAAATCCTCCAGCGATATGTTTACTACATTAGCACTCACCTGACGCGCCACGGAAGCACAGTAGCGGCACATCCACCATTGGATACATACCGATGCCCCAGCCATACATACAGAAAGGACGGACTCCATTGAGACGACATCCACTGTTTAGTCTCACTGTACCCAGAGATATTCTCTTATACCAGCGTAACATGCATAGTGCTAAGCATGGGCCTCACCAGTACTGGAGGACAGACTATAAACTAAACGTACTCTTCGCACCAATGAACCAACACTGAGTACAATAACCAGCCCTTTCACCAGAACAGGATAACAAACACCATCACAGAGTGCAGTACCCAGCACCCGAGAACCACAGTACGAACGTCAGCCGATTACAATACAAGTGTCACCAGCAGGCTGTTTCCTATAGTAGAGCCTACGTGAAGCGTACGGGGTTCAGCTGAGTGTAGCACACGTTCCACCAGCAAGCTGTTTCCTATAGTACAAGCCACCTGAGGCGCCACGGAAAATGTGTAGTGGCACATCCACCATGGCATAGATACCGAAGCCGTTGCCATGTATACAGGAACCCCCGAGTCCATTGAGGCAACATCCCGTTTTCAGTCTCCCTATACCAAGGGATAGTGTCGCCAGTAACACGTCTGGGCCGACGGCCTCCGCGCCGTGCCTCATCGTCCCCGGGCTTTGTTCCACCATTCGGGAGTCGGTTGTAACTCGTCCAAGAACTTTCGGTCGCCGGCGGATATCGCTCCGTCGCTGCCCGGCCAGCGCTTCTCTCCGAAATGCACGGGGGTCAGCGGGCATTGGGCCTGGTGAATGCGGCAATGGCACTTGCACTTGCTCTTCTGCAGCGCTTTGCGCAGGTGGCGCACTCGTTCGTCGATGTCAGCGACGCACTCCTTGCACTGTAGCTTCTGGCGATTCTCATGCTTGTGGTGGTCCAGTTGCTTTGAGTTGAATTTGCGAGCCCCGAAACTGCAGGAACACCTCTGGCACATGTACGTCGCAAGGTCCGACGGGTCGAATCCTTGCGCACGGCACGCCTTGCAGACTAATGTTGTGCCCCGAGAAGACGCGTGATGCCTGCGTTCAGCCTTCGACCAGTACTTCAGCCCATATGCCGTTGTACATTTTCCGCAGCGCAGCTTCGTCTGACAGTCCAAGCACACCAAACGGGCCTTCTCCCGCTGCTTCGCATTCTTCAGCAGTATCTTGTCGAACGCGAGGCTGCCCAAGTGCTCCAAGCAATCTTCGCACAGGTGCTCGTCGATGTTGCCGGGCGCGAACCCTCGCTCTGCGCAGCCCGGGCACACGAGATCTCTATCGGCACACCGATGATGTCTCAGAATATTCTGGCCCCACACGCCTTCGTCAAAAAAACATCTTTGCAAGCAGCACACCCGTGGCTCTGCGGGACCAGGCTCCTCTTCCAGTCATCACGCTCCGCACACCGCCTGCATATTGAATGATCTGGCGGGCTTCTCCTTGGAGCGTTGCCATCGGCCATTCCTTGGGAAGCCTCGGCCATCCGCGCAGACCGACAAGGCATTGGGCCGATCTCGCGCGCGCAGTCCATGCATCTCGTCCACCTCCCTTGCGACACGTACTTCTCGTAGAAGTCAGCAGCTGCCTTCATACCGAAGTCGCGAGCGTCGAGCATGTACTCCTGCCTCCCTTTGAGATAGCAGCAGGCGCACAGGTGCTGCCTCGCCATGGGGTCCATCTTCTCACACTCAGCGGCCTCGTCATCAAGCGTACTCCATTCATGGATCGCCTCGTCTGCTGTGATCTGGCCAGACAGCTTCCGCATCAGTCGCTCGGGCCCCACTGGGTTGCCGAGGCCGAACAGAAAAGTCGAGAACGGCTGCGCGACGCAGATGTTTGGCAATCGCTTCACTCTGGACAAGCATACGCAGGCAGCAATCTGAGCTGTCATGGACGCCCTGCTGGACCAATGCTGCAGGTCCGCGAATGCCGCTTCCAACGTCGCTCCCTGGATCATGTGAGCGGTGGACGCGAAGTCGGGGAGAATCCAGAAGCCCGTGCGTCGAGCTTCGATGCCTGTGTGTTTGTTCACTTTCCAAGTCCTGGATCTTCGCTTCAACGGGTATACGCCTGCCGACTTGCCTATGGTCCACTGCGCTTCTGGAAAATGGATATAGATAACCAAGGGCAACCTATCCAATATGAACTCGCCCTCGATCTCCTGGGGACTGCAATCAGGCGCCAGAGTCCATCCGTAAATCACTCCCTTTCTGTGTCTGTAGAGCTGTCTGCTTCGATCGACGTTGTCCGTCAACCGAATGGGCATGCCGTTGGCCAATGGGTAGATGCTCGGAATGTTGCCCGTCTCCTGGTCGTGCCTCTTCAGCCAGGAGAACAACTTCTCGTCAAATTTCTCCTTCGGCAAATCGCGATCTCCTGGATGCAGCGGCGCATCTCGAGCGTAACACCACGAGAGCTGAACGTTCTTCTGCTTGGCAAACTCCCTCGCGCGCAGGTTCGTCGCGAAGTACCTGGGCACGTTGAAGGTGTACAGAGCAGGTGCGCCGCTGAATGGGTTCATGCGAAGCTCTGGCGCCAGCGAGTCAGCGTCGGTCAGAACCCTGTGTCTCTTGCCTCGCTCCGCACGGCACTCTTCGCACTCGCCCTCTGGCGAGTTCAGAAGCGCCGCCATGTCGGCGCACCCTCCTGAGAAGCGCTCCCCCCAAGTCTTGCGATACGGGCCCAGTACTGGGTCGTCCACCACGTCGTCGTTGCAAACGCACTTACCCGCGCTCGGGGACGTCAACGTCGGGAGCCCGTGGAAGTAGCTGTAGTCCTCCATGCTGAGATTTCCAACTCTGCACTGGCCCAGAAACGAGTTGTACCATGCATCGTCACACCTCATCAATTCGGTCAACTGCCAGAAAGATCGCACGCTGTCGACGCCGTCTTGCCAGAACAGCTCCAACGCGCGGTGCGCGCACCCTGCGGGCACGTCCAGAGGGTTGGATGCCAGGAAGGTGCCCGTCACGGGGTGCAACTGCCAAAAATCAGCGCACATGACCACGTTCACTCCCCCGAAGGCGCGATGCAATTCTCCCGCCCTCTTCTTGTACGTGCCCCTCACACGGACAGCGGCACTGACCACTCGTTCCAGGGTGCCCAGCAGCTCCGCGGACATCATGCTCACCTGGAAATGTTGCATACCCAACGTATCTCTTTTTCTGTGTGCGCTGAGCTATGCTCATTGCCTCCACAGGTCTTGCAAACATGGAGACGCCTGGGACGCACAAGGTATAAATCAGAATTTGCCCAAACGCCGCCGTTGGAGGTGACGAAGAGCCCGAGCGACTCACACCACGTCGAGCCCGAACGATTCACACCAGGACGAGGGGCCCGAACGACTCCCACGACCACGAACTCCTACGACTCGCACCAGGAGGAGGCGCCCGAACAACTCACCAAAGGACGAAGAGCTCCAGCGACTCGCACCACGAGGAGCTCGAAGGCCTCACACCAGGACGAGGGGCCCGAACGACTCACACCAAGAGGAGGAGCCCCAACGACCCACACACGAGGACCCCGAACGACTCACACCACGACGAGGGCAACGAAAGATGTACTCCATGGAGTGACTCGTTCGGTGCCCTCGGGACCTCGTCGATGATGATCACGCGCAGGGCCCCGCACTTCATGGACTGCTTGTGCCTATCGCCCGTGGCATTCCCGTCGTCGTTCCGCGCCGGGATGCCGCTCCAGTGGTGCACCGTGTGGCCGTTGATCTGCGCCGCCATGCCATTTTGAAACGCCAAGCAAACGAACTGAACGCCGTGCTCCCAACCGAGACCTTCCTCCATTAAATACCGCATCCAACCAATGACGGCACTTTTTCCGGTGCCCGGAAATCCGTGCACTACGTCCAGCAGAGGCTCCTCTGAATTCTGGTTCACGTTGCCCTGTTGCTTCTCCAGCCACTCAATCTTCAAACGTCGAACGAAGTGCTCGAGAAACTGGCGCTGTTTCTCGTTCGGGATCTTCGAGCTCGCCAATATGGAAGCAAACGCTTTGTCTATGATGGTGAAGCCATTGCCTGCAGGGTTGAACGAAGCAGCAGCATCTCGCTTCTCGTCGAAGGGAGCATCGTGTGCCTTCTGGCTCGTGCCACTTGCGGATAGAGCGGCGAGGTGGTCCTGATGCGCATGCTCGAAGATATGTCCCGGACATGCACGGTCTCCAGCCTCGACGCCAGATGGTTCCGTCTTCCATACTCGCTCTCCGATGCGATGGCTTTGTTCATACTCGTGAAGACGGACACTTTTCTTCGCTCGGCTGTTCTCCGAAGCTTTCACCTTCGCTTTCGCCGAGGCGGTCCACTTCTCGCCGAGGCTGTCCTCTTCTTGAGCCGATTGGAGCAGTTGTTGAAACTGTCCACCAGGGAGGCTCAGAGGAGGCATATCTTGCTCTTCCTCCGACGCATCTGCCTCGCTCTGATCATCTGCCGCCTTGCCGGACGACGCCATCGCATTCAACAGGAAACTCTGGATGAGTTTCGCCGCTGCTTGGCTGACCACGTTCCCGCGCACGTACTCGTCCCAAGCGGTCTTCCAGGATACGCTGTCCAGCGTCGATGGCGTCCCTGTTGTGGTTGTCTTCTTGGTCAGTCTACACGAAGCTCGAACCTGGGGCGACTGATGCTGGGCCTCCTGCCAATGCCGCAGTACCGCAGACTCCATCCCCAACATACTCAGGTGAGGCACTGACACGTCTCCTCCATAGAGCGTCCAAGGGCGGAAAAATAGACTGCAATACTGAGCGTTGTAGGTCGGACTCTTGTGTGCGCTGGGCATCGGCAAGCCTTCGATGACAACCACGTCCGGCCTCGCCTTCCTGACCAGAACCCATGAGTGGCAGAAGACGCCTGCGTCATGCGGGAAAACGAAATACTCGTCGGTCTCGGGTGTCACTACGATGTAATGCTCTCCAGGCTTCGCGGCGACCTCTCCATCCTTGTACTGTTTGCTCCTGATTAATTGTTGACCTCCTTGTGTCCACGCAGTTCGCGGTGGAAGGTTGCGGTTCGAGCGGCGCGTCGGAGCCAGTAGTGGTTCGCACCTCCACTGCCGCAAGAACTCGTACGCCGACAACAACTTCCAAGGGTGCTGCACAAGGCGATATCCGTAGGCGTCGAACTCGTTCACTCTCGATCGGTCCGTCCGTGCGCGAGGTTTGCAAGCCGGCGGCGCGTACGTCGTCACGCTGCTGTCTTTCATCTGCGACGAATTCTGGGATGTTTCCAACCTGTTCATCCACGCCCGCCCATCAATCGCATGCTCGTTGAAGGTCCGGGCGCACTCTGCCTTCAGAAGGTCGCTCTGGTCAAGATTGCAGCACAGGTTGCAGACATCCACAGCGCCGCGGTACGTGCTGTTCATCTCGAGTTCCGTTATCAGCCTCCCGCTGCTTGCTCTGGGCTGCCCCGCTTTCCCCCTGCGCCGCTGTATCTTCGCCCTCAAGGTAAACAGCTTGTCCACGCATTTCTTAGTCTCCGAAGTGCCCGCGGGCTGTCGCTTGCCAATGTATCCCCCGAAATATCAATTCGTAACTACCTGCGTGCACTGAATTGCTCGAGTGGCTCTCCCCAGACTTTGCTTCTTCATGATGCAGCGTTTCTTCCTGCAGCAAGTCTCATGCGTTTGCTCGATGATCGGCAGTCGGTCATTGGGTTTCACGTCACTGTTGCTCCCTGCAAAAGCGACGCACAGGCCCGGCATGCACCCGTTCAGCCACTCCTCATTGCGCAGTCCGAGAGTTTGCCCCAGCCAATTTCGGACTCCGCTTGTGCGCAACGTGAACTTCTTGGCGATGCCCTTGCAAACCAGCAGCGGCGCCGTCATCCACTCGGGGGACACTCTGTTGGTCCACGGCGCCTCGTGCTTGCACTCTTTCTTGTTCTTCTTGGAGGCGCAGGCGTTGGGCACCAAACGCTTCTCCTGCTTGGTTTTCGAATCCATCACCAGGCGATGTATATGGTGTTGGCACCGACACATGAAATACTGTAGAGCGCCGTTGAACTTCGCCTTGAAGGTGGCGCCGTCGCAGTCCAGGCCGAGCTTCTGAGCTTCCCCTGGAGCTCCCTGCGCGGACGAGCCCACGCCGGTTCTCGCGTCATCATACAAGAACCGAGGCAATCGGCCCAACTTCAACTCCCCCCATGATGGCAATCCAGAACATTCGGACGATTCCGAGTACGTCGGGAAGTTCTGCTCCAGCGAAGTTCTCTCTCTAGCAAATTGGTCCACGTCGGGATATCTCTCACAGCAGATTTGCCCGAGGAAATGCTTCAGCTCCGTCGCATTCACGAGACCTTCCTCGATTTTCTGGGCGATCTCCTTCAGCGTGGCGAACTGGTGCAGGCGCTGAACGAACATGAAAAAAATGATAATGCAGCCCCCCCGTCGTTTCCTGAGCCTCCACGGCGCCGAACAAAGCGTCCACGCGCCCGGCAATGCCTCCCATGGCTTCAGCGCTGCTGCCGAGAGCGTCCTGGCACGGCGAGCCAGATTCAGAGCACTGCGGACAGCGAGGGCACATGCGCACTCCGAGCATCGTTGCCAAGACCGTGCGGATCTGCACGAAGAATGCGTTGGACGCGGCCAAGGGGTCCTCTGCGAGGAACAAGCGACGCGTGTCATATCCAGGAATGTGGACCTCAAACTCGTCCTCTGGCGACGGCTCTAGGCTCGGCGAATCGCTCTTTGCCCACTGCTGTCTCCTGCTCTCGCTTGCAACGAAGGGATCGTCCTGGCGGTACCTGCTGAGCCTGGATAATTGTGCCGCTCTCCTGGGGAAATAATGCAGAATATGCCATTCCCGTAGTTGACGCAAGCCCAGATCCCCAGGTGCCCAATCTTCGTCCGAATCTCCTGCGTGCCTGGGATGGCCCGGCATCGAAAGCGTAAATCAGCCAAGAGTCACCGCTGCAGGTTGCCGAGGCCGACTGCGAAAATCAGCTTACTGGCATCATTGTTGATCTTTCGGCGTCTGCCATCGGGTAACGTGTAGTGACCCTTCTCGAGCTTCTGGAGTAAATCGGCAGCGGCAATGGCAGCGTCAGTCTCCACGCTCTCTGCGCTTTGGCCTTGCAAACGTTCCCCTCTCTTGATGCTCAGGCTTGCTCCGAGATTGACGCGTTCACGAAAATATAGATTCCACAAGGCCGGCGAAAAGCCCCAAGTGCGTCGGAACTGGCCTTCTATCCGCTGCGGCAAGCCGCGCGTGAGATCAAACAACCTCACTGTGGTCGCTGGCCCCATTGCAAAATGCGCGTTCGGTAGTTTCCGCTGGGCTACGCCCACTGACGGCTCGAGCCACCTGTGCAGAAGCCCACGTGGAGTTGGGAGATCTTTCGTCTCTGGTCGACGCCAACGAGGTTGGTGCGGGACGTCGTAACCGCCAACAGCACGCGGCAGCGTGAAAGGAAACGCCATGCCCAGGTACCAGGCGGTGTGCTGATTCGTCAGGTCCGCCCCACTCTGGATGTTGACATCGCCGAACCTGGCAAACACGGACTTGTAATTCTCCGAGATGTTCGACTGGGCTCTGGTGCTCCGCTCAGCGACGATATAGGACGGACTCAACGCAGAGACGAAATCCTGCACCCGTCTTGCCGGCTCTGGAGGCGTCGCCAGTCTGTCTTGAACGAGGGAATCTGCAGCCCCGTCTACCTGTTGCACCGCATCCTGCACTGCCTGCGGGATGAACTTCGCCTCCCCGTATTTCTCTGCGTATTTCTGGGAATATCTTTCGTGGAGGCGGGTTGCCACTCTGTCGAATGAGTTCAGGCCGTTGTTGCCATGCCCTGGATAGCCGCTGTCGCGCATGAGCTCCATCAAGTTGCGCATTACGGGAATGCGCAACGTCAGCCCTTTCAGGTGCTGCGCCAGGTCTTTGCTGCCCCCTTTGATGCGCACGTTCACCAGCATCGCCGACGTTTCCTCCGAATGTGGCACTCCGAGAGCATCCTGCAGCAACTTCAGCCGGTCCCCGTGGATCTCCTCGGCGCGCTGAGAGGCTTCGCGACAACATCTCTCGATGTCGTCCCAGGGCATGGAGAAGCTGAAGAGATTGCCCTTCACCTGCGTTCTGGCTTTCGGCTTACCGAGCGGCACGTCGATGAGATTGCCGTACGGGGCCTTCAGGTAATACACCAACATAGTACTCCACACCGTGCAGCACGCCGCGCACTCCAGCCACGTGACGTCGTTATCTACAATGTATCGACTCACGTGGCCGTAATAATGGTCGTTCGCTAAGCTCATGGGGATGGTCCCGCCGTCGAAAAACGAAGATGCCCCCTCGTGATCCCTGAGTTTCCCCGTGCAGTCGCGGCATACTGGCACCTCGCACTGCGGGCGCAGTTTCCTACATAACGGCGGCGCCCCCCAATCCTCCGAATGTCTGTCGGGACACGCGGGGCATCTGACGTCCTCAGTACATCCGAATAACTTCCCTGATCTGCCTTCGAAGCTAAACTGGACGGCCCACCGAGACACGTGGCGCTCTTGGTTTTCGAGACAGGTGCTCAAGGGTTCACTTAACAGCTTTTGTCCTCTCCACGGGTACGCCTTGCTTGTCTCCACGTCCCGATCCACATACCGCTTCTGCCATAGATCGAACCCGCAATTATTGAGCAGCGTCCCGGGGAATTTCCTTTCAACGTCCTGAAAAGCCGCTTCTTTCCAATATTTCACCTCGACGTTGCCAGACGCGAAGGAGATGGAACTCGACTCCAGATCTACTGGCGGGTACCCTGCGCACGTCGTGCGACGTTGGCCGCATATGAAGCAGGCCATACATCTCGTCGTCTCGTCGTTGTACCGCAGAGCGAGCAGGTTCAGGGCTCGCCGAATTGTCGACAGACCCAACATTGGCCACCGCTCCCGTTCGGCAACGGCCATGGCCCCGTATACGTAGTCCAAATTCGTCATCCAGGGAATATCGTTGTTGCAAATCTCACGTATCATACTGGCATGCGTGCGATCCATGGCGCCCCCAGCAATATGGTGCAGGGAAACTGTTCTGTCATTTGTGTGAAAACGGCAAGGCCCGCTCTGGGTACTCTGGAAAGGACACGAGTATAACGTCAACTTCACACCAGTTTCCAGGTCGGCCACGGTCAAGCTTGCGCCGTCAGCTCTCAGCGGCAGCGCGGGCCGTTCTCGCATGAGTTTCCGAAGTGCTCGGCAGCGGCCATCAATCACATCCATTTCCACAGGCGCTCCACCGACCTGCTCAGCATTGGCGCGAACTGCAAAATATTGCTCCCCCATGCCGTCGCCCCCTTCGCTTTCAGATTCCTCCCCGGCATCTTCGCTTGACTCCGAAGCGAAGTCTTTGTCTTTGTCAGTTGCCTCGACCGCCGGCGTTCCTGCCTTGCCTGGGAACTGGAGCCCGACGAAATCGAGCACGTCCGTGACGCTCTGACCTCCTTCCCTCGCGCCGACAGCCGGCAGTGCCGAGGTTGCGCCTTGGCTCTCCGCAGCGTTGACGTGGTCGTCGCAACTGGCGTCGCATCCTCTATGCATCTCGAAAGCCTCCTTCAGATGCAATCCAGAGCTTGCGCTAGTCGCGCGCCACCCAGCGCGCGCCCCAGGCGGCGGCGGAGGCAGCGGGGCGCACTCGTTACTCTGGCCATGCTTCTCTCGCTTGACTTCCTCGCCTGTCCTGGCTCGCTTGGCCGCGGCACTCCCATCATCCTGCCGCGTCGCCTGCCCCGCCGCTCCATCGTTCCCGTCTCCGCCGTTTCTCTCTTCGGCGGGGGGGCGTGCCCGGATTCTGCCACTCTGGGTTCTCAGGCGCTTCGCCTCTCTGTGCCCATCATCATCTCCAGTGGAGCCATCGCCGCCCGGGCTTCTCCCCCGCCCAGGCAACTGCTCTTGCGGGCATACTCGCAGCCGTTCGAAATGTGTTCGGACGGCACCCTGCCCGCCGTTATCTCGAAGGGGCGTGGCCACCACTGGCAGGTTGGGGTCTCCGACGTGCGAACGTGCGTATGTCAACTCGTGCCTCGAAGAGCAGTGTACGAAAATAACTACATTCTGCCTCTCGCAACGCGCCAGCGCAAGCAGCTCGATGTCGCTGAGATAATAATCTGCGCACGTACTCATGGCTTCCAGATAGGCAGGGTACACGGCATTGAAGAAATTGGCGGGCAGCCCGGCAGATTGGTAGTTGCACTCCCTGGCCTTGTCCACAGACTCTGCGAAAGCCGTTATGAGTTCCAGGTCGACGCCACCGTCGAAATCGAGGCCGTCAACCACGTCGTGGATCTTACTGAAAAACAAATCGAATGAGTTTTGAAGGCATGCATCCTCAACGACACTTCTGTGCCACTCTCGAACGCCAGCGGTTCCCGCAAACAGCGCTTCATACTTGCTCAGGCAGCGTCCTCCACAGAACTCATCAGATGCTTCTGCCGTGTACTTATCTAACAAGCCAAGGGATCGCATCAAAGGCAACATTAAAACATCCTCAAATTCTTCGACGCAGAGAGAACCAAACTCTTGCATTATCCTTGCTTTACACTCCCTGTGCATTTCAAACTTATGCACTTCTTCCCGGCATGCCTCAACGCAGAGCTGAGCCACGTCGAAATAGGATTCCAGAAGGCAGTGCCACACGTGCTGTCCTTCGTTATCTCCCGCGTGCAGCGGAGCACCGAAAGGATTGGACTGCTTCGCAAAGGGCTGGATCAAATTCAACGAGACGGACTGTGGCCTGTGGGTGGTAGCTTGACCACTGCTCCTTATAACAAAACAATATACCCCCTCCCCCACCTGACCGGCGGCTAACCCGGAACAATGACGACAGCGCTCATTATCCCTGCGAGTGCACGCTGCGGAAACAGCTTGATCACGCGCGGGGAACCAAGCGATCAATTTGCAAATGCTTTTGACAGGAACGAAGGCTTACCCGCAATTGCATGCTACGCGCAGGCCCACCTGTGCAAAATATGAAACACACGCTGCAGCATAATCTTGATCATGCGCGGGCGCCCCGCGGTCACACTGCATTTTACTTGGCAGGGATGATGGGGGTGCACTGGCAAGTTCGGCGCACCTCGCGGGCGTCGCGCACCTGGCTGGCGCCTGCTTTGGTTCCAGATGATTATCGTTAGCGGTCCCTGCACATGTTGAGACTCTGGTGCTACTCATGTGGTAGGAGGGCGGGTGGGGTCGCTTGACCCCTCTCTGATACCCCCTCCCCCATGGGTCTGATTGGGGGGGGGCGGCGAGCGGTCAGTGCATCCACGATGGCTCAAGATCGCTCCAAGATGGCCTCAGGGAGCCCACGACTCATGATGACCTCCGAGATGGCATAAGATAACTGAAGATGGCTCAAGATGGCCTTCACGATGCCAACAACGGGCAACAATATCCTCCCAAGACGGCTCCAAATGGCAACGGAGCATCCCAATGATGCCCCCCCGAAAGGCCACAATCCGTCCAACACCGTTTGGGAAATCCATGGATGCTACATTATCGCCTGGTCGCTGCCTTATGAGCTTCCCAGACCTCAAGACAGATCTAAGATGGCCCAGGAGAGCCCCAAGAGAGGCCCAAGAGACCCCGAGACGGACCCAAAAGCGCCCAGGAGCGCCCCAAGAGGGCCCTAAGAGGCGATGTTTAGGAGGGCTCAGACGGGGGGCTGTAATTGAGCCCGCCTTCTTGTTCGACCGCTGGCATCCAGGATGGTCTTGCGGGCCCCCCCAGCACCTTCAAGCTTCAAGAAGGCCCCAAGAGCGCCCCATGAGGGCACCATGAGGCGATTGTTGAAGCTCCTGACGGCGGCGGAGGTCAATTGGGGACACCCCCTTCGCTCGAGGCCAAACTCATTGAAAGCCCTACTCCGAGTTTCTGAAGAAGCGTCGGGGGGGGGCGTCACCCCCGCCGACAGCCCCTCATCGACCCCCGTCGCGGGTAGTCACCGAGCGCCGAAGGCGCTCCGACCCCCGTCGCGGCGCGACGACGAGGCGAGGTTGACCCCCGTCGGAGCGGTACCCCTCCACGCTTATCAAGAGACCCAGAGTGTGGAGTTTCAATGATGTCGGCACATCGGGGCATCCTCGGGAGGCTTTGGGTCAGCATGGCTCCAGGATAACCTGAGAGAGCCCACGATGGCCTCCAGTATGGCTCAGTATACTTCAACATGGCTCAAGTGTGCCACCACTATGCCCCCAAGAGGCCCCAAGGCACCCCTCAGGCGACCCAATGGCCACGGAGCCTCACCCAAGAGGCCAACATTCTTTCAAAGTCAACGGAGAAGAAATGTGTGTTGCCTTCTCGCCTTTTCGCGTCCGATTGGCCCTTCAGAGGCCTCAAGAAAGCTGAAAGAGGGCTGAAGACGGCCCCACGAGTACCCAGGAACACCCCAAAGGCGCCCCAAGGGGGTCGCAAGACGCGACTTTCGGGGCTCTAGAGGGACAAGGCTAATCAAGGACCCCTTTCTTTGATCAATGTCCCCCAAGATGGCCCCAAGCGGGCCCCAACAGGGCCCAAGAAAGCCCCAAGAGGGCCCTACCAGGGCCCCACAGTCCAACACGGTGGCAACAACAGAGCCCCGAGATGGCACAGGTGAGCTGCCAGGAGGCTCACATGTCGAAGGATCCGCGAAAGCATTTATGCAATGCGAGCGACAGCCGGACCGCTATTCTGAAGAATTTCTGGAATTTCTGGAATTTCTGGATTTCCTAAGAATTTCTGGAATTTCTGGGATTTCTGGGATTTCTGGTGAATGTCTGGATTTCCTGACAATGTCTGGAATTTCTGGGATTTCTGGATTTTCTTGATTCCTGCAATGAAGAATGGCTGACTCCTGACCTGCTCAGGAAGATCCCGATCCTAGGTTTGACGGCTGCCCCCCACCCGTTTCTGCTCCACTGCGTGCTCCCGTACGTTCCTGCTCAGTGCATCTCGCCTGGGCGTCGTTGCTGCATGGGTTCGGCCCCTCGCCAATCGTTAGCCTGGCGACGGACCCAACGCTTAGCAACTTGATAGGACGTTGGATGCGAACCTCTCTACCTCTATGCATGATCCGCGAACCGGAAATGGATGGGGGCGGACCTCTCAAAGGGGCACGAAACGTGTGAGGAGTACACCAACATACGCAAGGAAACGCATGCAAACTTTCCCACTGGGGCCATCGGTCGGGCTCATGTGAGGGGTGGGCCGAAAAAGGCGGACGTACGCATGCAAACTTTCCCACCAAGGCCGTGAGTGGTAGGTGGAGTTCCTTACGGGGGCGCGATCCTCGTGAGGGTTGGGCCAAATGGCGGCTCATGGCCGCATGCAGGCCGCAATGCTTTTTACGCACGCACCAGCGCGAGGATGTCACCGAATCCAGACGCACAAACAACGCCCAACCCCGACTGCGTAAAAAGCGAAACTGAGCAGCCAAGTGCGGACCTATACAAACCAATCGCGGGCACGCAGGGTGGTCAATTACCAGCACTGCTACTGCCAGTGGGCCTAGGCTTGCAGCCAGCGCAGTGCGACAAAATGGAATACTTCCAGAGGAATTGTCTTGCCCCAAAACATAGAATACCCTTGGATGTTGAGAAGGACAGACAGGAACAAGCGGCCAGGAGAGCGAACATGGTTGCACATGAGTGGAACTGTTTCGAGTGACGCTGTCGGGCTTGGACAGAAATCAAAAAGGCTGCGGAAAAAAACGATACGAGCACATGAGAGGAGGCGCCGACAACGTCAGGCATGCGCCACCGTGCCTGCACGGAGTGGGCGTGTTAGTTTTCGTCTGTTGTTTGGAGGTTCCTTGAGTCTTCCTTGGGCAGCACCCCCCCCGTACACTCAAGCGCCTGAATTTGCTCTCCGGCGCTCGTTTCGGCCTCCTGACAGTTCCAAAACAGCCAGGACGACGTCAGGAAGGCTCAAGACGGCCCAACGTAGCGTCAAGACGGCCCAAGACGGCCTCGAGACGCCCAGGAGGGCCCCAAGACGGCCCACGAGGACTCCACGCCGGCTTCTCAGGTTTCCTCAGGTGTTTCAAGGATCTTCGCATGTCTGGGCTCCCGACCGCTCGAGGCGGCACGAGAGGTCCCCAGGGTAGCTCCAAGGCAGCCCAAGAGGCCCCAAGAGGGGCCCCAAGTTGGCCGAGGAGGGACCCAGCATCGCCCAAGAGCCAAGAGGCTCCCACTGGGACCCTCGGGGATGGACAGACCCCCCTTTAGTAAAACGTGGTTTAGTGAAAACGACCTGAGGCCCAAACCTGGCGGGCGCAAGCCTGGAAAATAACGGCCACGGCGCCCTCTCGAGAACCGAAAACGGACAATTCACTAATCGGATTGTCACTGTTGGGGGTTCTGTCCAACCCCCGACCCAGGAGGGCCCCGCGACGGCCTCAGAGCGCTCCAGGAGTGCACCAGGACGGCCCAGAGAGGCTGCGCAGACGGCCTGCGAGGTCGTCCGACGGGCCGAAGAGCCGACCAACACGGCCCAAGACGACCCAGGAGGCTCCCAAGAGGCCCCAGGAGGCTCCCAAGAGGCCCCCTAAGAAGCTCTGCGGGCGGGCCCGACGAAGCTAACAATCATCGATGTTCTTGAAGGAAATTGGAATTCTCGCCTGGTTGGGTTTCCGACCGCCCGTGACGGCCCACGAGGTTTCCAAGATAGATCCAGGACGGCCTAATAGGCGCAGGACGGCCTAAGAGGAGCCCAAAATCGCCCAAGAGGCTGCAAAGAGTGCCCCAAGCCAGCCCTGAAGCGCTCCGCGAGTGCACCAAGACGGCCCAAAGAGGCTCCCAAGACGGGCATTCAGGATATTTGACGTAGCTCTTGCTCGATGAAAAGACAAGGTTGGGCCAAGAATGGACCAACCTGTGCATACACAACTGATGGCGACGTTTAGTCGGGTGGACGTACGGGACATTCGAAGCAAGTCTTACTCGGCGATAGGACAAGGTTGGGAGAACAGATGCGTGAACCACTGACGACGATGACGGGCGGACGGGCCGCCTGTTGGGCCGTCTTGGTCACTGTGGGAACACCGGGAGCGAAGCTGCTACACCTGTACGCGTCCCTATAGGATTCGAGCGGTCTGTGCGTCTCGGGGCAGAGGCCCCAGAACGGCCCCCAGGAGGCCCCGGGACGGCCCAGGAGACCTCCAAGACGCCCAAGATGGTCTCCAAGACGGCCCTGGAGCGCCCAAAGTTGGCCCCAAGACAAGTCCGAGAGGCCCGCAAGACGGCTTCGGACGGCGTCAGACGGACCTGGAACGCACTCAGACGGCAAAACGAATTCCCACAGAGACTGCAAAGGCCTCCAAGCGGCCCAAGGAAGCCCCCAAGAGGCCTCCAAGAGGCCCCCAGGGAGCTCCTAGGAGGCCACAAGAATGGCCCAAGAAGCTCCCAACAGGCCATCCTCCTCCTCCTCCTCCTCCTCCTCCTCCTTCTCCTTTTCCTTCTCCTCATCAGCATCCTCGTCCTCACCATCATCCTCATCCTCATGTATCCTCCCTCTCCTCCTCTTCTTTGTCTTCCCCCACGTGTTCGCCAAAGGGTATCCTCCCTCTCCTCCTCTTCTTTGTTTTCCCCCACGTGTTCGCCAAAGGGTTTCCACGACGCTTGGGGAACCACATAGTCAGATAGCTTTGCCGAGCTCTGGCCGCAACGTTCAGCCACATAGGCCCTTCCAAGAAGCAACGGGCGGCGGTGATTCGCCGTAGGCGTCTTCGAAACTTATGACAAGCCGGCCTAGCCAATGCAACATTACGTGCCGTCGAAGTTAAAATCCAACGCGTCTGATCAGGCGATCGACGCTTGCCTGCTAGTGCTTACCAACCTGCGGATCGAATTGTGATACCAAAGGGCTGCCAGGCGAGAGCGCTCATGGACAAATTCTGCAGCGTTGCTCTCCGCGGCAGGGAAGAGCCCCTTCCTGATCCGAAGGCAACAACTGCAAGGTTTCTATGTCCAGCTGCTGAACGCACTGGTCCGAACCAAGCCCACTGATGGGCGCGCAGACCTGAAATGTACCCCGCGGGGCGCCAAACTAAATTTCAAATCCCACCAGCCCTTTGGGCGTGAGTGGTTTAGCGAGCTCTATCTGTCCTCAACCCCCCTTCTTCCTCTTCGGGGAGGGGTTTACCCCTCCCCCTACCCCCTCCCCCTGGGCCTGGAGAGGGCGGGCCGCGGGTCGCCAGGGGGGTCAATTTCGACTCCTGGGAGGGCTAAAAAACGACACCCCTCACGAGGATTCTGGCCCCGACGGGGGGGGGGAGAAAAAATCCTCTCCTCTTCTTTGAAGCGAAAATCATTGATGTTACTACGGTTTCGGCCCCATGTTGGCCTTCTGAGGGGGCAGCGCTCCTCTTCCTTCATAGCAAAATCATTGATTTGACGAAGGTTTTGGGCTCATGTTGTCCTTCTCAGGGGGCAGCGCTCATTTGCGCTTCTGAGGAGGTCGCAAGAGGCCCCAAGCTGGCCCCAAGAGGCCCCCAGGAGGCTCCCAAGAGGCCTCCAAGAGGCCCCCAAGCGGCCCCCAAGAGGCCCCAAGAGGCCCCCAAGAGGCCCCCTAAGAAGCTCTGCGGGCGGGCCCGACGAAGCAAACAATCATCGATGTTCTTGAAGGAAATTGGAATTCTCGCCTGGTTGGGTTTCCGACCGCCCGTGACGGCCCACGAGGTTTCCAAGATAGATCCAGGACGGCCTAATAGGCGCAGGACGGCCTAAGAGGAGCCCAAAATCGTCCAAGAGGCTGCAAAGAGTGCCCCAAGCCAGCCCTGAAGCGCTCCGCGAGTGCACCAAGACGGCCCAAAGAGGCTCCCAAGACGGGCATTCAGGATATTTGACGTAGCTCTTGCTCGTTGAAAAGACAAGGTTGGGCCAAGAATGGACCAACCTGTGCATACACAACTGATGGCGACGTTTAGTCGGGTGGACGTACGGGACATTCGAAGCAAGTCTTACTCGGCGATAGGACAAGGTTGGGAGAACAGATGCGTGAACCACTGACGACGATGACGGGCGGACGGGCCGCCTGTTGGGCCGTCTTGGTCACTGTGGGAACACCGGGAGCGAAGCTGCTACACCTGTACGCGTCCCTATAGGATTCGAGCGGTCTGTGCGTCTCGGGGCAGAGGCCCCAGAACGGCCCCCAGGAGGCCCCGGGACGGTCCAGGAGACCTCCAAGACGCCCAAGATGGTCTCCAAGACGGCCCTGGAGCGCCCAAAGTTGGCCCCAAGACAAGCCCGAGAGGCCCGCAAGACGGCTTCGGACGGCGTCAGACGGACCTGGAACGCACTCAGACGGCAAAACGAATTCCCACAGAGACTGCAAAGGCCTCCAAGCGGCCCAAGGAAGCCCCCAAGAGGCCTCCAAGAGGCCCCCAGGGAGCTCCTAGGAGGCCACAAGAATGGCCCAAGAAGCTCCCAACAGGCCATCCCCTCCTCCTCCTCCTCCTCCTCCTCCTCCTCCTCCTTCTCCTTTTCCTTCTCCTCATCAGCATCCTCGTCCTCACCATCATCCTCATCCTCATGTATCCTCCCTCTCCTCCTCTTCTGTGTCTTCCCCCACGTGTTCGCCAAAGGGTATCCTCCCTCTCCTCATCTTCTTTGTTTTCCCCCACGTGTTCGCCAAAGGGTTTCCACGACGCTTGGGGAACCACATAGTCAGATAGCTTTGCCGAGCTCTGGCCGCAACGTTCAGCCACATAGGCCCTTCCAAGAAGCAACGGGCGGCGGTGATTCGCCGTAGGCGTCTTCGATACTTATGACAAGCCGGCCTGGCCAATGCAACATTACGTGCCGTAGAAGTTAAAATCCAACGCGTCTGATCAGGCGACCGACGCTTGCCTGCTAGTGCTTACCAACCTGCGGATTGAATTGTGATACCAAAGGGCTGCCAGGCGAGAGCGCTCATGGCCAATTCTGCAGCGTTGCTCTCCGCGGCAGGGAAGAGCCCCTTCCTGATCCGAAGGCAACAACTGCAAGGTTTCTATGTCCAGCTGCTGAACGCACTGGTCCGAACCAAGCCCACTGATGGGCGCGCAGTCCTGAAATGTACCCCGCGGGGCGCCAAACTAAATTTCAAATCCCACCAGCCCTTTGGGCGTGAGTGGTTTAGCGAGCTCTCTCTCTCTGTCCTCAACCCCCCTTCTTCCCCTTCGGGGAGGGGTTTACCCCTCCCCCTCCCCCCTCCCCCTGGGCCTGGAGAGGGCGGGCCGCGGGTCGCCAGGGGGGTCAATTTCGACTCCTGGGAGGGCTAAAAAACGACACCCTCACGAGGATTCTGGCCCCGTCGGGGGGGGGGGAAGAAAAAACCCTCTCCTCTTCTTTGAAGCGAAAATCATTGATTTTACTACGGTTTCGGCCCCATTTTGGCCTTCTGAGGGGGCAGCGCTCCTCTTCCTTCATAGCAAAATCATTGATTTTACTAAGGTTTTGGGCTCATTTTGTCCTTCTCAGGGGGCAGCGCTCATTTGCGCTTCTGAGGAGGTCGCAAGAGGCCCCAAGCTGGCCCCAAGAGGCCCCCAGGAGGCTCCCAAGAGGCCTCCAAGAGGCCCCCAAGCGGCCCCCAAGAGGCCCCAAGAGGCCCCCAAGAGGCCCCCTAAGAAGCTCTGCGGGCGGGCCCGACGAAGCAAACAATCATCGATGTTCTTGAAGGAAATTGGAATTCTCGCCTGGTTGGGTTTCCGACCGCCCGTGACGGCCCACGAGGTTTCCAAGATAGATCCAGGACGGCCTAATACGCGCAGGACGGCCTAAGAGGAGCCCCAAATCGCCCAAGAGGCTGCAAAGAGTGCCCCAAGCCAGCCCTGAAGCGCTCCGCGAGTGCACCAAGACGGCCCAAAGAGGCTCCCAAGACGGGCATTCAGGATATTTGACGTAGCTCTTGCTCGTTGAAAAGACAAGGTTGGGCCAAGAATGGACTAACCTGTGCATACACAACTGATGGCGACGTTTAGTCGGGTGGACGTACGGGACATTCGAAGCAAGTCTTACTCGGCGATAGGACAAGGTTGGGAGAACAGATGCGTGAACCACTGACGACGATGACGGGCGGACGGGCCGCCTGTTGGGCCGTCTTGGTCACTGTGGGAACACCGGGAGCGAAGCTGCTACACCTGTACGCGTCCCTATAGGATTCGAGCGGTCTGTGCGTCTCGGGGCAGAGGCCCCAGAACGGCCCCCAGGAGGCCCCGGGACGGCCCAGGAGACCTCCAAGACGCCCAAGATGGTCTCCAAGACGGCCCTGGAGCGCCCAAAGTTGGCCCCAAGACAAGTCCGAGAGGCCCGCAAGACGGCTTCGGACGGCGTCAGACGGACCTGGAACGCACTCAGACGGCAAAACGAATTCCCACAGAGACTGCAAAGGCCTCCAAGCGGCCCAAGGAAGCCCCCAAGAGGCCTCCAAGAGGCCCCCAGGGAGCTCCTAGGAGGCCACAAGAATGGCCCAAGAAGCTCCCAACAGGCCATCCCCTCCTCCTCCTCCTCCTCCTCCTCCTCCTTCTCCTTTTCCTTCTCCTCATCAGCATCCTCGTCCTCACCATCATCCTCATCCTCATGTATCCTCCCTCTCCTCCTCTTCTTTGTCTTCCCCCACGTGTTCGCCAAAGGGTATCCTCCCTCTCCTCCTCTTCTTTGTTTTCCCCCACGTGTTCGCCAAAGGGTTTCCACGACGCTTGGGGAACCACATAGTCAGATAGCTTTGCCGAGCTCTGGCCGCAACGTTCAGCCACATAGGCCCTTCCAAGAAGCAACGGGCGGCGGTGATTCGCCGTAGGCGTCTTCGATACTTATGACAAGCCGGCCTAGCCAATGCAACATTACGTGCCGTCGAAGTTAAAATCCAACGCGTCTGATCAGGCGATCGACGCTTGCCTGCTAGTGCTTACCAACCTGCGGATCGAATTGTGATACCAAAGGGCTGCCAGGCGAGAGCGCTCATGGACAAATTCTGCAGCGTTGCTCTCCGCGGCAGGGAAGAGCCCCTTCCTGATCCGAAGGCAACAACTGCAAGGTTTCTATGTCCAGCTGCTGAACGCACTGGTCCGAACCAAGCCCACTGATGGGCGCGCAGACCTGAAATGTACCCCGCGGGGCGCCAAACTAAATTTCAAATCCCACCAGCCCTTTGGGCGTGAGTGGTTTAGCGAGCTCTCTCTGTCCTCAACCCCCCTTCTTCCTCTTCGGGGAGGGGTTTACCCCTCCCCCTACCCCCTCCCCCTGGGCCTGGAGAGGGCGGGCCGCGGGTCGCCAGGGGGGTCAATTTCGACTCCTGGGAGGGCTAAAAAACGACACCCCTCACGAGGATTCTGGCCCCGACGGGGGGGGGGGAGAAAAAATCCTCTCCTCTTCTTTGAAGCGAAAATCATTGATGTTACTACGGTTTCGGCCCCATGTTGGCCTTCTGAGGGGGCAGCGCTCCTCTTCCTTCATAGCAAAATCATTGATTTGACGAAGGTTTTGGGCTCATGTTGTCCTTCTCAGGGGGCAGCGCTCATTTGCGCTTCTGAGGAGGTCGCAAGAGGCCCCAAGCTGGCCCCAAGAGGCCCCCAGGAGGCTCCCAAGAGGCCTCCAAGAGGCCCCCAAGCGGCCCCCAAGAGGCCCCAAGAGGCCCCCAAGAGGCCCCCTAAGAAGCTCTGCGGGCGGGCCCGACGAAGCAAACAATCATCGATGTTCTTGAAGGAAATTGGAATTCTCGCCTGGTTGGGTTTCCGACCGCCCGTGACGGCCCACGAGGTTTCCAAGATAGATCCAGGACGGCCTAATAGGCGCAGGACGGCCTAAGAGGAGCCCAAAATCGCCCAGAGGCTGCAAAGAGTGCCCCAAGCCAGCCCTGAAGCGCTCCGCGAGTGCACCAAGACGGCCCAAAGAGGCTCCCAAGACGGGCATTCAGGATATTTGACGTAGCTCTTGCTCGTTGAAAAGACAAGGTTGGGCCAAGAATGGACCAACCTGTGCATACACAACTGATGGCGACGTTTAGTCGGGTGGACGTACGGGACATTCGAAGCAAGTCTTACTCGGCGATAGGACAAGGTTGGGAGAACAGATGCGTGAACCACTGACGACGATGACGGGCGGACGGGCCGCCTGTTGGGCCGTCTTGGTCACTGTGGGAACACCGGGAGCGAAGCTGCTACACCTGTACGCGTCCCTATAGGATTCGAGCGGTCTGTGCGTCTCGGGGCAGAGGCCCCAGAACGGCCCCCAGGAGGCCCCGGGACGGTCCAGGAGACCTCCAAGACGCCCAAGATGGTCTCCAAGACGGCCCTGGAGCGCCCAAAGTTGGCCCCAAGACAAGCCCGAGAGGCCCGCAAGACGGCTTCGGACGGCGTCAGACGGACCTGGAACGCACTCAGACGGCAAAACGAATTCCCACAGAGACTGCAAAGGCCTCCAAGCGGCCCAAGGAAGCCCCCCCCCAAGAGGCCTCCAAGAGGCCCCCAGGGAGCTCCTAGGAGGCCACAAGAATGGCCCAAGAAGCTCCCAACAGGCCATCCCCTCCTCCTCCTCCTCCTCCTCCTCCTCCTCCTCCTTCTCCTTTTCCTTCTCCTCATCAGCATCCTCGTCCTCACCATCATCCTCATCCTCATGTATCCTCCCTCTCCTCCTCTTCTTTGTCTTCCCCCACGTGTTCGCCAAAGGGTATCCTCCCTCTCCTCATCTTCTTTGTTTTCCCCCACGTGTTCGCCAAAGGGTTTCCACGACGCTTGGGGAACCACATAGTCAGATAGCTTTGCCGAGCTCTGGCCGCAACGTTCAGCCACATAGGCCCTTCCAAGAAGCAACGGGCGGCGGTGATTCGCCGTAGGCGTCTTCGATACTTATGACAAGCCGGCCTGGCCAATGCAACATTACGTGCCGTAGAAGTTAAAATCCAACGCGTCTGATCAGGCGATCGACGCTTGCCTGCTAGTGCTTACCAACCTGCGGATTGAATTGTGATACCAAAGGGCTGCCAGGCGAGAGCGCTCATGGCCAATTCTGCAGCGTTGCTCTCCGCGGCAGGGAAGAGCCCCTTCCTGATCCGAAGGCAACAACTGCAAGGTTTCTATGTCCAGCTGCTGAACCACTGGTCCAACAAGCCCACGTGATTGCCGCGCAGTCCTGAAATGTACCCCGCGGGGCGCCAAACTAAATTTCAAATCCCACCAGCCCTTTGGGCGTGAGTGGTTTAGCGAGCTCTCTCTCTCTGTCCTCAACCCCCCTTCTTCCCCTTCGGGGAGGGGTTTACCCCTCCCCCTCCCCCCTCCCCCTGGGCCTGGAGAGGGCGGGCCGCGGGTCGCCAGGGGGGTCAATTTCGACTCCTGGGAGGGCTAAAAAACGACACCCCTCACGAGGATTCTGGCCCCGTCGGGGGGGGGGAAGAAAAAACCCTCTCCTCTTCTTTGAAGCGAAAATCATTGATTTTACTACGGTTTCGGCCCCATTTTGGCCTTCTGAGGGGGCAGCGCTCCTCTTCCTTCATAGCAAAATCATTGATTTTACTAAGGTTTTGGGCTCATTTTGTCCTTCTCAGGGGCAGGCCTCATTTGCGCTTCTGAGGAGGTCCGGCAAAGCCCCAGCTTGGCCCCAAGAGGCCCCCCAGGAGGCTCCCAAGAGGCCTCACACGAGGCCCCATCGGGCCCCCAAGAGGCCCCAAGAGGCCCCCAAGAGGCCCCCTAAGAAGCTCTGCGGGCGGGCCCGACGAAGCAAACAATCATCGATGTTCTTGAAGGAAATTGGAATTCTCGCCTGGTTGGGTTTCCGACCGCCCGTGACGGCCCACGAGGTTTCCAAGATAGATCCAGGACGGCCTAATACGCGCAGGACGGCCTAAGAGGAGCCCCAAATCGCCCAAGAGGCTGCAAAGAGTGCCCCAAGCCAGCCCTGAAGCGCTCCGCGAGTGCACCAAGACGGCCCAAAGAGGCTCCCAAGACGGGCATTCAGGATATTTGACGTAGCTCTTGCTCGTTGAAAAGACAAGGTTGGGCCAAGAATGGACTAACCTGTGCATACACAACTGATGGCGACGTTTAGTCGGGTGGACGTACGGGACATTCGAAGCAAGTCTTACTCGGCGATAGGACAAGGTTGGGAGAACAGATGCGTGAACCACTGACGACGATGACGGGCGGACGGGCCGCCTGTTGGGCCGTCTTGGTCACTGTGGGAACACCGGGAGCGAAGCTGCTACACCTGTACGCGTCCCTATAGGATTCGAGCGGTCTGTGCGTCTCGGGGCAGAGGCCCCAGAACGGCCCCCAGGAGGCCCCGGGACGGCCCAGGAGACCTCCAAGACGCCCAAGATGGTCTCCAAGACGGCCCTGGAGCGCCCAAAGTTGGCCCCAAGACAAGTCCGAGAGGCCCGCAAGACGGCTTCGGACGGCGTCAGACGGACCTGGAACGCACTCAGACGGCAAAACGAATTCCCACAGAGACTGCAAAGGCCTCCAAGCGGCCCAAGGAAGCCCCCAAGAGGCCTCCAAGAGGCCCCCAGGGAGCTCCTAGGAGGCCACAAGAATGGCCCAAGAAGCTCCCAACAGGCCATCCCCTCCTCCTCCTCCTCCTCCTCCTCCTCCTTCTCCTTTTCCTTCTCCTCATCAGCATCCTCGTCCTCACCATCATCCTCATCCTCATGTATCCTCCCTCTCCTCCTCTTCTTTGTCTTCCCCCACGTGTTCGCCAAAGGGTATCCTCCCTCTCCTCCTCTTCTTTGTTTTCCCCCACGTGTTCGCCAAAGGGTTTCCACGACGCTTGGGGAACCACATAGTCAGATAGCTTTGCCGAGCTCTGGCCGCAACGTTCAGCCACATAGGCCCTTCCAAGAAGCAACGGGCGGCGGTGATTCGCCGTAGGCGTCTTCGAGTACTTATGACAAGCCCCTGGCCAATGCAACATTACGTGCCGTAGAAGTTAAAATCCCACGCGTCTGATCAGTGGCGATCGACTCTTGCCTGCTAGTGCTTACCAACCTGCGATTGAATTGTTATACCAAAGGGCTGCCAGTCGAGAGCGCTCATTGCCAATTCTGCAGCGTTTGCGGTTCGCGGCAGGGAAAGCCCCTTCCTGATCCGGAAGGCAACAACTGCAAGGTTTCTTGTCCAGCTGCTGAACGCACTGGTCCGAACCAAGCCCACTGATGGGCGCGCAGTCCTGAAATGTACCCCGCGGGGCGCCAAACTAAATTTCAAATCCCACCAGCCCTTTGGGCGTGAGTGGTTTAGCGAGCTCTCTCTCTCTGTCCTCAACCCCCCTTCTTCCCCTTCGGGGAGGGGTTTACCCCTCCCCCTCCCCCCTCCCCCTGGGCCTGGAGAGGGCGGGCCGCGGGTCGTCAGGGGAGTCTTTTTCGACTCCTGGGAGGGCCAAAAAACGACGACCCTCACAGCCGAAAGCTGGCCGCGTCGTGGGGGGAAAAAAAAAACCTCATCTCTCTTTCCTCCGAAAATCATTGATTTTACTAGGGTTTGGGGCCCATTTTGGGCTTCTGAGGGGGCAGCGCTCATCGTCCTTCATAGCAAAATCATTGATTTTACGAAGGTTTGGGGCTCATTTTGTCCTTCTCAGGGGGCAGCGCTCATTTGCGCTTCTGAGGAGGTCGCAAGAGGCCCCAAGCTGGCCCCAAGAGGCCCCCAGGAGGCTCCCAAGAGGCCTCCAAGAGGCCCCCAAGCGGCCCCCAAGAGGCCCCAAGAGGCCCCCAAGAGGCCCCCTAAGAAGCTCTGCGGGCGGGCCCGACGAAGCAAACAATCAACGATGTTCTTGAAGGAAATTGGAATTCTCGCCTGGTTGGGTTTCCGACCGCCCGTGACGGCCCACGAGGTTTCCAAGATAGATCCAGGACGGCCTAATACGCGCAGGACGGCCTAAGAGGAGCCCCAAATCGCCCAAGAGGCTGCAAAGAGTGCCCCAAGCCAGCCCTGAAGCGCTCCGCGAGTGCACCAAGACGGCCCAAAGAGGCTCCCAAGACGGGCATTCAGGAGATTTGACGTAGCTCTTGCTCGTTGAAAAGACAAGGTTGGGCCAAGAATGGACCAACCTGTGCATACACAACTGATGGCGACGTTTTCGTCGGGTGTCCGTAGGGACATTCGAAGCAGTCTTACTCGGCGATAGACGAGTTTGGTTGAAACAGAATTGCTTGAACCGCAACGGCTCTAGAAATTGCGGGCAGCTCCTCGCCTGTTTTGGGGCCGTCTTGGTCACTGTGTGAACACGGGCGAAGCTGCTACACCTGTAACGCGTCCTGGGACATTCGCGCGGTCTGTGCGTCGGCGGTGGCAGAGTCCCCAAACTGGCCCCCAGGAGGCCCCGGACGGCCCGCATGAGATACGCTCCAGTACGCAGATGGTTCTCCAAGGGCCCACAAAGACCCAAAGTTGGCCCCAAGACAAGCCCGAGAGTCCCCAAGACGGCTCGGAACAGGCGGTCAGGACGGACCTGGAACGCACTCAGACGGCAAAACGAATTCCCACAGAGACTGCAAAGGCCTCCAAGCGGCCCAAGGAAGCCCCCAAGAGGCCTCCAAGAGGCCCCCAGGGAGCTCCTAGGAGGCCACAAGAATGGCCCAAGAAGCTCCCAACAGGCCATCCCCTCCTCCTCCTCCTCCTCCTCCTCCTCCTCCTCCTCCCTTTTCCTTTCCTCAATCAGCATCCTCGTCCTCACCATCATCCTCCTCCTCATGTATCCTCCCTCTCCTCCTCTTCTTTGTCTTCCCCCACGTGTTCGCCAAAGGGTATCCTCCCTCTCCTCCTCTTCTTTGTTTTCCCCCACGTGTTCGCCAAAGGGTTTCCACGACGCTTGGGGAACCACATAGTCAGATAGCTTTGCCGAGCTCTGGCCGCAACGTTCAGCCACATAGGCCCTACTAAGAAGCAAGGGGCGGCGGGTGATTCGCCGTAGCGTCTTCCCCCCTCCCCCCCCCCCCCACACACATACACAAGCCGGCCCTGGCCAATGCAAAACATTACGTGCCGTAGAAGTGAAAATCCAACGCGTTCTGATCAGGCGGACCGGACGCTTGCCTGCTAGTGTTACCAACCTGCGGATTGAATTGTGATACCAAAGGGATGCCAGGCGACGAGCGCTCATTGGCCGAATCTGCAGCGTTGCTCTCCGGGCAGGGAAGGCCCCTTCCTGATCCGAACGGCAACAACTGCAAGGTTTTTATGTCCAGCTGCTGAACCGCACTGAGTTTTTCCTGAACCAAGCAGCTCATTTGGCCACTTGCCTCCTGAAATGTCACCCGCGGCGCGCCCAAACTAAATTTCAAATCCCACCAGCCCTTTGGGCGTGAGTGGTTTAGCGAGCTCTCTCTGTCCTCAACCCCCCTTCTTCCCCTTCGGGGAGGGGTTTACCCCTCCCCCTACCCCCTCCCCCTGGGCCTGGAGAGGGGGGGCCGCGGGTCGCCAGGGGGGTCAATTTCGACTCCTGGGAGGGCTAAAAAACGACACCCCTCACGAGGATTCTGGCCCCGACGGGGGGGGGGGAGAAAAAACCCTCTCCTCTTCTTTGAAGCGAAAATCATTGATTTTACTACGGTTTCGGCCCCATTTTGGCCTTCTGAGGGGGCAGCGCTCCTCTTCCTTCATAGCAAAATCATTGATGTTACGAAGGTTATGGGCTCATTTTGTCCTTCTCAGGGGGCAGCGCTCATTTGCGCTTCTGAGGAGGTCGCAAGAGGCTTCAAGCTGGCCCCAAGAGGCCCCCAGGAGGCTCCCAAGAGGCCTCCAAGAGGCCCCCAAGAGGCCCCCAAGAGGCCCCAAGAGGCCCCCAAGAGGCCCCCAAGAGGCCCCCAAGAGGCCCCAAGACGCCCCAAGAGGCCCCCAAGAGGCCCCCAAGAGGCCCCCAAGAGGCCCCCAAGAGGCCCCCAAGAGCCTCCAAGAGGCCCCCAAGAGGCCCCACGAGGAGCCCGAACGACTCACACCAGGACGAGGGGCCCGAACGACTCGCACCACGAAGAGCCCGAACCCCCAGGACGAGGGGCCCGAACGACTCACACCACGAAGAGCCCGAACGACTCACACCAGAAGGAGGGGCCCGAACGACTCACACCAGGACGAGGCGCCCGAACGACTCACACCACGAGGAGCCCGAACGACTCACACCACGACGAGGGCCCCGAACGACTCACACCACGAGGAGCCCGAACGAGTCACACCAGGAGGAGGGGCCCGAACGACTCACACCAGGACGAGGGGCCCGAACAACTCACACCACGAGAAGCCCGAACGACTCACACCAGGACGAAGAGCCCGAACGACTCACACCACGAAGAGCCCGAACGACTCACACCAGGAAGAAGGGCCCGAACGACTCACACCAGGACGAGAAACCCCCAACGACTCAAACCACGAGGAGCGCTTTCTCTCCCTCCTCCTCCGCCTCGTCCTTCTCCCGCTCCCCCCACAAGGAGGATGTACAAGGAGGCGGGAGGAAGGAGGAACAGGGGAGATATGCGGGGCCAAGCGGACACACGCCTGAAAAACACGACTGTCGGCATGCTTCGCGAGAGTTGCTGCTGTGAGATGGGCTGGTGGGGATACGCGAAGCGTTCAGAATTATATGTATGTGGATGCACGTCTATGCATAGGTATATGCAAGTTTAGGTATTTGTATTTATATCGGAGGAGAGGGGGTGAGATCGAAGTGGAACGGAGAGCCCCCTTACCGGGAAATCGATTTCGGCTTCGTGTTCGTGCGTGCCGTGCGTGCGGGCGAGGCGAAGCTGCGTGGGCGGGCGAGAGGAAAGTCTCCTGTGGCTGAGGCGGGGCCGGACCAAATGATTCCCTTCCGGGCGGCCGGGGCCCCGCGGTGCCCCGCCGGTGTCCCGCTGGTGTCCCGTGTGGCTGAGGCGCGGCCGGACCAAATCATTCCCTTCCAGGCGGCCGGGGCCCCGCGGTGTCCCGCCGGTGTCCCGTCGGTGTCCCGATTATGATGATGATTCTGATGATGATGATGATGATGATGGTGATGATGATGACGATGTTGATGTTTTATTTTGATGATCGATAGTGAGATCGGTATTGATATCGATTGTAAGATCGAACGTGAGATCGAATGTCAGATCGCTTGTGAGATCGATTGTGAGATCGATTGTGAGACCGAATGTGAGATCGATAGTGAGATCGATCGTGAAATCGATTGTGAGACCGAATGGGATATCGATTGTGAGATCGATTGTGATATCGATAGTGAGATCGGTAGTGAGACCGAATGTGAGATCGATTGTGGAATCTCTTGTGAGATCGATAGTCAGATCGATTGTGGGATCGATTGATTGAGTTAGTAGTGAGATCACTATCGGTAATGAGATCGATAGTGATTTCGATAGTGAGATCGATGATGAGACCGAATGTGGGATCGGTTGTGAGTTCGTTTGTGAGATCGATAGTGAGATCGATAGTGAGATCGATAATGAGATCGAAAGTGAGTTCGATAGAGAGATCGATAGTGAGGCCGAATGCGAGATCGATTGTGATATGGATTGTGATATCGATAGTGAGAACGATAGTAAGACCGAATGTGAGATCGATAATGAGATCGATCGTGAATTTGATCGTGAGATCGATAGTCAGATCGAATGCGAGATCGATTGTGATATCGATTGCGAGATCAATAGCAAGACCGAATTTGAGATCGATTGTGGGATCGATTGTGAGATTGATTGTGAGATCGATAGTCAGATCGATTGTGAGATCTTTCGATTGAGATCGAATGTGAGATCGGTAGTGAGTTCGATAATGAGATCGATCGAGTGCGACGTTGGTCCCTCCCCCCCCTCACCTCCTTATCACCCGAAGGGTGGTCTATGCGGTATATATCGGAGGCGAGGGGGTGAGATCGAAGTGGAACGGAGAGCCCCCCTACCGGGAAATCGATTTCGGTTTCGTGTTCGTGCGTGCCGTGCGTGCGGGCGAGGCGAAGCTGCGTGGGTGGGCGAGAGAAAGTCTCCTGTGGCTGAGGCGGGGCCGGACCAAATGATTCCCTTCCGGGCGGCCGGGGCCCCGCGGTGTCCCGCCGGTGTCCCGCTGGTGTCCCGTGTGGCTGAGGCGCGGCCGGACCAAATGATTCCCTTCCAGGCGGCCGGGGCCCCGCGGTGTCCCGCCGGTGTCGCGTCGGTGTCCCGTCGGTGATGATGATGATGATGACGATGATGATGATGATGATGACAACGATGATGATGATGATGGTGATGATGATGGTGGTGATGATGGTGAGTTCGGTAGTGAGATCGATACAGGACAGGACAGGACAGCCCGCGCATTGGCACCAAACTAGGGTGCTGCGGGTGTGGCGCCGGAGCGCCGGCCGTTACGGCAAAGGAAAAAACAGCGGAGGAGGAGGACGACGACGAAGAAAACGAGGCCCGGTCAGAAATTCACATGTGGTGTTGCGTAAACTGTGCTCCAATATCCTGCCAAGAATCATTTGATGCAAGATCAAGAATTGCTGGAATACTCACGTCGCCACATTCCAACGTATCTTCAACATGATTTCTGACGTCATCGATCCATCTGGTTTTTGGTCTTCCCGTCCTGCGTCTGGCATTATATACTGGGTCATGTTGTGGAGTCCATTGAATGACTTGTCGCATCCATTCCAGTTCCTCCGTTGCACTCAACTTCCGTACCCACTGCCATTTCCTCTGCCGTACTGTCGAGACCCAATCGTCGATTCTTAATTTCGCAATTGCTGCTTCAGCCTTGTGTGTGGCCCGCTTGATCCAATCGACCCATGGCTCCAAAACGACATCGTTCGCTTCATCGTCATCATCATGAATATTCGGCGTGGGATCCGGCGGGTTACTGTCGACGTCACATCCGTGGTCGTCCTCTTCGTCGGAGTTCTGGTAGGCGGTGTCGTGCTGGTCGTTGGTCAGATGCTCGAGTGCTTGCTGTGATGCTTGGGAGGAGGAGTTTGCGGAGGTGCGCCGTGGTACTCGTACAATCATGCGAAGCATTTGTCGCTGCGTTCGCCGGAGTCGGTTCGCTAAGTCGGCCGTGAGCGTCCAAGCTTCGCTGCCGTACAAAATAGTCGGTGTGATGGTTCCGTGAAAGAGGCGAAGTCGGTCTGACTGTGAGTACGTTGGTCCAGTAAGTTCTTGCTTCAACATATGAAACTTCCGCCATGCTGTGGAAATGCGGTTTTCGATTTCCGCCGCGTGAGGCGTAGTGTGCTGTAGTAGCCGTCCGAGGTATTTCGTGCCGCGGTATGGTGGCAATACATCAATCTTCATGCCGAGCACATGTACGCTGTCGGGTGTACGTGTGCTGCGTCGTGACTTGTGCCCGTTGTGCATGATCTTCGTTCTATCAGGATGAAGTTCTAGGCCCGTTTTGCCTGCTTCAGTGATGAGGTCGGTTAGCATATGTGTCAGGTGATTCAGTGGCCCCGTAAGTAAGAGGATGTCATCCGCGAAGCGAAGGTTGGTGAGTCGGTCATTCGTGTGTAGTTGGAGCTTGAAGCCGTAATCCTTTGATGCCCATTTTTGTTTGGCTCGTCTCATGATGCTCTCGGACACGCTGTTGAAGAGCAGTGAACTTAGGGGGTCGCCTTGCTTTGTTCCCCGCAGGACGTTGAATTTCCTGCTTGTGCGGTCTGTCTGGACTGATCCCGTCTGGTCCTGGTAGAGCTTTGAAAGCAAGTGGATGTACGGTGCGGGTGTATGCTGCTCTGCAAGCGACTCCCATATGCTGGCGTGCGTGATGCTGTCGAATGCCTTCTTGAAGTCTACTGCGGCCGACCACATGGGGAGTTGCCATTCGTCCGTGATTTCTTGCAGTATGGACGTCGTGAACAAATTTTCGGTGGTGCTACGGTGGGGTCGGAAGCCAGCTTGGTCGGCGCTTTGGCTGCTCTCTAAGAGCGGATGCAGCCGGTTGTACAGAAGCCGCGAAAAGAGTTTGTACAGCATGGGTATGCTAGCAATTGGTCTGTAATTACTGGGTTGCTGTGGGTCTCCGCCTTTGTGAAGCACTTTGATTACTGTATGCCGCCAACTTGCCGGCGTCGGCGAGCCAGGTAGGAGGATATTGTTGTACATGTCGAGAAGGACAGACTGCAATGCATCCCCTCCAGATTTCAACATCTCGGCTGTTATTCCAGAGGCGTCAGCAGCTCTGTTAGACCGCAGCTGGCGCAACGCTGTTTCCAGTTCGTTCCGTGTGAATGGTGGGATGTCGTCCCGTTGCGCGTCGTGCTCGGGGCGTTCGCCGTTGGCGTTGTCTCTGCGGCTGGTGTCGTTGTACAAGTCTTCGTAAAATGCTGCGAATACGTCGGCTATGGTCTGTCGGACGTGCTGCGTCTCCCCGGCGTTGTCCGCTATGCTCGTGATGAATGCTCGTTTTTTGGTGGATTTTACTCCGCTGATACGCTTCAAGTCCTTGTATTCCGATATGATGCGTTCGATTGTAGCCCTGCGGACTGCCCGTTTGATAGCACGGATTTCTCTGCGGATGTGTTTGTTGAGCCTGCTCCGTGTAGTTGTCTCGTGGGTCGGTGTGTCTCGTCTCTGTTGGAGCAATTGCGTGAGTGCGTCACTTGTTGGGCGGTTACTGCGGTGACGGCTAATACTCGGAGGTTGTAGCTGCAACAACACATCTTTGATTGACTGTTCGATTTGTTCGCATTGTATTTGGAGCCGTGTCTCCGCCAGCAGTACGTCGAGTTGTTCACATAGTGCTTGTTGATACTGCTTCGTGTCGGATGGGGGCCATGTTGGTCGTGGATGGCGTTGCTGTCGTGTGCTGTTCGTCGTCCGCTGTTTGTGGGTGGTTCTCACCACGCATGACAAACGCAAGGCGCGATGATCAGATCCCATGTCAACATCGGCGGTCGACTCACAATCTTGGACCATTCGCCACATCTTTTTGTTAACTAAGAAATAATCGATTTGACTGTCAACTTTCTGAGGCGATGTATACGTGATCAACTTATCCACCTGCTTGTGAAAGAAAGTGTTGGCAAGCCAGAGTCGTTGGTTGGAGGCCCATTGCTTCAACCACTGTCCTCGAACGTTCATTGGGCCTATCCCATGCCGGCCCAAAGTGCACCTTGCAAATTGAGATCGATAGTGAGATCGAATGTGAGATCGATTGTGAGATCGATTGTAATATCGATAGTGAGGTCGATAGTGAGACCCAATGTGAGATCAATAGTGAGATCGATAGTGAGTTCGATAGTGAGATCGATAGTGAGACCGAATGTGAGATCGATTGTGATATTGATTGTGATATCGATAGTGAGATCGATAGTGAAATCGAACGAGAGGTCGATCATGACTTCGATAGTGAGTTCGATAGTGAGATCGATAGTCAGATCGATTGTGAGATCGATTGTGAGATCGATTGTGATATCGATTGTGATATCGATAGTGAGACCGAATGTGAGATCGATTGTGAGATCGATTGTGAGATCGATCGAATGAGATCGATAGTGATATCGGTAGTGAGATCGATCGTGAGACCGAATGTGAGATCGATCGTGAGATCGATCGCCAGATCGATTGTGAGATCTGTTGTGAGATCGATTGTGATAGCGATAGTCAGATCGATTGTGAGATCGAGTGTGAGATCGATAGCCATATCGATTGTGAGATTGATCGAATGAGATCGATAATGAGATCGATAGCGAGATCGATAGTGAGATCGATCGAGTGCGACGGTGCCCCCCCCCCCCCCTCGCCTCCTTATCACCCGAAGGGTGGTCTGTGCGGTATATATACACATATATATACACACAAGTATGCATATACACATACATACATACATACACACACATACATACATACATGCATGCATGCATACATACCTACACACAGACGTACATACACACATACATACATACATACATACATGCATGAATGCATGCATACATACATACACACACATACATACATACACATACATATATACATACATCTATACATACATACATACATACATACATACATACATACATACATACATACTTATATATACGTATAAATGTATACAAACATGTATGCGTGCGTGTGTGTATGTAAATATGTGTATAGACACCATATAATATATGTGTGTGTACGTATGTTTGTTTGTTTGTATGCATGCATGCATGCATGTATGTACGTATGTACATATGCATGTACGTATGTATGTTCTGTATGCATATGTGTGCGCGCATGTACCTATGTATATGTATGAGGGAGCGCGCCCGCCCACAGCGACCGAACAAAGAACGGGGAGCTTGGCTTCAGCTACCCCCGCCCGTCCCTTTAGGTTTCCTTGTTGGAAGCCCCCCCCCCTCCCCCTTTTTTTTTCCGGACCTGGAAGCTACCCCCCCCCCTCCCCCCCTTCCCTCCGGAAGCTAATCCACCCCCTTTCCCCCTTCCCGAAAAGCTGGGGCGGGGCTTAGCTCTCCCCCCTTCTGGGCGCTCTTGTTGTAGCCCCCCCCCCCCTCTCCTCCTTTTTTTCCCGGCCCGCGAAGTTACCCCCCCTGCCCCTTTAGCCGCCCGCCCAAAACTACCCCCCCCCCCTCCTGCGAGCGCCCTTGTTGGAAGCTACGGAACTTCAACCCCGCCCCCTGAAGCCGTAAACTGACCGCGATCCCGCTGGGTCGCGCTTTCGTCCTCGAGCGCTATCGGCGGCGAGGGGCGAGCGCTGGTCGAGCCCGCAAGTAAAACTCAAGCCGACGCCAATGTTGCGCTCCATCACAGAAAAGAGCCTAAACCTGGAACCCTTTTGCCCGCGCGGTTCGCTCTTGTCCGCCGCCAAAATAAGAACCTCTCGGGAGGGCGCGTGAAACGCACGTGAAATTCGCGCCCCCGAGACACGACCCCTCGCGAATTAAAACAGATTCGCGCTCACTTCCCTCGCGATGCCACCCCTACGATCGTGAAAATCCCTTCGGGCGTCTGGCGACCTCTGGGGCCGCCGCCCAGGGCCCGGGGTGCTTCTCGGCGACCCAGGGCGTTCCGTAGCGACTTCGCAACTCCCAACGAAGCCTTCTGGGGAGCGCGTAAGAGCGCCTGGGAAGCGCTTGGGGGCGCCTGGGAACGCCTGGGAGCGCCTGGGAGCGCTGGGGGTCGCTTGGGGGCGCCGGGGAGCGCCTGGGGGCGCCAGGGAGCGCCTGGGCCCCGCCCCCACAGTACGGCGCTAGCGAAAGCGCGGCCTGCTGTCAGGCCGCGGGACGCGGAAGCCGCGAAGCGGTGAGATGCGGGCCCTCAGAAGACGATGATGATGCCAACGATGGTGGCTCCTTTTGCCGCTGCGCTGGCCGCGCGCTCCTTCCGCCGGCGCCGAAGGGCGCCAGGCGGGCCCCTCCTTCCGCCACGCAAAGCGGGCCTCGCCGCCGGTGCCTTCGGACACCGGGGCAAAGCCCAGGGTGGGCGGGCAAAAGAGGGCCCCTGCGGGCCCTGGGAGGGCCATGAGCCCCAAAGGCTTGAGCGGGAGAGAAGGGGGGAAAAAGAGATAGAGAGAGAGAGAGGGAGGGAGAGAGAGAGAGAGAGAGAGAGAGAGAGAGAGAGAGAGAGAGAGAGAGAGAGAGAGAGAGAGAGAGAGAGAGTGAGATAGAGAGAGAGAGAGAGAGAGAGAGAGAGAGAGAGAGAGAGAGAGAGAGAGAGAGAGAGAGAGAGAGAGAGAGAGAGAGAGAGAGAGCACGAGATGGAAGAGAGAGGATTGGATTGAGAGACCCCCCGAGAGAGGAGAGATGAGGAGATCGAGAGAGAAGAGAGAGATGAGAGAGGAGAGAGAGAAGAGAGAGAGAGATGAGAGAGAGAGAAGAGAAGAGAGAGGAGAGAGAGAGAGAGAGAGAGGAGATGAGAGACGCACTTGGCAGACTGAGAGGCAGAGATGAGAGAGAGGTGAGAGAGAGAGAGAGGAGAGAAGAGAGAGAGAGAGAGAGAGAGAGAGAGAGAGAAGCTGAGAGAGCAGAGAGAGAGAGAGAGAGCAGAGAGAAGAGAGAGAGAGACTGAGATACGAGATGAGAGGAGAGGGAGAGAAGAGCGCGCACAGGCAGGGAGCAAGGAGAGAGTAGCAGGACCCTCGGCGGTCCGGTGCCGGATCTGCGGGAGGGCGGGGCCCAACCGTTTAGGTCAAACAACTAAGACCCCGCCCCCGCAGTACGGCGCTAGCGAAAGCGCGGCCTGCTGTCAGGCCGCGGGACGCGCAAGCCGCGAAGCGGTCAGATGCGGGCCCTCAGAAGACGATGATGATGCCAGCGATGGCGGCCCCTTTTGCCGCTGCGCTGGCCGCGCGCCCCTTCCGCCACGCAAAGCGGGCTTCGCCGCCATTTGTTCCAGCGGCGCTGGCAGGTTGCTGCCAGCGATGCCGCGCGCTGGTCTGGCGGGCCATGCTCGTCAGCATTGCTGCGGGGGCGCCGCGAGGTGGCGCCATCAAAACTGGGTGCCAGGCTGCTGTGCAGCCGGCGCCATCTAGACTCTGGAGCTGCGCCGCAGGCGGTGCCTTTGCCGGTGGCGCTAGCTGCTCGGGGCGCGCGCAGCCGGGCGCAGGCGCCGGCGCGCGCGCGGGGCCCAGCTCGCCCTCATGCTGGCCGATCGCCGCCAAGCAGTTGATGCCGGCGTGCTCGGGATCCGCCGCAAGGCTAGGCCGGGGCTCACGCTGGCGCACTGATTGCCGGCGGAGCCCGGCCTCGGGCCAAGGCCCGAACCTGCCGCGAGTGGCGCCTGGCCGCACAATTCCCCCGGCTCCTCGCCCCCCCCTGGGCGTCTGGGGCGGGCAGGGTCCGGCCCTGACGGAGGGGGTTCCCCGGGCCAGCGCTGGTGTGCGGGCCCGCACTCGCGCGCCTGAATTCTGGTGCCGCTGGCTGCGCTGGGCTGTAGGCCGGCAGCTGTCGCGGCCCGTGCTGTCTGCAGTTCACCCGGCACGACCAGGCTCGACGAGGAGAGCCGGCGCGCCAGGCGGGGGCCCAGCATGGCCCAATCGGCGATTGCAAAGGGCGCCCACAGCATCCCAGGCACTAGTGGAGCCCGGAGCGGGCAAGCCCGCACGCGCATGACAGCGCGGAGGTATTAGCCGGTGCTGGAGGCACAGGCGCGCTGGTTGGGCGCGCGCCAGGTGTGCTTGCACCGGCGGCGCCCGCCGCAGCCCCTCGTCATGGGCTCTCACGCCTGGCGCTCTCGGCGCCGGCGGCGGCCCTGGCTGGTGTACTGTCTCTCGCCGGGTTGGTCAGCGATGAGGTGTCCCTGGCCATCTTGCTGGAGACGCCCTTCGTCGGCTCGTGCGATTCCCACAGGTAGCCGTGGAACGCGTCCGACTGCCAGCGCCCGAACCGGCGCACCCGGGAGAGGTCCTCCGTCACGTGGCACATCGCGGTCGCCCCGCCGATCCTCAGGGAGCGGCTGCCGATTTCCTCCCTGGAGAGCCCGGCGGCCAGCCCCGCGACGGTCAGGAAGTGCTGCACCTCGACCCTGCGAATCGGAGTACCTGACGCCCAGCGGAAAATGGGCAGCCGTTCCTCGGTGCCCTTTATCCGCTGGGGATGGTGAGCCTGGAGCCGCTCCATCGCCGCGATCGGGCAGAGCGACGTGCCGGCGCGGTAGTGGTTCCTCACCGTCCCGACGTTGAGCTGGTCCGTCTTGCTGCCCTTGATGTAGATCACCATCTCGTCGGCGTCCCGGAAGTTGGGCACGCGCTTGCCGGCCCTCCTAGGCTCAACGCCCTCCCCGTGCAGCACGCGCTCGAAAGACCGCGAGCGCCCGACCTGGAGGAGGTACTCCGAGGCCCGCAAGAGGAAGAAGAAGGCCGTCACGATCGCCGCCCAGATGACCACTGCGTCCTCCTCGGGGAGCTTGGCCTCCTGCTGGAGGAAGCCGAAGCCGCGGAGCCACTCGAACATGGCTGGGGTGACTGGTTTCTTCCGCTTCCAGCGTTTGAGCCCCGCAAGGGTGCTCCAGAGCCGGCCCCTGTGGAGCAGGGGGTCTGAGTAGCCAGCCACCAGGTGAGCGTAGCGGACCGCGAAGAGCTTTTGCTTGATGGTCCCCTCCGTCCTCCCGACGACCCGAGCGAGAAGGACGGCGAAGTTGATGGGCGCCTCCTCGTCG
>CAUYUJ010005938.1:0-57381 GCA_963575745.1 Prorocentrum cordatum
GAGCCACAGGAGAAGGGCAATCTATAGGAACACTCGTAAAACACCAAGGACTCGTGCCCCAGGAGAGGCCCAATACATAGGAACATGAGTAAAACATTTAGGATTGTGTACACAGGAGAAGGACCATCTATAGAAACATACGTAGAACATCAATGAATCGTGCTCCAGGTGAGGCCCAATCGATAGGAGCATACGTAAAACACATGGGATTGGAGCCACTCCTGTTGCCTTCTGAGGCCTCCTGCTCCTGGGGCCTCTCGGGGCCTCCTGTTGCCTTCCGAGGCCTCCTGGCGCTTCCTGTTGCCTCCTGGGGCCTCCTGTGGTTCCCTGAAGCCTTCTGGAGCTTCCTGGGGCCTCCTGGAGCCTCTTGGGACATCCTGTGGCCTCTTGAGTCTTTATGTGGCCTCCTGATGCCTCCTGGGACCTCATGTGGTCTCCTGGAGCCTCCTGGAGCCTGTTGGAGCCTCCTGTGGCATCCTGAGAAGAATCTGCGCCCACGAGCCTGGCCACGAAAACAAGCAAACCGATCGAGACATCCTCAAAATCTGGCCCACCTGGGGGGGAAAATGAGCGCCTCGCTCGAGGCATCCTCCAAATCTGCTCCGAAAGCGAAGGATGTTGAGCCCAGAAACAAGCAAACCGCCTGAGACATCCCCACAAAATGGCCAGAACGAGCCCGTGCAACCACCCCTGGCGGCTCCCTTAGGGTGCGGACAGAGCCCTCGCTTGAGACATCCATAGTAATCGCCCCGATAAGCGAAGGATTTTGGCACAGAAACAGGCAATGCCGCCTGAGACATCCCCTCAAAATGGCCGCGCACGAGCCCGTGCAACCACCCCTGGCGGCTCCCCTTAGGGGTGCTGAAATGAGCGCCTCGCTCGAGACATCCTCCACATCTGCTCCGAAAGCGAAGAATGTTGGGCCCAGAAACAGGCAAACCGCCTGAGACATCCCCACAAAATGGCCGCGAACGAGCCCGTGCAACCACCCCTGGCGGCTCCCCTTAGGGGTGCTGAGTATGAGTAAGCCTGTGTATGAGTAAGTCTGTGTATGAGTAAGTCTGGGTATGAATAGGTCTGTGTATGAGAAAGTCTGTGTATATGTACGTCTGGGTATGAGTGAGTCTGAGTATGACTAATACTGTGTATGGGTAAGTCTGGGTATGAGTGAGTCTGTGTATGAGTACGGCTGGGTGTGAGTAAGTCTGTGTATGAGTAAGTCTGTGTATGAGTATGTCTGAGTGTGAGTAAGTCTGAGTATGAGTAGGTCTGAGTATGAGTAAGTCTGAGTATGAGTAAGTCTGTGTATGAGCAAGTCTGAGTATGAGTAAGCCCGACAGGAGGGGAGGAGAAAAGAGGAGGAAGGAGGAGGAGTAGGAGGCGTCCAAGTAAGTACTCACTGCGTGGAGCTCCCCATATGTGCATCTACTCGCATGGACCTGTCCGCCGTGAATGTCTAGGCGCAAGAGATTTCGAATATTAACGGGCTTCAGTTGTGACGGTCTGGACATCAATCTAACTGCGAATGAATTGGAGTGTGAATGAGCCTCAGTAGTACGAGCGCGTCTCTGTGCATGAGCCTGGGCCTCCTGGGGCCTCCTGAAACCTACTGGGGCTTCCTGGGGTCTCCAGGAGCCTCTTGGGACCTCCTGGGACCTCCTAGGAAGGTTTCGTGCCCCAGGAGAGGCGCAATCTATAGCAACAGACGTACATAAAACATTGCGGATTAGAGCCACAGAAGAAGGGCAATCTATAGGAACACGCGTAAAACACCAAGGACTCGTGCCCCAGGAAAGGCCCAATATATAGGAACATACGTAAAACATGTAGGATTGTGTATACAGGAGAAGGACAATATATAGAAACATACGTATAACATCAAAGAATCGTGCTCCAGGTGAGGCCCAATCGATAGGAGCATACGTAAAACACATGGGATTGGAGCCACTCCTGTTGCCTTCTGAGGCCTCCTGCTCCTGGGCCTCTCGGGGCCTCCTGTTGCCTTCCGAGGCCTCCTGGCGCTTCCTGTTGCCTCCTGGGGCCTCCTGTGGTTTCCTGAGGCCTTCTGGAGCTTCCTGGGGCCTCCAGGAGCCTCTTGGGACATCCTGTGGCCTCTTGAGTCTTTCTGTGGCCTCCTGATGCCTCCTGGGACCTCATGTGGTCTCCTGGAGCCTCCTGGAGCCTGTTGGAGCCTCCTGTGGCATCCTGAGAAGAATCTGCCCCCACGAGCCTGGCCACCAAAACTAGCAAACCGATCGAAAATCTGGCCCACCTGGGTGTGAAAATGAGCGCCTCGCTCGAGACATCCTCCAAATCTGCTCCGAAAGCGAAGGATGTTGGGCACAGGAACAGGCAAACCGCATGAGACATCCCCACAAAATGGCCGCGAACGAGCCCGTGCAACCACCCCTGGCGGCTCCCCTCAGGGGTGCTGAAATGAGCGCCTCGCTCGAGACATCCTCCAAATCTGCTCCGAAAGCGAAGGATGTTGGGCACAGAAACAGGCAAACCGCCTGAGACATCCCCACAAATGGCCGCGAACGAGCCCGTGCAACCACCCCTGGCGGCTCCCCTTAGGGGTGCTGAAATGAGCGCCTCGCTCGAGACATCCTCCAAATCTGCTCCGAAAGCGAAGGATGTTGGGCACAGAAACAGGCAAACCGCCTGAGACATCCCCACAAAATGGCCGCGAACGAACCCGTGCAACCACCCCTGGCGGCTCCCCTTAGGGGTGCTGAGTATGAGTAAGTCTGTGTATGAGTAAGTCTGTGTATGTGTACGTCTGGGTATGACTAATACTGTGTATGAGTAAGTCTGTGTATGAGTAAGTCTGTATATGAGTATGTCTGAGTGTGAGTAAGTCTGAGTATGAGTAGATCTGAGTATGAGTAAGTCTGAGTATGAGTAAGTCTGTGCATGAGCAAGTCTGAGTATGCCCGACAGGAGGGGAGGAGAAAAGAGGAGGAGGAAGGAGGAGGAGTAGGAGGCGTCCAAGCAATAACAAGAACCCCATCTTAGGATATGGGGAATAACAAGAACCCCATCTTAGGATATGGGGAATTATTCACTGCGTGGAGCTCCCCATATGTGCATCTACTCGCATGGACCTGTCCGCCGTGAATGTCTAGGCGCAAGAGCTTTCGAATATTAACGGGCTTCAGTTGTGACGGTCTGGACATCAATCTAACTGCGAATGAATTGGAGTGTGAATGAGTCTCAGTAGTACGAGCGCGTCTCTGTGCATGAGCCTGGGGCCTCCTGGGGCCTCCTGAAACCTACTGGGGCTTCCTGGGGTCTCCAGGAGCCTCTTGGGACCTCCTGGGACCTCCTATGAAGGTTTCGTGCCCCAGGGGAGGCGCAATCTATAGCAACAGACGTACATAAAACATTGCGGATTAGAGCCACAGGAGAAGGGCAATATATAGGAACACGCGTAAAACACCAAGGACTCGTGCCCCAGGAGAGGCCCAATACATAGGAACATGAGTAAAACATTTAGGATTGAGTACACAGGAAAAGGACCATCTATAGAAACATACGTAGAACATCAAAGAATCGTGCTCCAGGTGAGGCCCAATCGATAGGAGCATACGTAAAACACATGGGATTGGTGCCACTCCTGTTGCCTTCTGAGGCCTCCTGCTCCTGGGGCCTCTCGGGGCCTCCTGTTGCCTTCCGAGGCCTCCTGGCGTTTCCTGTTGCCTCCTGGGGCCTCCTGTGGTTTCCTGAAGCCTTCTGGAGCTTCCTGGGGCCTCCTGGAGCCTCTTGGGACATCCTGTAGCCTCTTGAGTCTTTCTGTGGCCTCCTGATGCCTCCTGGGACATCATGTGGTCTCCTGGAGCCTCCCGGAGCCTGTTGGAGCCTCCTGTGGAATCCTGAGAAGAATCTGCGCCCACGAGCCTGGCCACCAAAACTAGCAAACCGATCGAGACATCCTCAAAATCTGGCCCACCTGGGGGGTGAAAATGAGCGCCCCGCTCGAGACATCTTCCAAATCTGCTCCGAAAGCGAAGGATGTTGGGCACAGAAACAAGCAAACCGCCTGAGACATCCCCACAAAATGGCCGCGAACGAGCCCGTGCAACCACCCCTGGCGGTCCCCCTTAGGGGTGCTGAAATGAGCGCCTCGCTCGAGACATTCTCCAAATCTGCTCCGAAAGCGACTGATGTTGGGCACAGAAACAGGCAAACCGCCTGAGACATCCCCACAAAATGGCAGCGAACGAGCCCGTGCAACCACCCCTGGCGGCTCCCCTGAGGGGTGCTGAAATGAGCGCCTCGCTCGAGACATCCTCCAAATCTGCTCCGAAAGCGAAGGATGGTGGGCCCAGAAACAGGCAAACCGCCTGAGAGCTGCTTGTGTGGCTTGCCAGCGTACGAGCCCTGCTCGCTGCCCCGGCGCTCCCCTTAGGGGTGCTGAAAATGAGCCCTCGCTCGAGACATCGCTCCAAAACGCTCCGAAACGCGAAGGATGTTGGGCACAGAAACAAGCAAACCGCCTGAGACATCCCCACAAAATGGCAGCGAACGAGCCCGTGCAACCACCCCTGGCGGCTCCCCTTAGGGGTGCTGAAATGAGCGCCTCGCTCGAGACATCCTCCAAATCTGCTCCGAAAGCGAAGGATGTTGGGCACAGAAACAGGCAAACCGCCTGAGACATCCCCACAAAATGGCCGCGAACGAGCCCGTGCAACCACCCCTGGCGGCTCCCTTTAGGGGTGCTGAGTATGAGTAAGTCTGTGTATGAGTAAGTCTGTGTATGTGTACGTCTGGGTATGACTAATACTGTGTATGAGTAAGTCTGTGTATGAGTAAGTCTGTATATGAGTATGTCTGAGTGTGAGTAAGTCTGAGTATGAGTAGGTCTGAGTATGAGTAAGTCTGAGTATGAGTAAGTCTGTGTATGAGCAAGTCTGAGTATGTCCGACAGGAGGGGAGGAGAAAAGAGGAGGAGGAAGGAGAAGGAGTAGGAGGCGTCCAAGTAATAACAAGAACCCCATCTTAGGATATGGGAAATAAGAATCAGCATCATATGCATCATCAACATCATCATTACCATCATCATCATCATCAGCATCACCATCCTTGTCATCCGTGTCCTCTTCCTCCTCCTCCTCCTCCACACCGTCATCATCAGCATCATCAGCATCATCGGCATTATCATCAGCAGCATCAACACAGCATTATCATCATCGTGTCGTCATCAGCGGCAGCATCAGCATCATCGTCATCATCATCGTCATCATCATCAGCAGCATCACCATCGTCATCATCATCATCCGCATCCTCCTCCTTGTCCTCCTCCTCCTTGTCCGCGCCCTGTCGGCGCACTGGAGCTTGGGCGACCAGCTGGGCGGGCACCTGACAGGCATGGCGGACACCCTCAAGGCTGAGAAGTTGCTCGGCCTGCCCACGGTTGAGCTCGACGATTACGCGGAGAAGCTGGCCAGCGGGAATTGGGCGAAGCACCAGGCACCTCCTGGCCTGCCGTCTTTCCCAGCCGTTCCCCGCGCTGTCGACGTCGTGGTGGTGGAGGAGTTCCGCGCGTGGTTGACGGATATCGTGTTTGACGGCACCGAGGCCGTGAGCACCATGCACGGCCTTGCCACGCAGGACCTGCAGTACCAGCATGTCGATGTCCTACTCGACGCCCTTGACGTCACGATCCCGACGGACGTTGCCGACGTGATAGGCTTCAAGGAGATGAACGAGGAGGGCGAAGGCACCGAGGCTGAGTGCACCATGAACGGCCTTGCCGCAGAGGACATGCAGTACCAGGTCGACCATGCGCTCCTGGAGTTCAAGGAGTTCGACGAAGCCGAGAGCAACGTGAACGACCTTGACGAGGAGGACCTGCAGTACCAGGAGAAGGCGGACCAAGCACTCCTGGAGTTCAAGGATGAGGTGAAGTGCTTCGATGGCCTGAGGTTCAAGCCCGAGGCGCCCCTGGAGCCCGAGGTGGTGGCCCTCGTGGGGACGGGTGTCAATGACCTCGTCATACCAAGGGCTCCCCGTCCTTCGCCTTCGCGGAGGGCCTCGCCCCCCCTAAAGGGGCCACGGCTTCCAGGTGCCATCGCCGAGGCCGCCTCCGCAGGTGAGTCGACGGAGTGCAAGATCCTCGGCGAGGTCGGCGAGTTCTGGAAGGCGTCGGTTCGTGACGGTTTCGATGAGAGTATCGTGAAGAAGGAGCCCTCGGAGCCCGTGGCGGCGTCGGCATCGTGCTCGAATGCCCTGGCACCCGTGGGGATCTTCGCGATGAGGTTCGCCTCCGCCGAGAAGTCGACGGAGGACAAGTTCGTCTTCGCTCCTGGCAGTGCTCGTGTCCCAGACTGGGAATGCGAGGTGGGCGGCAGTGCTAGCTCCTGCGGAGGGCCACAACGCCGTGGTAACCGTCCTCACCGATGATTACGGCATCTCCCACTGCTTCATGGAGTTGTACAGGTTGAGCTTGCTCATCTGAGTCCGCCAGATCGTTGGCGTCGTGGTTGTCGATGTTGAAAAAAACCCTCCTCTTCCTCGTTCTATTCCTCCTCCTCCTCCTCATCCTTCTCCTTCTCCTTCTCCTCCTCCTCCTCCTCCTCCTCATTCTGCTCCTCCTGCTCCTCCTGCTCCTCCTCCTCCTCCGCCTCCTCCTCCTCCTCCTCATCCTGTTCCTCCCCCTCGTGCTACTCATCCCCCCCCCTCCTGTTCCTCCGCCTCCGCCTCCTCCTCCTCCTCCTCCTCCTCCTCATCCTCCTCCTCCTCCTCCGCCTCCTCCTCCTCCTCCTCCGCTTCCTCCTCCTCCTCCTTCTCCTCCCCCCCCTCCTCCGCCTCCTCTTCATCCTCCTGCTTCTCCTCCTCCTCCGCCTCCTCCACTTCATCCTCCTGCACCTCCTCATCGTCCACCTCCTCCTCCTCCTCCGCCTCGTCCTCCTCCTCCTCCGCCGCATCCTCTTCCCCCCTCATCCTCATGCTCACCATGGTACAATGCACCATCACCATCATCATCATCATCATCATCATCATCATCATCATCATCAGCATCATCGTCGTCGTCGTCGTCAAGAGCATCAGCATCATCATCAGCATCATCATCATCAGCATCATCAGCATCATCAGCATCATCATCATCAGCATCAGCATCAGAATCAGCACCATCAGCATCAGCAGAATCAGCATCAGCATCATCCTCAGCATCATCAGCCGTAGCATCAGCATAACCAGCATCCTCATAATCAAAATCAGCATCGTCAGCATCATCATCAGCATCAGCATCAGCATCAGCATCACCAGCATCAGCATCATCAACATCGCCATCATCATCATAATCAGCATCAGTATCGTCATCGTCATCATCAGCATCGTCAGAATCATCATCAGCAGCAACACCAGCATCAGCATCATCATCATCATCATCATCGTCATCATCATCATCATCAGCAGCAGCATCATCATCATAATCATCATCGTCACCCGCATCATCATCATCAGCATCAGCATCAGCATCACAAGCATCAGCAGCATCAGCGTCATCCTCAACATCATCTTCATCACCATCGTCATCCTCAGCATTATCAGTCGCATCATCATCATCATCATCAGCATCATCATCATCATCATCATCATCATCAGCATCATCAGTATCAGCATCATCATCATCAGCAGCATCATCATCCGCATCGTCCTCAGCAGCATCATCGTCATCATCAGCATCGTCAGTCTCATCATGAGCATCATCATCAGCATCAGCTTAATCATCATCGTCATCAGCATCAGCATCATCAGCAGCATCAACATTGTCATTGTCATCATCAGCAGTATCGTCATCGTCATCATCATAACCATCAGCATCAACAGAATCGTCATTATCATTATCAGCATCATCCTCAGCATCATCAACTTCATTATCATCAGCATCATCATCATCTTCATCAGCATCAGCAGCATCAGTATCAGACTCATCATCAACACCAGCATCAGCATCAGCATCATCAGCAGCATCAGCATCATCATCATCATCAGCAGCATCATCAGCATCAGCATCATCAGCATGCCCATCATAATCATCATCATCATCGTCATGCTCCTCAACCTTATCGTCCTCCTCCTACTCCTCCTCCTCCTCATCATCCTCGTAATCATCATCATCATCGTCCGTGTCTTCAGTGGCATCGTCGTCCTCCTCCTCCTCCTACTCCTCTTCCGCCTCATCCTCCTCATCTTCCTCCTCGTCCTCATCCTCGTCATCATCATCCTCCTTGTCTTCCTTGCCCTCCTCCTCCTCCTCATTATCGTCCAACTCCTCCTCATCCTACTCCTCCTAAGTTTCCACCTCCTTCGCCTCCTCCTCCTACGCCTGCTGCTCCTCGTCCTCCTCCTCTTCCTCTGCCTCATCCGCAGCATCGTCAGCACCATCAGAATCACCATCATCATCATCATCATCATCATCATCATCATCATCATCATCATCATCATCATCATCATCATCACAAGCATCATCATCGTCATCATCATCAGCAGCGTCGCCATCACCGTCGCCATCATCAGCATCATCATCATCAGCAGCATCATCATCGACATAATCGTCATCATCAGACTTAACTGCGTTCTCAAAATTATCATCCTCATCAGCAGCAGCATCGTCCCCATCATCATCAACATCAGCAGCAGATGCATCAGTTTCATCATCATCATCATCGGCATCACCATCATCACCAACAACAGTCTCATGATGCTACTCAGCATCATCATCAGCATCAGCATCAGCATCGTCAGCATCGCCATCATCATCACCATCAGCAGCAGCATCATCAGCATCATCCGCCTCGTCATCCACCTCATCCTCCTCATGCTCCCCCTCCTCCTCCTACTCGCCATCATCATCATCCTCATCACTCTCATCCTTGCCCTCCACCTCCTCCTCCTCGTCATCGCCATCCGCATCAACATCCTCATCACCGCGCTCATTGTCCTCATCATCCTCCTCCTCCCTCTCCCCCTTCTCCTTCTCCTCCTCATCCGCCTCATCCTCCTCATCCTCCGTGTCTTCCTCCGTGTCCGCCCTCGTCCTCGTCCACGTCCTCGTCGTGCTCCTCCTTGTCCTCCTCCTCCTCATCCTCCTCCTCCTGCTCATCCTCATCATCATCATGATCATCATCATCATCATCATCATCATCATCAGCCATCATCATCATCGTCATCATCATCAGCCATCATCAGCATCAGCATCAGCATCATCATCAGCATCAGCATCATCATCATCATCATCATCATCATCATCATCATCATCATCATCACCATCATCATCAGCATCATCCTCATCATCATCGTCACCATCCTGCTGCTGCTCGTTCTCCTCCCCCCCCCCTCCGCCTCCTCCTCATCCTCCTCCTCCTCATACTCCTCCTCATCCGCCTCCTCCTCCTCCCCCTCCTCCCGTCCCATCTGTTCTCCCGCTGTCTAGATTGCGCCGAGACGCGCACGGCAGCGTAAGTTGCCGACGAGCGATCCCTGCCATGAGCAGGAACACGGCGGCATCTCCCTCCCCTCCCTTCCCGCGGTGTCTAAGCTTTGCTGGGGCGCACACGTTATTTGCAAGCCGCCACCGAACTGCCCTGGCCATAAGCAGGAACACAGAAGGCGCCGACAACGGCGGGTCATGGGCCTCAAGGCCCGTGCATATGTCACGGAATTGGTGCACCGCACCGCCTTCGTGGCATTAGAAGCAGAACCCCCCGCGGGTGCATCGGACCCAAAGCAGGAGCACCTTGGAGTTCGCTGCGGGCAGTTTGGCCCTCAGGTGGATGCCCCGCCAAGGCCATCCACCAGGGGACCGTCCGCCCCTTAAGAACGCGTTATCGTCTCAGAATCCGCATCCTCCTCCTCCTCCTCCTCTTCCTCATCCTCATCCCCCTCCTCCTCCTCCTCCTCCTCCACCTCCTCCTCCTCCTCCGCCTCCACATCCTCCTCCTCCTCCTCCTCCTCCTCCTCCTCCGCCTCCGCCTCCTCCTCCTCCTCCTCCTCCTCCTCCTCATCATCATCATCATCATCATCATCATCCTCATCCTCCTCCTCCTCCTCCTCCTCCTCCGCTCCTCCTCCTCCTCCTCCTCCTCCTCCCCCTGCTCCTCCTTCCTCATCCTCCCGCTCCTCCCCCTCCTCCTCCTCCTCATCCTCCTCCTCCTCCTCATCCTCCTACTCCTCCTCTTCCTCCTCCTCCGTGTCCTCCTCCTCCTCCTCCTCCTCCCCTCCTCCTCCTCCTCCTCCGCCTCCTCCTCCTCCTCCTCCTCCTCCTCCTCCTCCTCCTCCTCCTCCTCCTCCTCCTCCTCCTCCTCCTCCTCTCCTCCTCCTCATCCTCCTCCTCCTCCTCCGCTCCTGCTCCTCCTCCTCCTCCTCCCTCCTCCTCCTCCGCCTCCGCCTCTCCCTCCTCCTCCCTCCTCCTCCTCCTCCTCCTCCACCCCTCTTCCTCCTCCTCCTCCTCCTCCCCTCCTCCTCCTCCCCTCCTCCTCCTCCTCCTCCTCCTCATCATCATCATCATCATCATCATCATCATCATCAGCAGCAGCAGCATCATCATCAGCATCATCATCATCATCAGCAGTATCTTCATCATCGGCATCATCAACAGCGTCATCATCATCATCATCAGCATCATCATCATCATCATCATCATCATCATCATCATCATCATCAGCATCAGCATCATCATCATTAGCATCATCATCGTCGTCATGATCATCATCATGATCATCATCGTCATCGTCATCATCATCAGCATCGTCAGCATCAGCAGTAGCATTACCATCATCATCATCAGCATCATCATCATCAGCATCATCATCAGCACCAGCATCGTCATCATCGTCATCATCATCAGCATCACCATGACAACCCATCATCATCATCATCAGCAGCATCATCATCATCAGCGGCATCATCATAAGCAGCATCAGCATCAGCATCAGCATCATCATCAGCATCATCGTCATCATCATCAGCTGCATCATCATCATCATCATCAGCAGCAGCAGCATCATCAGCATCATGAGCATCAGCATCATCATCGGCATCATCGGCATCCTCAGCATTACCATCATTACCACCTGGATCATAATTCTCGTCATCCTCCTCCTCCTCCTCATCACCATCAGCATCACCATCATCATCATCATCATCATCATCATCATCATCATCATCATCATCATCATCAGCATCATCGTCCTCATCATAACCGTCATCATCAGCATCAGCATCGGCGTCCTCATCAGCAGCATCATCAACATCATCAGCAGCATCACCATCACCACCTTCACCGTCGTCATCATGATCATCATCATCATCCGTAGCAGGACGGCATCATCATCATCAGCGGCAGCATCATCAACATCAGCATCAAAATCATCATCATCATCATCAGCATCATCATCATCATCAACTGCATCAGCATCAGCATCAGCATCAGCATCAATATCATCAGCATCAGCATCATGATCACCACTAGTCATCATCATCATCATCATCATCATCATCATTATCATAATCATCATCGTCAGCATCATCATCAACATCAGCCGCGTCATCAGCATCACCATAATCATCATCAGATCATCATTATCATCAGCAGCATTACCATCATCATCAGCATCGTCATCATTATCATAATCGGCGTCATCACCATCATCGTCATCAGCATTATCAGCATCATCACCACCACAATCATCATCATCATCATCATCATCAGTATCATCATCATCATCATCATCATCATCATCATCATCATCATCATCATCATAATCATCACCATCATCACCAGCATCATCATGATCGTAATGATCAGCATCATAAGTATCATCATCGGCATCGTCATCAGCATCATCTGCACCGTCATCATCGTCATTATCGTCATCAGCAGCGGCAGCATCATCCTCAGCATCATCGTCAGCAGCAGCAGCAGCACTGGCAAAATCAGCATCAGCATCATCATTAGCAGCAGCATCAGCAGCATCAAAAGAATATTTTCTTACATCACCATCATCACCACCACCGCCACCATCACCATCATCGTCGTCGTCATCGTAATCGTCATCATCATCGCCATCGTTCATCACCATCACCATCATCATCAGCAGCATCATCAGCACCACCATCACCACCAACACCACCAACACCACCAGCACCATCATCATCGTAATCGCCGTCGCCATCGTCATGCTACTCGTCCTCCTCCTTCCCCTCCTTCTCCTCCACCCCCTTTTTAAGTATAACTCCCTCCTGTTGCAACCCCAGGCGTGATGGTACGGCGGGAAGGGCAACCCTGAAGCTTGAAAGTTGCAACATGTGCAACGACGAAGGGGAGGTCGTTTTCAAAATGTGGCTCTCAAGTCAGCGCCGCGCACGGTCGCCCGAAAAAACAGCAGCTAATTGCATGGATGGAAGGGGGGGCAACATATGGCTCTCGACGCAGCGCAGCGCAAATCCCACCAGCCCTCTGGGCGCTGGTGGTCTAGCGCGGTTCCTTTTTCCACCTCCCGTCTTCCATGTTCGGTTTATCGCTGTTCCCTATGAATAAACACCCCCTCCCCCAGGCGACTGGTAGCCAACCCGGAACCATGAGGGGCCCCCACACACACACACCATCCCTTTGTAAAAAAACAACACACAACACACTCCGCTTCCAAATTCGGAGCATGCGCAACCAACCCGATGCGGCCTCACCCCACCATACCTGTCAAAAAGCAATGCAGAATACATTTGGCGGCGGCGGCGGCTGCGGCGGCTGCGGCGGCGGCGGCTGCGGCGGCGACCGCGACGGCGGCGGCGGCGGCGGCGGCGCCGAGGCGGGGCGGGCAGCGGCGGCGGCGGCGGCGGCTCGGCGGCGGCGGCCGCGGCGGCGGACGCGGACGCGGACGCAGCGGCGGCGGCGGCGGATTGGCCCCCAGTAGGTGCCCATTCAATGGCGACTGCTGGATATGCTGAGGCTCGGGCCAGACTCGGGTGCTACGTATGTGTTGGGAGGGCGGGTGGGACTGAGCGTGACGGTTTGCGGGCGGGCCCCTCCCCCCCCCCCACCCCCCCCTGGACCTTGACGGGGCGCCCCGCGAGCGGTCAGGGCGTCCAAGATGGCCCCAGATGGCCCCAACAGGGCGTCAGAGAGCCCAAGATGGCGTCCAACAAGATAGCGCAAGATGCTTCGAGATGGTTCCCAAAATGCTCCAAGACGCCTCATGACTGTTCCAAGACGGCTCTAAGATGCCCCAAAAAACTCCCCAAGGATGCCCCCAAGAGTCCAAAACCCTTCAAAAACCGCTTAGAACCAAAATGTGTTGCTTTGTAGCCGTTTCGCTTCCGATGGCACTTCGAAGCCTTAAGATCGCCCTAAGAGGGGCCCAAGGGAGCCCCAAGACGGCGCCAAGAGCGCCCAAGAGCGCTCCAAGAGCGCCCAGAGGACACTCAAAAAGGCGACTTGGGGGGGCGATGCTAATTAAGGGAGCCCCCTTTCTTCGAGCCTTTTCGCTTCCTACGGCTATCCGAAGCCTCAAGATGGCTCCAAGAAGGCCCAAGAAGACTCCAAGAGCGCCCCCAAGGCTCCCAAGAGCGCTTCAAGAGGGCCCCAAGAGGCGCCCAGTGGGGCCCCAACAGGCGCCCAAGAGGCCTCCAAGAGGCTCCCGAGAGACCCCCAAGAGGCCCCAAGAAGCTCTGCGAATCACCCAAGACGCTCTAATAGGCGCCCAGGACCGCCAAGAGGCCCCCAAGACGCTCCAAGAGAGCTCTCCACTGGGGGGCCCTTCCTCTGTGTGCTGCCAACTTCACTGAGCGAGGCAAATCATCTGGGCATCGTTTCTGGATGGGCTGGTGGGGTTACTTTTTGTTCGCGAACGCGCAGGGATGCCAGGCGCCGTCAGGGAATTGCAAGCTAGCAATGGCCTAAATTACCCACTAAGAGCGCAGGAGCGGACTACACTGCGCCTCAGATGCAGGAGACCCAGAGCAGCTCCAGGCCCACGTGCAGCGCCAAAATGGCGAAGAGCAAGACGACATCGAACCCGAAGACCACCAGGAGGTCGTAGAAGGCGATGAACAGGGGTGCAGGCGCTCGGCGGAAGTGTTCCGGAACGCCAAAGGCGGAGGGCGCTAGCGGAAGCGACACCAACGAGAACGACGAGTGGGGACTGGAAGGGTTACGCTAAGCGTTTAGAATTCGCTCTGAAAACTTGTACCAGTTATAAGATGGCGGATACTTTTCAAAATGGGCTTCTCGTCTTAACGCCAAAAACATGTGCCGCAAAAGCCTTATACAGTTACACGGATGAAGGGCGGTTCCATTTCAAAATGAGGCCCTCGAAATGAGGGACGGGCCCTTCTCAAAATAAGGCTCTCGCTCGGGACTGGAGGCCCGTAGGGGGCCGAACTTTCAAAGGGGGCCTGAAGCGAAAAGGGAGGTTTTCTGGACTTGTGAAAGGGAAGAGCTTGGACGGGAGGGTGTTTTGCACCATCTTTGACGCATTGTGGTTTACTCTGGTCCTCCTCCTCTTCGACCTCCTCCGTCTCCTCCTCCTCCTCATTCTCATCCTCCTACTCCTCATCATCATCCTCCTCGTCATCCTCCTCCTCTTCCTCCTCCTCCTCCTCGTCCTCCTCCTCCTCGTCCCTCCTCCCTCCTCCTCCCTCCTCCAGCACTTCCTGCCCCATCTTAAAGCACTTTCTCCTACTCCCTGCAACTCCTCCTCCTTCTCCTCTTCTCCTCCTCCTCCTCCTCCTTCCCTTCCTCCTCCTAATATTCCTCCTCCTCTTCCTCCTCCTCCTACTCCTCCTCCTCATCCTCATCCTCATCCTCCTCCTCCTCCTCATCCTCATTCTCATCATCAGCCTCATGTTCCTCCTCCCCCACGTTTATGTATATGTATATACACACATACATATACAAATATACATGTAATTGTATGTACATGCAAATACATATATATAGTCCTCCGCCACCTCCTCATCATCCTCCTTCTCCCCCTCCCCATACATCCATTCATTCTCCATTTCTGCATCCAGGCGTGTCGGGAAAATGGGTCCAGGCATTTCGCCTGGGACATCCTCACCATTTATGGCCCTGAAGCTTGAAATCAGCCACAATGCCTGCACGCAGTGGGCGTGTTAGATCCTGGGCCAGCACAGGAACGGAAAGAGCGCTTCAGGAAGTGGCCCGTGAGGGTTCACTCCACCCTTCGTACATGAAACCTAGGCGTTCAAAGCTCTTCACGTCTTCGTTCGTACTGGGTACCTTGGCGTTCAGGGCTTCTCACGGCATCGGAAACTCTTGGGAACCTTGGCGCTCAAAGATTCTTACGCCACTGACTCGCGTAGACATTATTATGATTCCTCTTCTTCTTCATGTTACTATTCTTCCTCCTCCTCCTCCTCCTCCTCCTCCTCCTCCTCCTCATCCCCCTCTTCCTCCCTCCTCCTCCTCCCTCTCCGCCCTCCTCCTCCTCCTATTATTCCCTTCTCCTTCCTCCCTCTTCCCTCCTCCTTCCTCCTCCTCATCATCACCACCAGCATCACCATCAGCATCATCATCATCATCATCATCATCATCATCATCATCATCATCAGCATCACCACAAGCATCGTCATCACCATCCTCAGCAACAGCATCATCATGATTAGCAGAATCCCCACCACCACCATCATACTCATCATCCGCATCACCATCGTCATCATCATCCTCATCAGCATCCTCATCCTCATCCTCATCATTATCCCTCCCCTCCCGCCCTCCGTCCGTACTTACTGATGAGCACCCCTCTAAAATGCCTCCCCCTCCTCCCCCAAAATGGAAGGCGATGGCTATGTGAATGCACTGGCGCACGGCACGGTAGGATCCGATACCCTACCCACCTCACCAGCAAGCGAACCCGTAGCTGCATCGGTTGTCGCTGCATACTGCCCTACAGACACAACAATCCACAGTGGCTGTAAAGGCCGTGTATACATTCATACCCAAGCTACATCAAACTATATCAAGCCTGCCTCATGTTCTACCAAGGCAACTCTCAGCCCTCTCCTCCTGGGCTCACCTCATTGGGGAAGGGCACCGCTGGAGGTGGTTGCCGGCCAGACTTGCGCTGGTCATGCGAGAAGTGCCTCGATATGCGTTCTCGTCGGGATGCCCTGGCTGTCGGCCCCCCGTGCCCAGGCTGGAACCCCCTCACGGCTGGTTCCCTTCAGAATCTCAGGGTCCGCACGCTGCACGTGGCGGCTGGACATAGGACTGAATCCACTGCAGGACTTGTAAAGAGGAGAGGGAGGACGGGGAGGAGGAAGAGGAGGAGGAGGGACCATGGAGCCATCGACAGAGAAGCGAAACCGCGCGAGAGGACTATCTCACACAAGAGTACTGCCTCATCGCAAATTAGGCCGCCTTCCGCCCCAACGCGGGGAGACCTCCTTCCTCGCGTAAAGGGGAGGCCGCTCGCTCAACGGCGAGGAGCTCACGCAACACAGTCGAGGTAAGCGCCCTGTCGCCCCGTGAATTTCCGCCCACACGTGGTGGCGGTGGTGCGTAGGGGGACGGTCGGTTCACATCCTCCCTGCGAGGTCCTCTCACGCTATCAACCCCTGCCGAAACATATGACACGAAAGCCCCATGGGACTTGTGGACCACACGGCCCCGCCAGTCCACCAAGTGCACGACCGCCGCGCCCGGAAGCTCAACGCGGTTCCAGCGTCACGGGCGTAGCTGAACGCCACGGCCCCGGGCAAGGTGCCGAGGTGCGGGACCCAAAAGGACGAGCTGGCATGCTGACATCAAGCCGTGAAGCTTAAATGGCACTGTCAATGTCCCCGTGGCATAGTTCTGACCACCAGAATACTGTACCAACCTGTGCAGTAACGGCCCCCCCGCCGGGGGGGAGGAGGAGGAAGAGGAGGAGGAGGAGGAGGAGGAGGAGGAGGAGGAGGAGGAGGAGAAAGAGGAGGAGGAGGAGGAGGAGAAGGAGGAGAAGGAGGAGAAGGAGGAGGCGTTGGAGATGCAGAGGATGGAGGAATGGTGGTTCCCACCTGCGAATGAGGAGCGACGGAGGAGTCCCGCTCAAGTCTGCATATGGTGCCGTGCTGTCCCCCGTGTTCCCCTAGCTGTTTCTGTCCCTGTGTCCCCAAGGCAAAAAATTAGCAGCGGGCCCATCTGCCTTCAGCACCGTGACAGTGACCGTGAGAAGGGAGGAGGAAGTGGAGGAGGAGGAGGAGGAGGAGGAGGAAGGACAGGATGAGAAGGAAAAGAAGAAATGAATAAAGGACGATGACGACGACGACGACGACGACGACGACGACGACGTACCAAGGCGGCCTCGCGCGCCAAGGGGGCGCGCGCAGGGGGCGCCTCGCGCGCAGCCTCGGCGGGCGGCGTCGTCGTCGGGGACAGTCGTCGTCATCGTTGTCTTCCACCCCTCCGCCATCCTCCACCACCTCTCTCTGGATCCTCCTCCTTCTTCTCCTCATCTCACTCCTCTTCCTCCTCTACCTCTTCGTCTTTTTCTTACTATTATTCCTCCCCTTCCTCCTCCTCCTCCTCCTCCTCCTCCTCCTCCTCCTCCTCCTCCTCTTCTTGTTCTTAGTATTCTTATCATTAGCATTATTAGTGTTAGTAGTATTAGCACCGAAACTATTATTGTTAGAATTATCAGAAGTAGCCTCCTCCTTAATAGCATGATTTATCTTATTAGTAATATCATTAGTATTAATAATACTGTTCGCCGCCGTATTATTATCATCGTTATTATTAGTATTAGCGGGCGTCTAATTAGTCGTACTCGTCTTCTTCGTCTTCTTCTTAGTATTATTATTCGTCTTATTACTGTTCGTCCGAACAGCATCATTGCCATTACTATTATTATTACTTGTACTATCATTATTATTTATATTATGATTCCTCATCCTCCTCCTCCTCCCCATCCTCCTCCATTCCTGTTCCTTATAAATAACGTTTCCCTGTCGCACCCCGAGGCCAATTTTTAGAACGGGCCGCGGGGGTCACTTGAGGCTTCCTCCACATGTATGACTCTCAAGCTTAAAGAGTGACGCCAGCTTCACAGATGGAGGGCGGGTGGTCTTCAAAATGTGGCTCTCGCCTTAGCGTGGCGCACATTCAGTGTTGAAAATGAAAAGTTTCACGATTGAAGGCGGCTCCTTTTCAAAATGTGGCTATCGCCTCAGCGCCGCGCACGCTGATTAAATATTTGCAACAAGAAGTTCACGGATTGAGGGCGGCTCCTTTTCAAAATGTGGCTCTCGCCCTAGCGCCGCGCACATTCCTGTTAAACATTTGCAAGAGCTTCACGGATTGAAGGCGGGTCGTTGTCAAAGGATTGAGGGCAGTTCCTTTTCAAAATGTGGCTGTCGCCTTAGCGCCGCGCACATGCGTTCTAAACATGCGCAAGAGTTTCACTGATTCCCATCATCAACGTACCAGAAATGGTGTGCTGGAAAGTTTCAGGATTATGCGGGCGCAGCAGTTATGCTGATTCGCGGTGTTGAGGTCTCAAAAACGGCGTTCTGGCACGATTCTGGATCGTCAAGACGCAGCAGTCAGGTTGATCCGTGGCGTTGAAATCCCGAGGATAATGTGTTGGCATGCTTCAGGATCTTCAAACGGCTGTCTTCCAACGAGGCAGTTTCCTCAATGGAAATGAACCGTTGTAGAGGCCTATGAAGAGGGAGGGATCTTGGAGGGAGAGTAAACTCCAACATCGTTGAAAATTATTACGTCCATACTATACTGGTCCTCCTCCTCTGCCTCCTCCTCCATCCTCCCCATTCCCTCCTCTTCCTCCCCCTCCTCGTCCTCCTCCTCCTCCTCTGGCTTCTCCTCCTCTTCCCACTCCTCCTCCTCCTCCGCCTCTTCCTCCTCCTCCTCATCATCATGATCATCATCCGTCCTCCTCCAACCTCCTCCTCCTCCTCCTCCTCCTCCTCCTCCTCTTCCTCCTCCTCCTCCTCATCTTCCTCCTCCGCCTCCTGTTCCTACTCCTCCTCCTCCTCCTCCTCCCTCCTCCTCCTCCGCCTCCTCCTCACCTGCCTCCTCCTGGTGCTCCTCCTCCTCCTCCTCCTTTTCCTCCTCCTCCTCCTCCTCCTCCTCCTCATCCTCATCCTCATCCTCATCCTCCTGGTCTCCTCGTCCTCCTCGCCCTTCTCGTTCTCCTCGTCCTCGTCCTCGTCCTCCTCCTCCTCCTCCTGCACATTTCCCTTCTCCGTCTCGATCTTATTCAGCTGCTGCGCGGTGGGGGGGGCGCGGGACGGAAGCGACGGAATCACGGGAGTGGCGGCGTGCAGAGGCCCAGGCACCCAGCAACGTTCACATTACCCCAGTGCGACCCTACCTAGAAGTTGGAGCCCCTAGGAAAGCAGCAGTAGTTGCCATGATATGCTATGCTATGCCATGCTATGCTGCGCTATGCTATGCTATGCTATGATATGCTATGTTATGATCTGGTATGATATGATATGCTATGCTATGCTATGCTATGCTATGTCATGCTGCGCTGTGAGATGCTAAGCTATGCTATGCTATGCTAAGCTGCGCTATGCTATGTTATGATATGATATGCTATGCTATGCTATGTTGCGCTGTGCTATGCTGTGATGTGCTGTGCTGCGCTATGCTATGCTATGCTATGCTATGCTGCGCTGTGCTATGCTATGCTGGGCTATGCTATGATATGATGTGCTGCGCTATGCTATGCTACGCTGTGCTATGCTATGCTGTGCTCTGCTATGTTAAAGCTCAGCGAAGCTAAGATGAAGGTAAGCTAAGCTAAGATAAACCTGAGCTAAGATGATGCTAAGCTAAGCTAAGATGAAATAAGCTAAGCTAAGATGAGATAAGCGACGCTAAGCTAAAGGGACGTAACTGGGGTAACCGCGGGGCGGATACTGGGGGAACCGCCCGGGGCGCTTTCCACTGCCCGGCCCCTTTAAGCCCAGAGAGTAAGAACCCTTCTAGGCAGAGCCTAGGTAAAGAACAATCAGACAGGCAAACGAACAAAAACAATATGAAACCTGCTGTCCGATGCTCGGTCCCGGGGCCTTTGGCGGCCAGTCTGCCATCGAATGCGAAGCCGCTGCCCTGGGAACCCCCTCCCCAACAGCAGAACAACAGACCAACAGAACAACGGAATGAGGAAAACACCCCCCGACAAAAAAACACCCTCCAGCGATACCCTTACGGATTCTCACGGACGTTCGCCCTCGATGTCGCTTCCATCTACCAGTGAAGCGAGTTTCCCCTATGTTCTCCAAACAATGCTTGCGCTGAGGGTGGTCCCGTCTCTATTCGAAGGCACTGGGCCTGCTCCGTGTTCCATGTTAACGGTTCCGTGCTCGCCGTCGCCGCCCCGTCACCGCCTCGCCGCCGTCCGTCGTCAGCGCCTTATCGGCGGTCTAGCAGCTATGTGCTCGCCGTCGCCGCCCCGTCGCCGCCTCATCGCCGCACCACATGGCATGAACCACATAGATTCCCCTTTCCCACAAGAATATTAGGATCGACCCCCCCCTCAGGACTTATCGGTCCCCCGTGGGGATGTGCAATTTACATTCGATTCTGCCCCATCGCCCATTCAAAATATGAACTCAGACCATCCCAAGCAGGCCGGAATCCTCGGCCAGAAATACTATGCGCGCACACTCGTTTGTCAAAAAACAACAGTTCCAAGAATCCCTCGCAAAAACAAGATGGTTGACGTAGTGCACACACGCGCGTCATCGCGCGCGCATGCCCATTGTATATATATATATATATATATATATATATATATGTGTGTGTGTGCATGCACATATATGTATATGTATATATATGCATAAATGTATGCATATATGTATGTGCATGCGTGCATGCATGCATGCATGCATACATACATGCATACATGCATGCACATGTATGCATAAACATAAATGTACATAAGCAAAAATGTATACATATGAATACATACATACATACATACATACATGCATACATACATACACATACATACACCTATACCTATACCTCTACCTATGCCCATACCTATACCAATACATATACACATACACATACACATACACATACATATACGTATACATATACATATACATATACATATACACATACATATACATATACATATACATACACATACATACATACATGCATACATGCATATATACATACACGCACGTATACATGCATACCTGCAACCATACACATCTACACATACATGCGTACATACATGCATACGTACGTACAAATGGGTTTCGCACGGATTACAAACGAGGGCACGATTTTTTCTTCAACGCTAAAGAGTTTCGCAACAACGATTTTCTCAATGAGCACATGCACTCGCGCTTTTGCCGATTATTGGGAAGACCATCGGTGTCTTAACATATTTGATCAAATGCTCCCAAGCGGGCCTCGCGCGTGCGCATGTCGAAATCGTTCGAAAACCATTGCGCGCGTGCTGCGGCAAAATACCGCTGCAAAAAAAAAGGAGGAAGTGCACATGCGCGCGTCGTCGCGCGCGCATGCCGAAATATTTCAACAACAGTACGTTCCCTTTGGATTTCACAAACGAATACCCCAAAAAAATGTTCCTGATTCAACCAAGTTGTGCGACACCAAAGGTCTATATATACATATACATACATACATACATACATACATACATACATACATACATACATACATACACACATAGATATGAGGAATAAAGTGTGTATAAATGTATACATATACATAAATACAATTTGTATGAAATTCGTGTGAAATACCATCGGCTTTCCAACACTGTCACCATATTATGCCAACCGGGCCTCTCGCGACGCATGTCGAACTCATCCGGACGCCACTGCGCGCGCGCAGGGGGGCACGATCCGTGTCAAATTCCAAGAGGACCACTCGCGCACGTCGACCGCGCGCGCATACGAACTCTTTCCAAAACCTTCATCACCCACGCGGAAACGTCGTCAGCTTTATGGGCGGAAGTGATTAACATCGACGCCGTCGTTAGCCTTGTCGTCGTCACCACCACCATCGCAACAATCATCGCTACTCCCAGAATCGCGTCTACTACTGTGGGCGTCGCCATGATACCGCGCCCGCCCAAGTCACGGACTCGCACTGAGATGCCCGCTGGGAGATGCTCAGCGGACAGCGCCACCACGACCGCGTCGGTCGCGCCAAGCTAGCTGACCGCTGCGCGAACGAGCATGCGCGGGCGAGCGCGCCCGCAGAGATGCACCAGCCAACGCCAAGCACTCATCGCAAACGCCGTCGCATGGGTTGCAAACCAAGTTTCGGGCGGGTGGATGGGATGATTGCGCGAGCAGTGGAGTCGACAACTCACTGCGAGCAGTTGCGAATTCTCCCGTCTAGAAAAATATGTAGATCGACTTCCCCCCGGGATTAACTGGCCACCTTTTCGCAGTGCAAATTGGATATGACTCTGTCCCATCGTCCATCCTGAATGTGAACTCTTACCACCCCAGGCAGGCTGGCATCGCCCCCCCTCATCCTCTGCCAAGAACACTGTGGGCACACACCCGTTTATCAAAAATCATCCGGTTTCAAGAGTCCTTTGCCAAGAAATGGACGAAGTGCACACGCGCGCGTCTTTGTGCGCGCATGCCCAAATCTTTCAAAAACCTCTGGTTTCGTAAGGAATTCCAACTCGAGAGCCACGAAAACATGGGGAGGGGGGCAGAATTTGCCCGGTGGGCGCATGCGAAGACAGCCACTGGAGACGTCGGTGGAGTACCCTCTGGGGCCACAAAATGTGTGAAAGGTGTACCGAAATGGGTGCGGTAGGCGCATGCGAACGCAACCATGAGGGCCGCCGGCTCCACATGGTGCCGTGACACGTGTGGTGGGTGTGCCGAAATGGGCGCGGTGGGCGCATGCGAAAGCAGCCACTGGCGCCTTCGGTGGAGCTCCCGTGGGGCCACGAAACGTGTGAGAGGTGTGCCCGAATGGGCGTGGGTGACGCATGTGGGCGGTGGCACTGGGGCCTTCCGTGGAGCTCCCTGTGGGGCCACGAAACGTGTGAGGGGTGTGCCGACGTGGGTGTGCGTGACGCATGCAGGCAGTGGGGCCTTCGGTGGGGCACGCTATGTGGCCACGAAACGTGTGCGAGGTGTGCCGACATGGGTGTGTGTGACAGATGCGGGCGCTGGCACCTGAGCCTTCGGTGAAGCTCCCTGTGGGGCCACGAAACGAATGAATGGTGTGCCGAAACGGGCGTGCGCGACACATGCGGGCGGTGGCACTGGGGCCTTCGGTGGAGCTCCCTGCGGGGCCACGAATCGTGTGAGGGGTGTGCCGAAATTGGTGTGCTGACGCACGCAGGCGGCGGCAGTGGGGCCTTCGGTGGAGCTCCCTGTGAGGCCACGAAACGTGAAAGGTGCACGCAGGCGGCGGCAGTGGGGCCTTCGGTGGAACTCCATGTGCGGCCACGAAACGTGTGAGGAGTGTGCCGAAATTGGCGCGCATGACGGGCGGTGGCAGTGGGGCTTTCGGTGGAGTTCCGTATGGGGCCGCGAAACGTGTTCGATGTGTGCCGAAACGGGCGTGCGCGACACATGCGGGCGGTAGCACTGGGGCCTTCGGTGGAGCTCCGTGTGGGGCCACGAAACGAATGAGGGATGTAACGAAATGGGCGTGCGCGACGCACGCAGGCGGCGGCAGTGGGGCCTTCGGTGGAGCTCCCTGTGGGGCCACGAAACGTGTGAGCGGTGTGCCGAAATGGGTGTGCGCGGCACGTGCGGGCGGTGGCACGTGGGCTTTCGGTGGAATCCCCTGCGGGGCCATGAAACGTGCGCGAGGTGTGCCGACATGGGTGTGCGTGACAGATGCGGGCGCTGGCACTTGGGCCTTCGGTGGAGTTCCCTGTGGGGCCACGGAACGTGCGAGGGCCGTGCCAACATGGGCGTGCATGACGCATGCGGGCGGTGACGCTGGGGCCTTCGGTGGAGCTCCATGTGAGGCCGAAGCGTGTGAGGATGCGCCGAAATGAGCGTGCGCGACGCATGCGGGGCACTATGGGGTCTTGTGGAGCTCCCTATGTGGCCACTAAACGCGCCAGGGGCGCGCCCAAATGGGCGCGCGCGACGCACGCGGGTGGCGCAGGGAGGAAGGAAGGAAGGAAGGAAGCAAGGAAGAAAAGAAGGAAGGATGGAGGGCAAACGGGGACCGTTTCTCCAAAACGATGACCCCACACCACAGGATGGGAAGAAGGAAGAAGAGGGAGAAGAGGGGAGAAAAAGAGGGGCGAATAAAAAACCCGCGGTCGTGCGGAGTGTTAAAGAAACCCTCGTTTGTCCAATACGTTTATCAAGTGCTGCCAAGCGGGCCCCTCGCGCCGCATGTCGACATCATTCGAACGCCCCTGCGCGCGTGCCGGGGGGGCGCGATGCGTGTCAATTAAAACCACGCGGCCCACCCGCGCGCGTCGGCCGCGCGCGCGTGCCGAACTCCTCCAAAAACCTTCATTGCCGACGCGAGGGCATCGTCATCGTTATGCGCGGGCGCGATCAACATCGGCGCCGCCATTGACCTTGCCGTCGCTATCGCCACCATCGCAACCATCATCGTTAATCCCATAATCGTGTATAAAATTGCCGACGTCGCCATGATACCGCGCCTGCCCCAGTCACCGACTCGCACTGAAATGCACGCTGCGAAATGCTCAGCGGTCAGCGCCACTGCGGCCGCGTCGGTCGCGCCAAGCTAGCAGGCCGCTTCGCGCGCGAGCATGCGCGGGCTAACGTGGCCGCGGAGATGCACCAGTCAACGCCAAGCACTCATCGCAATCGCCGCCGCAGGGGCTTCGCAAACCAAGTTCCGGGTGGGTGGTGCGATGATTGCACGGGCATGGAATGCGCCAACTCATTTGTAAAAACAACAAGTCTTCTCTGAAAGAAAATAGATTCCACCACCATCCCGAGGCCGACTTACTGGTACCCCCCAAGGATGTGAAATTCACATACGATTCTGTTCCATTGGTCCTACATACAACTTCGCACGGGCATCCCTCCCCCCGACATCCTCTGCAAAAAATACGATGCGGGCACACTCGTTTATAAAGTCCCCGTGCAAAAATGGCACGAAAAGCACAGGCACGCGTCGTCGCACGCGCATGCCGAAATCTGTCAAAAACCGCCGGTTCTGTAAAATGTGTAAAAGTGATTGTCGAACACACACACACACACACACACAAAAACAAACAAACAAACAAAAAACAAAACAAAAAAACGCACGGTGTCGCAACACGCATTCGATCACCACCACCATCACCCCAACAAAAAAAAACAACAACCAAAAAAAATGCTTGCGCGCTCTTGCGAACGATTCCAGAAACCCCAAGTTTCTCATCATGTACAGAAAATACAAAATGACAAAACGAGCTTCGCGCGCGCGTCGAAAACGCCCGCACACCCTTGCGCGCGCGCCGTCGCGGAAATTCTCTGCAACAAACAAAACGAGTTGCAAAAAAAAGTCTCGTGAACATTTGAAAACCGAACGTCCGCAACAACAAAAAAAACGGTGTCGAGACATCCGTTCCCCCCCCCCAAAAAAAAACACATATATATATATATATATATATATATATATGTATATATATATATATACACATTATATATTAAAATTTTTAATAATAATAATAATAACATATTTTTATATATATATGAAAATATAAATATATATATATAAATATATATATATATATATATATATATATGTATATATAAAAATGCTCGCGCTCTTGCGAATTCTCAAAGCAACCCACAAGGTTTCTGACGCCACATGCCGACATTAGACGCACGCCCTTGCGCGCGTGCTGGAGGCGCACGACCCGCGTCAAATAAAACCACGCGGGCCCCTCTCGCGCGTCGGCCGCGCGCATGCCGAACTCTTTCCAAAACCTTCATCACCGACACGAGGACGCCGTCATAGTCGCCAGCGCGATCAGCATCGGCGACCGCACTGGCCGCGCCGTTGCCGTTGTCAACAGCATCGTCACCAGCATCGCCACTATCATCGGTGCGTCTACCAGTGTCGGCGTTGCCACGATACCGCGCCCGCCCAAGTCGCCGACACGCACTGAAGTGCCCGCTGTGATGTGCCCAGCGGTCAGCGCCACCGCGGCCGCGTCGGTCGCGCCACACTAGCTGGTCGCTGCGCGCGCTCGGGTTGGCGCGGCCGCAGAGATGCACCAGCCAACGTCAAGCACTCATCGCAATCACCACCGCATGTGTTTTGCAGACCAAGTTGCGGGTGGGCGGGTGGGATGACTGCGCAAGCAGTGGAGTTGACAACTCAGTGCGAACAACAAATAATTGCCCCACATAGGTTGCACGACCTCAAGAGTGCACGACGTAGATTGCACAACATAGATTCTCCTTTCTGGAAAGAGACTGATACCAGAGAAAAGCCCCTATCCTAATATCTATCGGGCTATAGGGCTATGGGGCTATAGGGTTATAGAACCATAGGGCTATAGGTCTATAGGGCTATGGGGCTATAGGGTTATCGGGCTATAGGCATGTAGAGCATTAGGGCTATAGGGCTATAGGGCTATATGGCAATGGGGCTGTAAAGCTACAGGGCTAGGGCGTTATAGGACGATAGGACTATAGGACTATAGGGCTATAAAGCTATAGGTTTAGGGCTGTAGGGCAATTGGGTTATAGGGATATAGCGCTATAGAGCTAAAAGGTTATGGAACTATAGGGCTAAAAGGCTATGGGGCCATTGGGCTATAGGGCTATTGGGCTATAGGACTACAAGGCTATATGGCTATAGGGCTATAGGTTTATACGCCTAGAATGCTACAGGGCTATGGGGCTATGGGGCTAAGGGGCTATGGGGCTATGGGGCTACAGAGCGATAGGGCTATGCTGCTATAGGGTTATGGGGCTATAGGGCTATAGGGCTATCAAGCTATAGGGCTATAGGGCTATAGGGCTATAGGGCCATGGGGCTATGAAGCTATGGGGCTATGGGATTATAGGGCTATGGGGCTATGGGGCTATAGGGCTATAAAACTATAAGGCTATAGGGTTATATGGTCATAGGGCTGTAGGGCTATAGGGGCTATAGGATTATAGGGCTATGGGGCTATGGGGCTATAAGGCTATAAGGCTATGAGGCTATAGGGTTATACGGCCATAGGGCTATAGGGCTATAGGGCTATAGGGCTATAGGGCTATAGGACTATAGGGCTACTATAGGGCTATGAGGCTATAAGGCTATAGGGCTATAGGGCAAAGGGCTACCTGGCACCCGGGCACCAGGGCACCCCGGCGTGCCGCCGAAATCGGCGCCATGCCTCACCTAACCATATGATACCGGAGAAAAACCCAATAACAATACTTCCAGGGCTATAGGGCCATGTTACTATTGGCCTATAGGACCATAAGGCTATAGGTCTATAGGGCTATAGGGCTGTATGGCTATAGGCATATAGAGCTATAGGACTATAAGGCTGCAGGGCTGTAGGGATATAGGGCCTTAGAGCTAGAATAAGGCTATGAGGCTATGGGCTGTAGGCCTATAAGGTCTATAGGGCTACAGAGCGATTGGGCTATAGAGCTATAGGGCTATAGGGCTATAGGGCTATAGGGCTATGGGGCTATAGGGCTATAGGGCTATAGAACCATAGGGCAATAGAGCAATAGGGCTATAGGGCTACAGGGTTATAGGGCTATAACGCTATAGGGCTATAGGGCTACTGGGCTATAAAGCTATAGGGCTATAAGGCTAGTAGTGCTATAGGGTTGTAGGGCTATAGGGCTATAGGGTTATAGGGCTATCAGGGCTATTGGGGCTATAGGGCTATAGGGATATAGGGCTATAGCGCTGTAGGGCTATAAAGCTACAAAGCTATAGGGCTAGAAGGCTATGAGTCTACCGGGCACCCGGGCACCCAAGCACCCGGGCACCCAAGTACCCGGGCACCCAGGCGTGCCGCCGAAATCGGCGCCAAACCTCACCTATCCATATGAATCCGCTAAGCCCCCTACAGAGGCAAGCTCTGATTGGGGAATGAATCCGCTTGGACCCCTACAGAGGCAAACTCTGACTGGGGAATAGGATCAACCACCCTCCCGAAGCCGGACTTAACGACACACTTTTTCGCATTGCAATGTACATATGAGTTTGCCAGATCGTCCAACCGAAAAATGAATTCACACCCCCCAAGGGGGTCGGCATCGACCCCCCCACACCATCCTCTGCAACAAGATACGCTCGCGCACCCTTTGGTCAAACATCATCCGTTTTCAAAGAAGCCTTTGCCAAAAACTGGACGAAGTGCAGACGCGCGCGTCGTCGCGCGCTCATGCCGAAATCCTTCAAAAACCTGTGAGGTCGTGAGGAATTCAAACTCGAATGACAAAAAAAACATACATAAACAAAACAATTGCACGCTTGCGAACTCTTCGGAAAAATGCAACCACAAAGGCTTCGCGCGCGCATGTCGAAATCGTCCGAACGCCAGCGCAAAGCACTCATCGCAATCACCGTCGCATGGGCTATGCTAACGAGGTCGCGGGTGGGCGGGTGGGATGTTTGCGCGAGCAATCGAATGGACACTCACTGCAAACAAAAATACATTGCACCACCTAGATTGCACCACGTCGATTGCACCACAAAGAGTGCGCACCACACAGAGAGCACCGCAAATTTTGCACAACGTATAGTGCATAACCTAGGTTGCACAACATAGAGTGCAATTATTCATACATTGCATCACATAAACTCACCCTTCCAAAGAATAAACCCGATCCCCCTCCCGAGGGGGGAGTTACTGGCACCACCTGGGGATGTGCAGTTTACATATGATTCTGCCCCATCGCCATTCGAAATACAAAATCTAATTATCCCATCCCCGCGGGTACCGACCCCCCCACCACCCCCATCCTCTGCAAAAAACACATGCGCGCACACTCGCACACTCGTTTATCAAAAACCATATGTTCGAATACCCGTTTGAAAAACAACGAAACACGTGCACGCGCGCGCGTCGCCGCGCGCGCATGCCGGAATCAATCAAACACCCCAGGTTTCGCAAGGGTGCGGACATCGATAACTCCGGAGAAAAAACGCATGAATGTGCAACATGGCGTGCATGCCGAAATGATTTGAGCGCCTTTGCGCGCGTGCTGGGGTGCACGACCCCTGTCAAATAACATCATGTGGGCCACTCGCGCCAGTCGGCCGCGGGCGCATGTGGAGTTTTTTGTTCCACAACCCTCATCACCTACGCGTGGACACCATGATCGTCATTGGCCACGCCGTCGTCATCGCCATCGTCACCACAAGCATTACTACAATCATCGTCATGTCAGCTGGTGTTGACGTCGCCATGATACCGCGCCCGCCCAAGCCACCGACTCACAGTGCAATACCCGCGCGTCCGCGCGGCCAGTGGTCAGCGCCAGTGCGGCCGCGTCTGCCTCGCCAAACTAGCTGGCGGTTCTGCGCGCAAGCCTGCGCGCGCTAGCGCGGCCGCAGGGATGCGCCAGCCAGCTCCAAGCAGCTATCGCAGTCGGCGCCGCATGGGTGTTGCAAAACAACGTGCGGGTGGGTGCGTGGGATGACTGCGCAAGCAGTGGAGTTCACAACTCATTGCGAACAACACATACTTACACCACGTCGATTGCTCTACAAAGATTGCACGTTATAGATTGCACAGCGTATGTTGCATAAAATAAGTTGCACACACCACCAATATTGCACCACGTAGATTTGCACAACACAGGTTGCTACGAAAACACTGCTTGGGGTCCACGCTGGCGAGCATGGCCTATACGATGCCTACTGAGGCCTACAGAAGCCCTACAGGATCCCTATAAGAGCCCGATAGGCTCCTTACAAGAAGCCTTCAGGACCCCTGTAGGACCCCATTCAGGACTCCTACGGGAAATCGAAGGGATCCCTAAGAAACTCTGTGGGATCCCGTAGGAAACCGAGTAGGATCTTTACAGGGTTCCTATATACCGCTGTGGGCCTTCGGTGGAGGCCCCTATGGGGCCACGAGACGTGTGAAAGGTGTGCCGAATCGGGTGCGGGTACGCCATGCGGACGCTGCCGCTGGGGTTTTCGGTGGAGCTCCATTCGGGGCCACGAAACGTGGGAGGGAGAAGCCGAATTGGGTGCGGGCACGTTATGCGGACGCTGCCGCTGGCGCCTTCGGTGGAGCTCCCTATGGGGCCACGAAACGTGTGAGGGGCGTACCGAAGTGGTCGACATGCGGCGGGCAGAGGCAGGGATGGGAGGAGGGAGGGAGGGAGGGAGGAGGGAGAGGAGGACATGAGAGGAGAGGAGAGGAGAGGAGAGGAGAGGAGAGGAGAGGAGAGGAGAGGGAGAGGAGAGAGGAGAGGAGAGAGAGGAGAGGAGAGGAGAGGAGAGAGGAGAGGAGACGCGGGGCGCTCTCTTCAAAACGACGACCCCACGCCGCAGGATTGCTGGGAAAAACTGGGTTCTGCCCCCCCCCCCTTGGGGGCCGCCTTCGACGACCAGGGCCGTCAGAAAAAACCGCCCGCGACGAAGCGCTGGCCCCCAGGGAAAGGGTTCAGACTTCTGGGGTGGGCGCGCTGAAAAATCAAACGTCGGATGTGTTTGTCTTTCTTTTTTGTTGCCCCTCCCCCCTCCTCTCGCACTCGTCCTCTCGCCCTCCTCGTCCTCTCCGTCCCTCATCCTCTCGCCCTCGTCTTCCTCCTCTCCCTTGTGTTGCACACTCGGGGGGCCCAGGCTGACCCACCGCGTCGCTGTTCGCGTCGAGTGCGCGTCGAACGAGGAGGGAGGAAGAGGTGTGGAGGAGCAAGGAGAAAGGAAGGGGGCGCAGGAGGCACGAGGTGGGAGCAAGGAGGCAGAAAGCAGGAGGCAGAAAGAAAGATGGAGGGCGGAAGGAGGAAGGACGAAGGAGGAAGGACGGGGAAGATGCGAACGAGGAGGACACGGAGCCACCACCGGCGCATCAATGCCAGTGATTTCTGGGCCCCCCGATCCTGGCAACACCCCCGCAAAGAAAACGGCCCACCTGCGCCCCAGACAGCGCGTCGCAGTTTTGGTGTTGGTGGCCCACACTGCAGTCAAGCAGCCTCTACAGCCACTTACTGGCGGCGAGCCTCGGGGAGTGAGAGGGGGCAGGCCTTCTCAGAAGGCGGCGGAGCTTCTCAGACACCATCTGGCCTTCTGAGAAGCCGTCTCTGTCTTCGGAGAAGGCTAGAGGCCATCCGAGCCTTTTGAGAAGGCCCGCCCCCTCTCACTCCCCCCCTTGCGCTCGCCGCCAAACTTACAAGAAGGAGGAAACTGATGCGGCGGAAGAGGACACCGCCGAGCGGAAGCAGCATCACAAGGAGGAGAAGCAGGACAATGAAGGATGAGGAACGATCCACAAAAGCCCCCCCGAGACTGCATTGGCGGCTCTTCGTCCGTCCCACAAGGAAGAGCAGGAGGAACAGCAAATCGAGGCGGCGGAGACAAAACAGCAAGCACAGCGTCTCCTGGCGATGTCTGTGCGCCGGCCTCCAAACTGACGCGCAGAGAACTCCGCCATGCTAGAACCGTCCAAAGGGAAAGAGGAGACGAGAACGAGGGGGCAACTGGCGGCAGCTTCTGTGGCCAAATTCCCTGTGGGCCCTCCTGCCGACCAGAACGGCGAGAATTCCATCGCCTGGCGGCTGGACACGATCGCCCTGCACGTGGGGCGTGTCATGGCGTCTCACGGAGCTGCCAGCGGAGCGGACGACAAGCCGTCTCACCATAGTCTGCGGCGGCATTCAGGGGACGCGCCTGATCGTCCCGCGGTGGCCGCAAATCGAAGCTATGCTGGGACACTCGCCCAGTCCGTACCACAGATGTGCGAACACCGCATAGTGATCCGACAGGTCGTCTGCCTGGACCCCCTTGACGAGCTCCGACGCGAATGGGTTGGATGCCTTGGCTGGAACTTATCTTGTAGTTATTAAAATGTTTACCGTACTAATTGTTTCACTGTTCACTAGTACTTGTTAATGTTGTTACGCGCCTTCACTGGGACGTACTGGAAACGCATGGCGTTTGGCGCAGCCAGCCGGTCGCCGACTCCAGGTGCGATGATCCAATCGAGCTGCTGCGATCCATGTTCCCTCGCTGTGGCATCACAGCTGACATAATGATTGGAATCAGCATCGGCACTGAACTCCAGATCGGCGTCGAGCTGCACCCAGAATCCCCGCTTCACAAGGCTGCCCGCCATCGCTGGTACACCAGGAGCACCAAGGGCTTGGCACATTCCGAACTGCTCGTTCCCAGGTCCCGTGAGCTCGTTCGGGTGAGTGGTAATGTTCATGTCCCCGGCGAAGCAGACGCGAGACCCATCCTCGACGACCTCGTCGACGAATGCCCTCATCTGGCGGAACTGCGAGAGCCGTATCTGCGTTTCTTGCACACCAGGCCACGCCTGCGTGTGGGTTGCAAGCACCCAGTACCCTTTACTGCCCTTCTGCACTTTCACGGCCCAGAACCCCTTGCGCGACATCCAATCAGAACCCGATGCGTGCCTGAAGACTCGCTCCTCAGCTGAAAGCATTTGGAGCCCCCGTTTGACTAAGACTACAACTCCACCCTCTTTCACTGGATTTGCAACAGATGTTGCATTCACAACTGCTGTGACTGCTTGGAAGTTGGATGTACGATCGCACTGCATGATGCGGCGATCGCCCCACACATACTTCGACTTGTTCTTGGACCATTGCTTGCAGGCAATGCGTTGCACCAACAGTTCAGCCCTATAAGAATAGATTTCGTTTAAAACTAATACATCAGGTAGCTCCTCCAAACTCAACCTGTTGAACCACTCCTCTATTCCAGCAGCACGTTGCTCCATATTAGGTTTCCGTAGTACTTGAAATCCCACGCTCACTTCCAGCAGGTAGGTATTGAAATTCATGACTGTTAGCGAATCCTCATGCTCTCCTGACGGCATGGTTGGCACGGAGCGTGAACTTGCAGATTCTCGTCAGCGACTCCCACAATACGCACACGTCAACTGCCGAAGCTAGGTGAAGGAAGACACGCAGCACGAGCTGGCTTGAGCCAAATGGGCAGAGCTTATGCATGATCCCCCGGCCCTGCTGCAGCGCAAGTACCCTGAACCCCACCTCATCTTCCCAGGCGAGCTGTTCGATCCATGCGCTCGCAGCAGGCACGAGATGACGCCAACTGCGCGCCGACGCCGATCCTGAGGCCCAATCAAGACGGAGCAAGCCCAGACGGAGTCCGAGCACTCCGCGCGGACCTACTCCGCACGGCATCAGCGTCCTCCGAAGGATGCCCCCCCCCCTCCCCCTGGAGCGCGCTCTGGCCAGGACTTCGAGGCAGACCCCGCCGTGCCCGACGAGGGTCCCCCCCCCCCAAGAGCTCCCCAGAAGGCCGACAGCTCAGGACCCCAGATGTATTTCGTAGACCCTACGCGATACGCCATGGGCTCCCCTTGCCCGGGAGGGGGGATACTTTTTTGATCGCCGGGCCCACATGAGAGCCCGAACCCGCCCGAAGCCTCAAGAGTGGAGCGGAACTCCTGGGCGGGGGGGCGGGCGCGCTCGCCACGAGCGGGCCGACCAGACCAGATGCCTCCCAGGTGGAGGTCGGAGGATCGCGCCGCGTCGGCGATGCATCGCCGATGCATCACCGACGCAGCGCACTGGCGACGTCGACGGCACCTCGGCGCAGGCGTGGAGAAAGTCGGGCTCCACCGCGAGCCGCACCGCCGGGCGTCGGCGCGGGGATGCGGCGCGACCCTGCGACCCCATCTGCTCGGGCCCAATCCTGAAGGCCGAGGTCTCGGGCTGGGGGCGGGCGGGCTCGCCACGAGCGGGCCGCACAGACGGGAATGCGCTGGGCGCTCCAGCGCAGCGCCGCTGCGCCGGGACACTGCCGAGGGGAGGCCCGTTGGCCGGGGCGCGCTCCGGCGGGCACACGGCCCTGCGGCCCCCCGGCGCGGCCAAGGGCAATCGGCACACGGGGCGTCTCCGTCGCCGTCGCAGACTGCCGCGCGCGAGCCCTACGCCGCTGTCGTGGTCTGGGCGGGCTCCTCCGTCTTCTCCCCCCACCCCCGCGCTCTGTGCCTTTTCGCCCTCGTGCCTCGATTCGCTACCGGAGCACCCCGCCGCTTGCTGAGTGGCGTCTGACTGTGTTGGACCATCTGGCGCCCGCGGGCTTTAAAAAGAAAACCCTGTCCAACTTGCAGGTCAGATTTCTGGAAAGCCGGCCAGGGTTCAGGACCGGAAGGATGTCTGCAGCCAAGCGAGCCCCAGCGGGGATGTCCGAGCCACGAGCGGCCATTGAACCCGCAAGGGCAGGGTTTGCAAGTGGCCGCAGGTGTTGGGGCAGGTTGAATCAGAGAAGGCGTCCCGATGGCACCTCGAGGAAGTGTGTCAGGGAGTGTCGAGACCCCGGAGGACCAACAACAACAAAAAACGACACCACCCCACCCACGGCCGCACGGAGCTTAGCGCACACCAGGAGATCTGGCGTGGGTTTTTACATGGCATACGCCACGGTCCCCGATGAGCCGCAGCGCAAAATGGAGGGCTGCAGGCTTGGAGAGACGTAAGACTCGGGTAAGGAGGACTCGGGTTGGCCTGACGGGGCCATCACAAAAATGACGAGACTAAATCTGAAATTTGACGCGGGCTCCCGCTGCAAACATCCCACGAAAACTGGACCGTCAAAATCCGGGACGCGCTCGTCCAAAAACGCCGGCAGACCCGAGTTCCGGCTTACTCGAGTCTTACGTGTTTCCCCGACAGGTGGGGTAGTGTCGCCTGCTGTTTTCGGCGGTGGACAAACCTCCCTTTAGTAAACCTCCCTTTAGTGAAAACGGCCTGGGACCGAAACCGAAGGACATGGACCCGCAAAAGTGACGGCCGCGACGCCCTCTCGCGAACCGAAAACGGCCAATTCGCTAATCGACGTGTCAGGGTAGGAGGTCTATCAACCTCCGATGTTTGGTCGATCCAGAGAGCGGTGTGCGCGGAGCGCGCAAGGCCTGTGCGCCCGAGGCTGCGTGCGCCTGCTGCGGCTCTTCCTGTCTGGCGCTCCAGCGTCGCACTGCGAGCTCCGATTGGCTCCAGGTGTGGTACGACTGCCTATCGGACCACCCCAACCCAACCCGAAGACCCGAATGGGACCCCGAATTTCGGGTCGGGGGGGGTACGGGTTCCATGTGCTTTTTCAATTTTCCCCGACCCCCCCCCCCACACACCACACTGGAAATGGAGGGCAAATTGAGGCCTTCGGGTTGGGTTGGGGTGGCTTGGCGGGAGGTGATGGTACCTGCCGTGTCGCAGTGTGCACGTGGCTTTCTCGGGAGTCCTTGGAAGCTTCCGGGACGCCCTGGGGGAGATCCGAGGAAGCCCGGCAAGGCTCCTGGGCAGCCCTGCGAGACCCCCACGCTCGATCTGAGGGGCAACGTTCGGGGGGGAACGGCTCAGGGGGAGGGGGATCTCAGGAGGGGAAAAAAAAAAAAAACAGACACAATGAATCGTCGATCCCCAGGAAAATGTAGGAAAATATGGGAAGTGGGGGGAAGACGAAAACCCAGAAAATATTGGAAAATACGGGGAATCCTGTTATTTGTGTATTTATTTGTGTGTCCCAGGGCCCCTTCAGGATCGACCTGGAATCTGCGATACATCGCCGATTGATCGCCGATTGATCGGCGGTCGGCCTCCGACAGCGAATCCGAACGTTCCCAGGCGGGGGCGGGGCTGTCGGGCCCCAGTCGGCGACGAATGGGCGAGCGGGGGTCGATGCCTTCCACCCCTGAGCCTCTCTCCCGCCTAACCGCGCCCCCGACTGCCAGACCTAGCACTAGCACTCCAGACTGGACTATCTAGAGGCCTCCTGGATAGGGTCCGAGTATGTGGGGTCGGAGGATCGCGCTGCATCGCCGATGCATCGTCGATGCATCGCCGACATATCGGCGACGCATCGGTTACGTCGACGGTGCGTCGGCGCTGGCGGAGTGGATAAAATCGGGATCCACATCGAACCGCATCGGCGATGCGGCGTGATCCTCCGATACCATCTGCTCGGACCCCATGTGGGAACTGAGGTGATGTTAAAAGCGCTGAGGGCATGGTTTCTGTTCTGAAAATCGGCGTGTTTCCCCATGTTGGGGTCCGTTATTTTCTGTTTCTAAGGTCGGCGCTGTTTTCTCCGTTCCGGCGTGCTGGCTTCTTGTTATGTGTTTGGCTGCCGTTTTTGTCCCCTCTCTGGTTCGCTGGAAACCGAACAGCAAAAACTCGTTGTTCAACATGGTCACAGGGGGGGGGAAGGAAATTCAGGACCCCTCCTTTTTGATCGATGGCCTCCAGGATGGCCCCAAGAGGCGCTCCAGGGCTTCCTAGAGGCCCCCGAAAGACCCCCGAAAGACCCCCGAGAGGGCCCCGAGAGGGCCCCGAGAGGGCCCCAAGACCTCCGAAGAGAGCCCCGAGAGGACCCCGAGATCCCCGAAAAGACTGGAGGAGGACAAGCCGGCGCAGGACGCCGACCCCACCACTGCGCCCAGCGGTTCTGTTACCGACAGCAGCAGCCACGACGACAACGTCCCGGTCCAGGCGGAGCCAAACTGTATGCTCGCGGACACCCATGCCGCGATCAGACCCATGATCGACACGCGGGAACCCATCCAGGACAGACACCGCGCCACAGGGTGCCGCGACGAGGAGGTCGCCCCATACGTGGGAGGCTTTCAGATCGGGGCACCAACAGGAACCCCAAGAGCCGGCACGGGCCGATCCCTGCACTCTCACGGACCAGTGAATCGTCCATGCCATCGGGACGAAGGCAGCTGCCAAATCTGGGGGGCTCGACGGATGGACCACCGGGAAAGCCAACAAAAAACGCCCCCGACCGGCCGAGGTGCTCCGCGCCGTGCAGAGGACGAGGGAAGTGCCTCCACCGCCTCTCCACATGTCCAACCCTTGCCTTACGCAAAGGTGCAGGTGAGCTTCCCACGGACAGAGGGCTCCTGTCCGCAATGCCCACCTGGATGCAGGCCTGGAAAGCACCCGCCGACCGCCGCCTGGCATCCTGGAGAGACCTCGCTAGACCTACCCCACCAGCTTCGGTGCGGAACCCCGCGCCGCCATGGGCGACGTCAGCACGACGCTCGCCCACAGTCGAACACACGCGGCACCACCAACCGCCGCTGGCGCGCGCCGCACTCAACAGACAGAAATGCCCCGACCCGCGTCCCACGCTGGGTGCCCCGCGGACATCGCGCAGACGCCACTTCTACGCCAACCACGGCCGGCGCCTCCGCCTGGGAGGCGCCTCCGCCCCGCCCCTGCAGCGCATTCTCCCTGGACGGCATGAAACTCCTCACGCGCGTTTGGACTGGGCGGCGACACCAGCACGTCCCCCGGTCGCTCGGCACCACGATCGCCGGTGTCAGCAACTCCACGGCTCCTACAGCTGAGGACTTTCAGGCGCCCCCAGGTGATACACCCTGGCAAAGTCGCGGGGTGGGCCCTGGGCGAGGAGCTTCACAGACCGACAGGTGGCCGCTCTGCACCTGCACCAGCATCCGCTCACTATTCGCCACCAGGTGAAGCAAGTAGGTAGCAATATAAACGCGGCGCCTGTAGTCGATTGTCCCCACGCGAACATGGAAGCCGCGGCAGATGCCAGGGTGAAGAGGGCGTTCAAAAGACTCCAGTGTACTGAGCGCCTCCATGAAAGCACACAGTCGACAGCCCGCGCGGTCCGATCCTTTGCGGCCATCAGGCGCGCGCACCACTGCCACGGACATCCTAGCGCCCAGCGACGGTGTGCGAAACCTGCACAACAACACCGCGCTTGCCGCCATCCGACCCAAAGGGCGATCCTGGATCTCAAAACGGGCGCCCTGCGCCCTGGCTGTTCCAGGCCACGCCATCGAACTCTGCGCCACGGCGCATGGAGCAATACCAGTAAAGTCCAGGAGGCAAGTGCGGCGAGACACCAGTCTCAATGCCAAAGCCGAGGAGCTGCTTAGCCACGCAATCTTTCCCAAGTGGCGGGCCCGTCGGCCGCGCGTTGCAAACCATTGCCCGATACAACTGGACTTGGCCCGAGTTCGCCACCATGCACGACGACTGGAACACCCGCCCTCCATGGAGAAATCTGCCAGCTGGGCTCTTCATCCACATGTTTCGGGTGGCGTAGCGTAAAGCATTCCTCCGCGGCGCCCGAACTACCAGGCGCGACCTGGGCGCCGTCGTCGCTGTCAAGCAGGACCTCGACTATTTTTCCAACACGTGGCTCCTCAGAGCCGCAGACCAAGGGGAAAGCCAAATGCACTGCCTAGCAATGTGGCCCCCTCTGCAATTACCCCTTCGGAGATGACCACATCGAGCCCAAGGAAGTCAAGGCTGGCATTTCCGCCGAGACATCCCCCTCGCGTAGATGGTGCGACCGAGAGGAGGAAGCACAGGAGCACACTGCGCGGAGATGCTGGCGCTGGGAGACCGAGAGGACCGCCCTCAAAACCATGATCACCGAGCAGCAATGACAAGATCTCCCACCCCACACCACACTCCGTGGTCCCCCTGAAGAAGACCCCGGCCTCCTCGACCTTCACTCCGCCGCGGCCGAAGGACGAGCTCCCGCAGCCCCTCCCGAGACCAACAGCAGAGGACACAGAAGGAGACCCGTATCTTGAATTGAACACACCGACGACCAGGGAGCCCGATGAGTCTCTGCTGCCACGGGCGGCGCCCACTCGCACCCAAGCTCAACCCCCTTCCTGGCCAGAGCGGCCTCTGGCGTGTGCACTGCGGACCGAACCAACGGCTTAACCTTAGGTCGGGCCTGTCACCCTACAAGGGGATGTTGGACGAAAAATAAAAAGAATACTCAAAAGATGCCCAAAAAAATGAAAAGATAGTCCCCAGATGATTTTGTGACTATTTGTGAGTATTCCCCCTGTAGAAGGACAGGCCCGACTTAAGTTTAACCACTCTGCCCGTGCGCACGGTCTCGCGCAGTCCGCGCAGCGGGCCGAAACTCGTGGAACGCTTGCCACGCCCCCCCCTCGTCACCGCGATTGCAAAATCGGTGCACGCGCTCGTCGAAAACGAAACGGCTGTTGTCGACGGACTCGAAGGCGCCTTCTCAGGCGCAGAGCACCGCAGCGTGAGGCGCCCCACGCGGCCCCCTGGCAGAAAATCCACCGGGTGCTTCTGGCCAAGCCTAACTTGCATTGACCTCAGAAGGTGGACAGCCACCTGGACGAGCAAAGCATCAACGGAGGGCGCACCACTCCTGTTGCTGAAGCCTTCGAGCGTCACGCTGACAAACTCGCCACCGCGGGGGCACGGCTCCACATGCACCACATGGCCAGGACGACGCTGCCAAATGGCCACACAAGTTTGCCGGTTTCCTCCATGGCACGGCCGTCGCCGTGTACGACTGGCGACATCCGACGCTCCCGTTGCCTCAAAGGAGATCCCGTTGCCTCAAAGGAGAGCTGGGCACTCCAGGTCTGAACTCTCCGCTCACCATTGGGCAGGGGGGGCAGGACAAAGGGCTCAAGGAGGATCACCTCCGCCAGGCGGCCCACCGGGCCCGCACCTCCTCGACGAACTCAACGACCCCAGGTCGCCACCACGGGACGAGTACGGAGGGGAGGTTCTCGACCCCCTCGGGCTCGGGGCCTCGCCCAACGACGACGGAGCCAACGACCTCCCTCCACAGAGTCACTTTTTGGGCGAAGACAGCGCAGTCGAGGACCACCTCGGCGCGAACAGCCATCCTCTCTCTCTCTCTCTCTCTCTTTCTCGCGCTCTCTCTTTCTGTTTCTCTTTCCCTCGGTCACTCGACGACCGCCAAAGCACGGAGTACCCCGAACCCCTCCTCGACCCGCCTCCCCCTTCGGCCCACCAGGGCTCCGACGGGGGTGGGCGTGAGGCGAGGGATGACAGCCACCTCGCTGGCAGTACCCCCCAGCTTCTGGACCGCAGGCAGGCCCTCACGCACCGTCTCACTGCGGCGAACAGCCAGTACCGAGGGGAGCGCGAAACCACCATCCTCGCCGGAAGTCACGCGCTCCAGGAGCGAGCCAACCATCTGCCGTCTTCCGCTCACCAGATTCAGGAACAGTCAGCCTCGCTGCCAGACAGGTCCCAACGAGCGCAAGAGGCCTGGAGAGGCCTGCAACACGCCTTTCGGCCCGCAGTGTCCCTGGGGGCGCCCCTCCAAGGCAACCTCCAGGCCTTCTTCGACGCTCAATGCGCGGCTCGCCGGTGCTAGCACCCCTCCTCATTGTAGGACCTCGCCAACACTTGGCACATGTTCCGTCGCCTCTTCTCGCTGGGCCGCCGCGGGGGATGCCCCAAGGCTGTGCCGCTCACTTTTGTCCGTGCTCCGCATCGCGCACGCCAACGCGCGTGTAAAAGCGGCACTGCTGCCACGGGCGCGCAGACGGGCCCTCAACCGGCCCGGTAACCGCATACCCGCATTGCTTTCCAGCCGGGCCCCCCAACAAGCCGCGCCAGGGGGGGGTCATTCCACCACCCCTGTTTCGTTAGCGGCATCTCCCACCTTGTTTGGGTAGGTCTACGAGGCGTTCGTAGCCTCGAGGCCTGGACGAACCTCCTCCAGAGTGGTACGCCTCTTTCTCTCTCTCTCTCTCTCTCTTTTTCCTCAGCTGTGCCCGTACTCCCCCAAATCTACTTTCTGCTCTCTACTGTATACTCTCTGAGTATGACCGTTATCGCATGCACTCTCTCTACACAACTATGTCTCCCCCTCTTCCATGGCATCTGCGCATACAAGTCTGTGCTACTAATATGCGCAATGCATTTACACTCTCAACTCGCCATGCTCTCTATCTCTATTATCCACTCTCTACTCTCTACTCTCCACTCTATTTTCTCTAGTTTCTACTCTCTACTCTCTACTCTCTACTCTCGACTCCCTCTGCTCAACTCTGCTGATATGCACTCCCTGCTCTCCACTTCGCTCTCTCGTGCCAAGAACCCTGGCACCGAGAACCCAGGAGCCCGGCCGCCCACCGACATCGGCCCAGAACCAGGACCCGGGAGCCCGAGGAACCTGCCGAAAGCGGCCCAATAGTTCCGCCGATTTCTTCTATTAGAAGAAGAAAAAACGCCATAAACCTAACCTTTTGGCGCTCCGCGCGGGTTTCTTGGATCTGCGTTGCGCACCCCCAGCGGCGCCTTCGGCGCCGCCCCTGGCGCGCTCCACGCGCCAGGGACGGGGGCCCAGCGCGGATCCAAGAAACCCGTGCGGAGCGCCAAGAGTTCATGTTTATGGCATTTTTCTTCTTCGATTTATCCGCCACCGTGCCCCCTGGCACATTGGGGAGTCGCAGAATGCCGATAGCTCTCTGGCAGGGATTATGCAATCTTTTCCGGGCCCCCTCCCCCTTCTGCTAGCGCTGGGCCCTGCGCATCGCCCCCCCTCCCCCTTCTGCTAGCGCTGGGCCCTGCACATCGCCCCCCTCCCCGAGTCTACAATCCCTCGCAAAATATAACAGCTTCGCGCTCCCGAGGCAAGATGCCTCCAAGACGGTCCAGTATGGCGCCCAAGACGGCGTCAAGACGGCCTCTCCCCATGAGGGCCTCGAGAGGCCAAAGATCATTGATTTCCCATCCGTTTCTTCCATGTTTCGGGGGTTCTCGCCTTGTCAAGCTTCCGACGTCCCGAGACGACCCACAAGGGCCCCAAGACTGCCCCAAGATGGAGCAAGAGGCCCCCAAGAGGGCCCCAAGACAGCCCAGGAGGGCGGCTCCAAGACAGCAAAGGGCGAGGAAGACGGCCGAAAAGGGCCCCAAGACGGCCCCAAGGAGGGCTCAAGAGGGGGAAGACAAGTCAACAAATCGAGCCTTCTGCCCCAAGAGGCCCCCAGGAGGCCCCGAGAGACCCCAAAGGGCTCCCAAGAGGCCCCAAAACTGCCCCCTAGAGGCCAAAAAGAAACCATGACTGCCTAGATGGGGTCCAAGAGGGCAACTCAAGAAGTGATGGCGTTCCTCCTCCTCCTCCTCCTCCTCCTCCTCCTCCTCCTCCTCCTCCTCCTCCGCCCCCTCCTCATCCTCCTCCTCATCCTCCTCATCCTCCTCTTCCTCCTCCTCCTCCTCAGCACCAGCAGCAGCAACATCACCATAAGCAGAATCAACATCAGCATCAGCATCATCATCATCATCAACATCATCATCAGCGTCATCAGCAGCAGCATCAGCATCAGCAGCATCATCATCATCATCATCATCATCATCATCATCATCATCATCATAATCATCATCAACACCACCATCATCAGCATCATATTCATCATCATCATCATCATCACCAACATCATCATCACCATAGTCATCGTCATCACCAGCAGCAGCATCGTCGTCATCATCATCACCATCAGCATCATCATCATCATCATCACCATCACCATCACCATCATCATCATCATCATCATCATCATCATCATCATCATCATCATCATCATCATCATCATCATCATAATCAGCATCAACATCATCGTCATCGTCATCGTCATCGTCATCGTCTTCAACATCATGATCAGAAGCAGGAGCAGCAGCATCATACTCGTGAGCCTCATCATCAACAAGAATATCACCATCATGATCATCAGCAGCAGGCGCATCATAATAAAGATAGTATTGGTAAGATGAAGGAGAACAAGAAACATCATCATCATCAACATCATCATCATCATCATCCGCGTCGTCCTCATACTCTTCCGCCTCCTCCATCTCATCATCGACATCGTCATCGGCATCGTCACCGTCATCATCAACAGCAGCACCACAACCACCACCATCATCATCATCTTCATCATTATGATCCTCATCCTCATGCTCATCATCATCATCAGCAGCATCACCATTATCATCATCATAAGCGTCATCAGTATCAGCAGCAGCAGCATCATCAGCATCAGCATGAGCATCACCAACATCATCATCATCATCATCATCATCATCATCATCATCATCAGCATCATCATGAGCCGCATCATCAGCACCAGCATCAGCATCGTTACCCTAACCTTCATCTTCATCGTAATCGTCAGCAGAATCAGCATCAGCACCAGCAATATCCCCCCCAAACGTCTTCGCCCTCATCCTCATCGTCACAGACGCCGTCAGCATCACCATCAAAACAAAAATGGTCCTAATCATCGTCATCAGCAGCAGCAGCAACGACGTCACCATCGCGCCACCATCATAAACATAATCATCCGAATCATCATCACAACCACTACCACCATTGTCGTCATCATCATAATCATCATCAGCAGCATCATCAACATCAGCATCATCAGCCTCAACTGCATCAACATCGCAATCATTACCACCATCATCGTCATAATCAGAATGACTACCATCTCACCCGCCCTCCTCATCATCACAAATGTTGCATTATCATGTTCAACGTCATAGTCATGGGCATTATCATCACCAGCATCACCAGCATCACCATCATCATCATCATCATCATCATCATCATCATCATCATCATCAGTCATCATCATCATTTGCATTAGCATAGTCACAAGCATCATCATGATCATCAACAGCATCATCATTAGCATCATCGTCATCATCAGCATCATCAGATACGTCACCGTCATCTTCATCGTCATCAGAATCGGTATCACCATGAGTATCATCCCACAACCGTTTTCGCCCTCATCCTCATCATCACTAAAGACGTCATCATCATCACCATCAAAATCAGATTCATCCCCATCATGATCAGAATCACTGTCATCATCGTCATCATCATCGTCAGCATCATCATTCTCATCAGAATCATCATCAACATCACCGTTATCTTCATCTTCATCTTCATCGTCATCAGAATCATTAAAATCATCAGCATCATACCCCGTCTTCCTCCTCACCCTTATCATCACTAACGCCGTCATCATCCTTCTCAGCATGATCATCATCATCATCAGCATCATCATCATCATCATCATCATCATCATCATCATCATCAGCATCATCATCATCATCTCATCATCATCATCACCAACATCATCATCATCACCATCATCATCAGCATCATCACCATCATCATCATCATCTCATCATCATCACCAACATCATCATCATCATTATCACCATCATCATCAGCAGCATCATCATCATCATCAGCATCAGCATCATCATCCTCATCCTCTTCCTCATCCTCACCCTCATCCTCATCCTCATCCTCATCCTCATCCTCATCCTCATCCTCATCCTCATCATCATCATCATCATCATCATCATCATCATCATCATCATCATCATCATCATCATCATCATCATCATCATCATCATCATCATCATCATCATCATCATCATCATCATCATCATCATCATCATCATCATCATCATCATCATCCGAGAGAGCATGATCCACCGCCGCTTTACTGTGGAAAATTGCCCCCCTCTTCCTGCGGAAACCGGGGGTCCCCCCCGCCTCCTCCGAAAATCCCCCCCCTGCTGGAACCCCCCCCCTCCCCTCCCCCGGCAAAACCCCCCCCCTCCCCTAACCCCTCCCCCCCACTGTCGCCCTGTCCCCACTGTCCCCACCACTCTTCCCACCACGGTTCCACTCTCCCCACTTTCTCCACGGTCCCAACCACTGCCCGACTATCCCCACTGTCCCCACTGTCCCACTGACTCCTCCGCTGTCCCACTGAGCTGTCCCACTGTTCCCACCACTGTCCCCACTGTCCCCACCACTGTCCCCACTGTACCTCTGTCCCATTGTCCCACCGCCGTCCTCGCCACCGCCTTCACCACTGTCCCCACCACCACTGTACCCTCCACTGTCCCACTGTTTCCACCTCCCCCTGTCCCCACACCACTGTCCCCACCACCACCGTCCCCACCACTGTCCACTGTCCCCACTGTTCCCACCATTGTCCTCACCACTGTCCCCACCACTACAGTCCCCACCACTGTCCCACTGTCCCCACCACTGTCCCGCTGTCCCCTCACCACTGTCCCCACCACCACCGTCCCCACCACTGTCCGCACCCCCCCTCGGTTTTCGAAGAGAGGGGGGGGGGTTCGAACCGGTAGTGACCCCCCCAGTTTTCGAGGGGGGGGGGGTTCGAACCGGTAGTGACCCCCCCCCCCTTTTCATGATGAACTGGGGGAGGGGGGGGGAGGGGTTCGAACCGGTAGTGACCCCCCCCCCGGTTTTCCGGAGGGGGGGGGAGGGGTTCGAACCGGTAGTGACCCCCCCCGTTTTCCGCCAGCAGCGGTAGAACACGCTCTTTCTCATCATCACGTCATCGTCATCGTCATGGTCATCGTAATCATCGTCGTCGTCGACATCGTCATCATCGCCGTCGCCTCTGACAGGCTCACAGACTCCGAACACGCACCAAAGCCTTCAGGGAGCCGAGGTGTCAGACGTGACGGCGTCAAGCACCTTGCTCCATGAGAGAGCCTGGCTGCGGAGCCCAAGCCAGGTGTGCAGATCCAATTTCGAACCCCGCTTCCCTAGGGGAGCGAAGAATGACATAAACATAAAAACTCGGAGGTCCGCGCGGATTTCTCGGATCGGCGCTGGACCCCCCTCCCTGGCGTGCGGAGCGCGCCAGGGGCGGCGCCAGAGGCGCCGCCAGGGGGCCCCAGCGCGGATCCGAGGAATCTGCACGGATCTCCGAGATTGTATGTTTATGTCGCTGCTTGTTCCCAAAGACAGCCCCATGAAAAACGGCCAAGTTTCACGGCTCTCCGAAAACCGGAGATACGAAATGTCACACGTCAGGGCCTCCATGCTCCAACGCGCACGGACAACCGAGAAAGCTGGCCTGGCACGGTGGCGAGACTTGCCGGGAGGAGGAAGGGGGGGAGGAATGGGAGGAGGAATGGGAGGAGGAAAGAATGAGGACAGGGGTGGAGGAAGGGCCTCTTCTTCCTCCTCCTCCTCCTCGTCCTACTACTCCTCCTACTCTTCCACCTCCTCCGCCTCCTCCTCCTCCTCCTCTTCCTCTTCCTCCTCCTCTTCCTCCTCCTCCTCCGCCTCCTCCTCCTCCTCTTCCTCCTCCTCCTCCTCCTCCTCCTCCTCCTCCTCCTCCTCCTCCTCCTCCTCCTCCTCCTCCTCCTCCTCCTCGTCCTCCTCCTCCCTCATTCCGTTTCCTAATGATAGTTCCTCCCTGCCGCACCCCGAGGCCGGCCGAAAGGGCGGGCTGGGCGTATCGCCTGAGACTTCCTCACCACTCACGATCCTGAAGCACACAAAATTGCAAGGGCTTCACGGAGGGAGGGCGGGTGGCTTTCAAAATGTGGCTCTCGCCGTAGCGCCGCGAATCCTCCTGCAAAACTGCAAGAGGTCGACGGACGGAGCGCAGGTGGTTTTCAAAATGTGGTTCTCGCCTTAGAGCCGCGCACAGACGTTTTAAACATCTGCAACTTCACTGATGGAGGCGGCTCCTTTTCAAAATGTGGCTATCGCCTTCGTGCCGCGCATATTCGGCTTAAGAGAGTAAAGCAGTTTCAAGAATTCTCATGGCTAACCTCTCAGAAGTATGGTTTGGTGCGATGTCGAACCGTCAGGGCAAAACGGTTACGTTGATTCGTGGTGTTGAAATCTCATGAGTGGTGTTCCGGCACGATAGATGATCGTCAAGACGCACCAATAACGGTGATTCGCGGCGTTCACGTCCCAGACATGGTGTTCTGGCACAGTTCAAGATTCTCATATGGTTGTTTTCCAACGGGGCATTCCCTCCAGTGCACATGAATTCTTGCAGGTCGTGGGGGCCTACGAAGAGGGAGGTTGGAGGGAGGGTTGAATGCAATGTCGTTGAGGAGTCTTGGGCTTACACTGGTCCTCCTCCTCCGCCTCCTTTTTACGTTAGACCGACCTAAGATTACCCTGTGGCGTCCTTGCAGTTAAAAAGGAGCAGGATAGTACGACTCGGGTCAAGATGCACCTGGCGGGCGCCGCGGAAAATGCGATAAGTAAAGCTAAGGCCGAGAATACTAGACACGAGCAAGCGCCCGCCAGGTCCTCGAGGTTGGCACTCACCCGGGTAACAAAGTACCCCCTCCTCATCCTCCGCCTCCTCCTCCTCCTCCGCCTCCTCCGCCTCCTCCTCCTCCTCCTCCGCCTCCTCCTCCACCTCTTCCTCCTCCTCCTCCTCCTCCTTCTCCTCCTCCGCCTCCTCCTCCTACTCTTCCTCCTCCTCCTCGCGAGGAGATGCCCCCCCCCGCCCTCTCCGCTCCGCCTGCAGCGCCTCGAAGCGGGCCACCCTCTCGCGCAGGCCCAGCGGCCGCTCCGCGGGCGCCTCCTGGCCGCGCGAGGGGCGAGGAGGCCGCTCGGACGCGACGCTGCAGCAGCCTGTGGCTCCTATCCTCAGGTCGGGCATGTCCCCCTACAGGGGGATTTGGGACGAAACGCAAAAAGTAGCCCAAAACCATGCTCAAAAATAGTCCCAAAAAACACTCGGGCCTATTTTTAAAAATATGTTTGAGTACTCCTCCTGTAGAGGGCCACGCCCGACTGAATCCTATCCCAGACATGCTCGCGTCGCGCAAAAAAATCAAGACGAAGGAGGTTTTTTGCGGTTTTCGACCTCTCCTGGGCTTAGGTCGGGCATGTTCTCCTACAGGCGGGTTTTGCACGAAAAATAAAACATGTTCGAAAAATGCTCGAAAATAACAAGAAAAATACTCGAAAAATCGTCCTCCGTCTTTTTTTGACTACTTTTAGAATATTCCTCTTGTAGAGGGACACGCCCAACTGAATCCTATTGCACTATCCCAGACATGCTCGCGCTGCACAACAAAAATCAACACGAAGGAGGTTTGTTGCGGTTTCCAACCTCTCCTGGGCCCCAGAGCCATCAAAAAACAGCACGGGAGGAAAAAAACTTCCGCGGGCCCCGTGCTGGAAACATCCCCGCATCGCATGCCTGGTCTTCCCCCCGAGCCAGGCTAAGAAGAGGAGGGCTCTCACGACTCCTCCGAGCCGGGCGTCGCAGCGAAAAAACCGCGACGGCCGGTCCGTCGTCGCTTTTGGGCTGTCCGAGGCCTCAATTCCGGGCCCCGGGGCCGTCCAAGAAAAAAACTCTTCGGGATGAAGGCCCGGCCCGGGAGAAGGGGTCGATATGCCCTGGCGGACCACACCACGGACAAAAATGCGACGCGGGAAGAAAGGATCTGCCTCACACGCGGGAGGGAGGGGACGATTCGAAGGAGAGAGGAGAAGAAAAGGAGGAAGAGATCCTCCTCCTCCTCCTCCTCCTCCTCCTCCTCCTCCTCCTCCTCCTCCTCTTCCTCCTCCTCCTCCTCCTCCTTCTCGTCCTCCACGCCGCCTCTCCACGACTCGAAACCTGAACCAAAACGATATCCAAAACGTGGCCCTGGCGCCGACATTTAAAGATGACGCGCAGGAGGGCGACGAGGACCTTGATCCCACCGGCCCTTTATGGCGTGAGTGGTCCAGCGTGCTTCCTCTTACAACCCCCCACTTTTCCCCTTGAGGGAAGGGGGCTATCCCTCTCCCTACTAGGCACTGCCTCCTCCTCCTCCTCGTCCTCCTCCTCCTCCTCCTCCTCCTCCTCCTCCTCCTCCTCCTCCTCCTCCTGGGTCTGGACGGGGGGCCGACAAGGTGTCAGAGGAGGGTTTTGTTGGCCCAAGATGGCTCCAAGAGGGCCCCAGATAGCCCAAGATGGCCTCCAAGATGGCCTCAAGATGGCTTAAGATGGCCTACAAGATGCCGACAAGAGGCTCCAAGCCCGCTCCAAGACGGCCTCAAGTGGCCACGGAGCCTCCAAAGAACGCCCCAAAAAAAGCCAAAAACACTTGTTCCAAAACATTTGGAAAAACCATGGATTGCATTATTGTGTTTTCGCTTCCGACTGACTCTTGAGGCCTCACGATGGCTCCGAGATGGCCAAAGAGGGCACCAAGGGAGGCCCAAAAGGGCTCCAAGGCGGCCCCAAGAGCGCACAAGAACGCTTCAACAGCTCCCTGACAGGGCTCCAAAAGACGACGATGGGGGCTCAAGAGGAGCAGCTGTAGTTAGGGTCGCCCTTTGCTCGAATTGGAGGATCATCTCGGTGGTATATGTGGGAAGCTGTTACTCCAACACGGCTCCAAGATGGCCTCAGAGAGCAAGCCAAAGATGGCCTACCAGATGGCTCAAGATATCACCCAGATGGCTCAAGATGGCAACCAGCCCCGAGTGGCCACGGAGACTCCCAAGGAGGCCCCCGAGAGGCTTGCCTTCTCGTCCCGATTGGCTTTTTAAAGGGAAAGCTTTGGACGGAAGCCTACCCCGCGAAAAACCTCAGGACATGGGTCCCTGTGAACACCCGCTGCTTCATGGCGACAGATGCCCGCCTCCCCACGCTTCACTTCGCAGCGAGGGGGAAGAGGGAGGGCGGTGAGAGGCAAGCTAGGTGCGCTCGCGTCCTATCTGACGTCCCACCCCTCCCTCCCATCCCGTACCATGGCGTAGATCTCCTCTCTAGTCGCACAATCGGATGTCGCAGCATGGCATAGTATTACATGGCATAGAATGGTGTTGAAGATTAACGCGTAGCATGACATAGCATGGCGTGGCGACGCCCCAAAACGGGGGGGGGGCTTCCGCGGCACAAAAAAACAACGAATCGACACCGAATGTGGAATCACTTCCGATGGTTTGTGTTCGGGATGCCATTTCCTAAATTGCGGGGCCTATTCGGAAGGACCGAACACCATGCCGTGGCGTGGCATTGGAAATAATGACGCCAGCGCTGAGGCGGGAGCACGATTCGGAACGAGCGGAAGCGCGGAAACGAGGCCAGCGCTGCAGCGGGAGCACGATTCGGAACGAGCGGTAATAGCCCGATGATGAGGCCAGCGCTTCAGACAGAGCAGCATTTTGAACAAAAACCCAAGCGCGGAAGCGCGGAAATGAGGACGCGTAGCCTGACATAGCATGGCGTGGCCACGCCCCAAAGTGGGGGGGGGTGGGCTTCTGCGGCCCAAAAAATCAACGAATCGACACCGAATGTGTAATCAGTTCCGATGGCTTTTGTTCGGGGGACCATTTTCTAAATTTTGGGGCCCATTTGGAAGGACCGAGAGACATGCCGTGGCATGGCGCTGGAATTGATGACGCCAACGCTACAGCGGGAGCACGATTCGAAACGAGCGGAAGCGCGGAAATGAGGCCAACGCCAACGCTGCAGCGGGAGCACGATTCGGATCGAGCGGTAGCCCAAAAATGACGCCAGCGCTTCAACGAGAGCAGTATTTTGAAAAAAACGAAGCGAAAACCAACTCCCAGGAATCCTGTGTAACAAACAATACGCGGAGGGGGGCCAAACAATCCCCGGACGCCACAAGGTGAGAGAGGAAAGTAGTATTCATATTATTCAATTGTGAAGGAGGTAGGGAGGGACGGAGGGAGGAGGGAGGAAGGAGGGAGGAGGGAGGAAGAGGGAGGCAGGGAGGGCGGAAGGAGGGATGGAGCAGGGAGGAGGGAGGGAGAAAAAGGGAGGAGGGAGGAAGGAGGAGCAGGGAGGAGGGAGGGAGGGAGGAGGGAGGGGGGAGGAAGGGAGGAGCAGGGACGAGGGAGGGAGGGCGGAAGGAGGAGGGATGGAGCAGGGAGGAGGGAGGAGGGAGGTAGCCCCCCCCCCCTGGCGTCAGCCCAGGATCGCCTCCGCCGGCCCGCGCGGGTGCACCGCCTGCCGCGCCTCCGCGCGGGCCGGGCGCGCCGACGCCTTGGGGCGCCTCGCGACGCTGATGCGGGCCGCCGCGGCGTCCTTGGGAGCCGGCGCCTTGGGCGGCTGGGATCGGCAACGGAACGGAACGGAACGCCTTGGCGGGCATGCGCCTGGGCCCCTTAAGGGCGAGGCGGGTGGGGCCATGGCCTCGCATGAGAAGCTGCGCGCGTCGGGGGTCTACTCAGGACAATGCGTGCTCTCAGGAGCTGATGTCCCGGCTGGGATCAGCAAGGGCTCCCAACTTCGCGCTTCGCGCTGCGCGAAGCGCGAAGTGCGAATCACTCCGCGCCGCCTCCCCAGGGAGAAGGGGAGAATGAGGAGGGATCGGAGCCGAACCGCGAAGCGCGAAGCGCGAATAACTTCGCGCCCTCGAGGGCGCCCTGGGATCAGCAACGAGATGACCCCGACCCGTCGGTCGGAAACACCGGGTAGCAGCATGAAGTGGGAAGGCGTAGGAAGTGGACCGGGCTTCCGCCCGCCTCCCGATGGGGGGGGAGAGGGGAAGCCGCTAGACTCTTGAAGTAGGAAGGCGCCTAAAGTAGGTTGAGATCTGCATAATTATCCAAAGCTGTCCTAAAAGACCTACTTCCAACGACTGGCGTGTAGACCTTTGGGATGGGACCTTGTTTCGGGAAGCCCAAAACATTAGGGATCATGATCTGGGGCCGTTTATGCATGTACACCAGACCGAATGGCATCTACTGCATCTCTGATGCAAAAAACGGATACGGAGTTAGGCTACGCCTTCAAAGTGTTATCAAGGTTAGGGGCTCTATCCGACACCGTGCCCCTGGGTACGGAGTGGGCGTGTCCTCAAAGCCTGTGCCTAATCCCCCGAGCCCCAGTCCTCAGTCCTGAGCAGTTTCTTAGGGACCCAGACCCAAAAATCTCAAATCTAAATCTTTTTAGGCTTGGCGCGGTTCCCCTCGGCCATGTCGCGGCTCCCCGCGTGAAATTTTCGGGCCCAAGGGGGCCCAAACACGGGCCAAGAGGGCCCCAAGAGGCCCCCCAAGACGGACCAAGAAGGCCCCGAGTCGACGAACGATCGTTCCAACATGGCCTCCAGACGGCCCAAGAGGCCTCCGAGATGCCCTAGGAGGCCTTCAAGAGGCCTCCCAAGAGGCCCCCAAGATGCAAAATTCAATGATGTTCCATAATTTTTGAAGGATGTTGGCGTTCTCGCCTTTTCGGCTTCCCGACGCTACAAGATGGCCCAAGAGGCGCCCAAGATCGCCCAAAGACGGCCCAAGAGGCCCCCAACAGGGCCCCAAAACAACCAAAAAGGACGCCAAGACAGCTTAGGACGCCTGCAAGACGTCCCAAGAAGCCCCCAAGACGCCTCTGACAGGGGGCCCAGACGGGGGACCCGAACGGACATTTCGAGCCCTCCGGGAGGCACCAAGAGGCCCCCAAGAGGCTCCCAGAGGCCCCAAGAGGCCCCAAGAGGCCCCAAGAGGCCCCCAGGAAGCCACAAGAGGCCCCCAAGAGGCCCCCAAACTGCCCCCAAGAGGCCCCCGAGAGCGCTCCGAAGAGACCCCAAGAAGAATCCCTGGGGACTCTGACCCACAATCCAGGCACTGTGGCGGGATGGGCCGAAGACCATTGGATCCGCCGCCCCCTGTTGGCTTGCCACAGGGGTGCCCGGCGTGCTAGATCCTTTCGATGTTGGTTTTGTTTTCCAAAAGAACTTCCCCCCGGGGCTTCGGCCGATCCCGACGGGGTCCCAGAAAGGCCCCACAACCACCTCAACGACCGCAAAAAATTCTCCAAGACGGCTCAAGATGGCCTCTAAGATGGTCACGTTGGTCCGAGATGGCCTCCAAGATGGCCCAAGATGGCGCCCAAGTCGCCAAAGATGGTCCAAGATGGCTTCCAAGACGGCCCGAGAGAGTCCAAGATCCCGTCAAGTTCGTCCAAGTAGCCTCCAAGACGGCCCAAGATGGCTCCAAGATGGCCTGGGACTGGCCAAGAGGCCCCCAAGAGTCCTCCAAGACGTCCTCCAGGAAGGCCCGAGAGGGCAAAGATCATTGATTATCATTAGGTGTTTGAAGGATTCGGGCATTTTCTTCTTATCAGCTCTCCGACGGCCCAACACGGCCCAAGAGGCCCTCAACATTGTCCCAAGAGCGCTCAAGAGGCCTCCAAGATGGCGCCATGACAGCCCAAGAGGCCCCCAAGAGGGCCCCAAGAAGAGTCCAAGACGGCCCAAGATGACCCCGAAGACGCCGAAGATAGCGTCCAAGACGGCAAAGATGGCCTCCAAGATGCCTCCAAGACGGCCAAGAAGGCCTCCAAGACAGCGAAGATGGCCCCAAGATGCACCCAAGACGGCCCCAGATGGCCTGAAGATAGCCTTAGACTGCCCAAGAGGCCCGCCAGAGGCCTCCAAGACGGCCCAAGAGCCCTCCAAGACGTCCAGGAAACCCGAAAGCTCGGAAACCACCTAGTCCGATAGCTCGCCCGACTCCATGTTCCCCGAAAGCTTTCGAAACCCACTCGGGGAACGCGTGGCACGATAGCTTGGCCAAGCTCAAACCCAACTTTCGGCCACGCAGGCGCTTCCAAAAAGGCAGGGGGAGGCGGTGATTCGCCGTAGGCGTCTTCGATTATTCTTAATGATTCAGGATCGGGCAACACCTGGCAAGATACCGACTTGCTGCGAGGGTCACGATGAGCGACGTCGGCCGTGGTTCTCAGGTGGTGGTGAGGTTCCAGAATTCGAGTAATGGATGGACTACATGATTGATTTACCCAAAAATTGACTTCTCCATCAAATGAACGGAAAATACGCCGAATGTTCCGTGTACATATATATATATATATATTGAGCATTACATGTAACCTGAAGGCCTTTAGAAAACCCCCCAATAGGGGGTAGCTGATTCTTTGTTCGGCGGCCTTCATCGTGGACTGGTGTCCCAACAATAGGGGGAAACTAACCATGTGTTCCGCGGCACCCGCCGCGCGACAACGACGACGACAACGACGACGACATCAACAAGGAGGGAGAGAGGAGGGAGGAGGAGGGGAGAGTTTTAGGACCAGTCTTATTCACTGCCGAGTGAAAGAGGGGGTCGAAACTAAGACCCGTAGAAATTACTTCGCAAATTCGACGGAAAATCAATTCTGGGGTAAAACACACATGTAGTCGATCCCGTCCGAAGAGTGACTCCCAAGTGGTCTGGTAAGGAGGACCCAAGGAAGGCCGCCGCCCCGGTGAGGGGGAGAGTTCTGAAACCAGGAGGGCGCGGAAACCACGCCATAAGCTCGGCGGCGAGCGGGGGGGGGAACCTTCGAGGTTCGAACTTCAAAGCTCGAGGGCTTCGGGCATTCTCCTCATTTCTTGGCAGTCTTCTTTGAAGGGGAACTGGAACACACAAATAAATACACACAAATAAAAAATCCCTCATGTTTCCCCATATTTTCTGGGCTTCTGTCTTTCCCCCCACTTCCCATATTTTCCCAATATTTTCTGGGAATCGCCGATTCATTGTGTCTGTGTGTTTTCTCCCCTCCTGATTCTTGCCGGCGACTGCGCATCGCCGAGGGCGCTCCGGGAGCGCCCAGGTCGTCCCGAGCGGCCGCCGGAGGCCCGAAAAAAAACACGGCCTCCTCGCTCGGCGGCGCGCCCGCGGGGCAAAGGTAAGGTGGAGAAGGACGTCTCCTTCCCACTTCCCCCCCGGGGCTCGCCGCCGATAAGCAGGCTTACGGTAGGTTCGTGTCGTGTCGACCCTGTCGTTGGTCCCTGATACCGCGGGGATCGTTCAACCTTGAACGATCGGCCGTTTCCAAAACGTCCGATCGTTCAACATCGACTGATTCTGGGTCGCCAGCGGCGTTCAACGTTGAACGCCGGCGGCGGGGTCGCCGACGGTCGGCACGACACAGACCTACCGTAGGCGCTGTGTCGCTGCATTCCGCACTGCCAGCGAGGGCGCCCGAATGCGGTCCGAGCTGGTGGGGGCAGAGAATCGCGCCGCGTCGCTGGTGTGCCGCCGATGCGTCGGCGATGCATCGGCGACGGCGTGGCTGTCCTGCGATCGATAGATCTGCTGCTGTTGAGATCAACAGGTATACGGAAATATCTATAGAGGGAGAGGGTGAGACCGATTAATTGGAGGTTGGGAGTGAGATTATCCTTGGACATGGCACGGGCAGCTCTCAGACAAACTCACTTTGCTTCAGGAAAGTTGCACTGGTCACAGCCTACTGGGCAATCAGAAACGCATCCACTGGGTAGAGATGCCCCATGGGGTCATCAAGAACTGACACCTGTGCCACAAAGGAATTCCGCCGTCTCTGGTCGTCACCCTTCCCGGACGCAGCTTGGGGGGAGACTCTTGCCGCTCGGCCTAGCCAGCCGAGTGTAGGATCCGGCCCCTGAGAATCAACCCTGGAAGGGCTCCTTTGAACGGAGTTGCCTTACGGGGGCCTCCTAACGTTCGGAGGTGAGGGGGAACTTACGTCCCGACGTTGCTGTGGGTAATCCATCGCTTCGTTGGGCCGGCAGGCAAGTGGGTATGGCGCCGGCGGATTACAAAAAAAAACCGGGGTTTTGCAAAAAAACCTTCGGGGTTTTGCAAAAAAACAAGGATTGCAAAAAAAAAAACCTGCTGGGTTTTTTGGGCAATCCTTCGGGTTTTTTTTGCAATCCTGGGTTTTTGTTGCAATCCTGTGTTCTCTGGCTGGCAACCAAAAGAGCCCCATGCAGCTGTACCCTCCTCGGAGGTGGGCCGCGCGCTTCCGCGTCGCGGCCAGCTCGAGTGGTCTGTGCCGGGCAGACAGAAAAGTCATCAAGAGTCCATCGACCACACAAGACGGAGCCGACTGAACGAAGGATTGCAAAAAAACCAGGATTGCAAAAAAAAAAAAAAAAAACGAAGGATTGCAAAAAAAAAAAAAAACGAAGGATTGCAATCCCTGTTTTTTTGTAATCCTTCTCTCGTGTGAGACCCAAGAGAAACGGAGTCGCACAACTGGGAAGTCGGCGTCGGTTTCGGAACGTGCCCTGCTCAGAGGGTGCATTCCCTGCCCCGCTCTCGCCTCCGGGCGAAGAAACAGGTCTGACCACCCGCCTCCGCCGTCGAGCAGCCCGACCGCTGCGGGCCACCCCACAGGTGGCCTGGCATCGCTGATTCTCGATTTGGAAGCGAGGGTGGCAAAAAGCAAGGCAGGAGGAGGAGGAGGAGGAGGACGAGGAGGAGAAGGAGGGGGAGGGGGAGGGGGAGGAGGAGAAGGAGGAGGAGGAGGAGGAGGAGGAGGAGGAGGAGCATGCTCGGTTTCCGCGCGGACGAGGCGAAGCAACACGAGCTTCCTGCAGCCCGAGAGGCCCCAGGCCGCACAAAACAGCGAGGCCGCGGCCGGCCCAGGCTTGCGCGCCGCCGCAGCCTCCCGCGGCAGTCTCCCGCGAGCGCCCTGCAGCCGTCCCGACGGTTGCCCTGCTGGCTGCGCCTTGAAGATTGTTCTGATGGCTCATCCAACTGTTGTCCCGATGGTTGTCCCGATGGTTGTCCTGGTGGTTGTCCCGATGGTTGATGCGGGGACCACAGTTTCACCCTGAGTCAGATTTTGACTGTCCCTGAGCCCAGCAAGAGCCCCCCGAGGCCGACAATAGGCTTCCCTCTGGCGAGGCAAGGCTGGTGTAAAGCACCCCGAGGCTAGAAAACCCCTGGGAAACTGCGAACCCGCCCTGGCACCTCGCACGTAGCTTGAACGGTCAGGATCGAGCCTCGAACTTCGAATCTTCGGTGTCGTCCCCACCAACGGGGAGGTGGGGCGACGACAGCATTCGGAATGGATGATTTTTTCACGGCGCGAGGAGGTCTGGCTTTCGGATCATGACTCGGGGGCGGCCAAGAGGGAAGCATCCAAAAGGGGAGGGGGCGCAAATCATGGCCGGCGGCACGTGCGCGGCCCAGGGGAGCGGCCGGGGACGTAATGGAATAAGAAGAGGCGCCATGACATCTGGGGAGATATCATGGCCCCCGCCATGATATCCACCCCCCTAGTCATCACCCCCCTCTTTGCCGCCCCCGACCACCAACGGGAAGGTGGGGCGACGATAGCATTCGGGATCGCTGATCTCTTCACGGCGCGAGGAGGCCTGGCGTTCGGATCATAATTTGAGGAGGAGGACGACGACGACGACGACGAAGAGGAGGAGGAAGAGGAAGAGGAAGCTCTCTTGCGGCCGTTCGGCATGAGCTGGGCACTCCCAGAAAACGCGCCCGGCGAGGCGCAGCGCTGCAGGAGAGAGAGAGGGCCGACGCCGAAAAAAAAAACTCCAGAGGGACCTGCGAAGACTGCCACGTTGGCCTTCCGCAGTGACTTGCCACGGCGCGAGATGGAGCCCAAGTTCGACTTCCTCCTCCTTATCCTCCTCCTCCTCCTCCTCCTTATCCGCCTCCTCCTCCTCCTCCTCCACCTCCTCCTCCTCCTCCTCCTGCTCCTCCTCCACCTCCTCCTCCTCCTCCTCCTCCTCCTCCTCCTCCGCCTCCGCCTCCGCCTCCGCCTCCGCCTCCGCCTCCGCCTCCGCCTCCGCCTCCGCCGCCGCCGCCGCCGCCGCCGCGGCCTCCGCCTCCGCCTCCCCCTCCTCCTCCGCCTCCGCCTCCGCCTCCGCCTCCGCCTCCGCCTCCGCCTCCGCCTC
>CAUYUJ010005939.1:0-57374 GCA_963575745.1 Prorocentrum cordatum
CTCGAGCGAAATGGCCGTGGTCTGCCGTGCTCCACACGTCAGCACGGCAGACCACCTGCTCATTTCTGAGGACGTCCCAAGCGAAAACGTCATTTTTGACATAAGAGGTTCTAAAACACCTCTATCGGCATCTCATTTTTTCGAGGATGTCTCGAGCGAAACGCTCATTTGTCATGCATAACAAAATTTTTTGATATTTTTCAACATCCCGATTTTTTGAGGATGTCTCGAGCGAAACCGTCATTTTTAACATAAAACGTCTTAAACGATAGCCTCCAACACCTCGATTTTTCGAGGATGTCTCGAGCGAAATGGCCATTTTGGGGAACCTGACCGGACAAGAACGGGAAGCGTGCTTTTGTCCCCTGGGCTTATGAGATATTCCACGTTTTTAGTACGGCATACTTGGGGACGGCGGGAGGTCGTGGGGGACGGCGGTGCAATGGCGGCGTGATGGGGGCGTTCTTGGACCCCATGCTGCCAACCTGAACCGCAACGGCCAGCATCTTTGCGCATCTTATATTTGCATTGCTTATCTGTGCGAGTCTTACCATCGCGCTTCTTATCTTCGCGCTTCCTTATCTTCGCGCTGCCTTATCTGTGCGATTCTTACCATCGCGCTTCTTATCTTCGCGCTTCCTTATCTTCCTATCCTCGCGCTTCCTTATCGCGCACGGTTGGGTTCAGAGAGCGCGCGCGCTCGTGCCTAACCCAAGCAATGCTTGCACTTGCGAGCAGCGGCGCGCGCGCTACGCACCGCCAGTTATCTTGCCTGGCATTCGACGGTCTTATATTTGAACACATTGCTTAACAATATTGTTTGTTGTTGTTCCTTTTTCGGACCGCGTCCAGACGCGGGGCCGCGGCCCGCGGCGACCAGTCCTGGCGCGTGAACGCCTGAAAAGGAATCTAAGAACACATGCGCTCTAAACTGGGCGCCCCTCACTGCCAGGCGGCGTCGTCGCCAGGGCCATCGACCGCGGTCGGCTGAGAATGCTGAGTACGCTACCGAATCATACGCTCCACGGCGTTGTAGTGCACCTCTGCCATAATCAGTCGCCTGGTGCGATCTATGACCGAGTCCTCGCATGCCTCTATGGCGACATCGACGGCTCTGGCCTCGGTGGCGTCGTGCGTGTCTATTGCGTCCTGTCGCTCATGCCACATCGCGCCCAGCATTGCCCTCGCCTGCTGGAGCTGGCCCTCCAGTGCGTCCATCCTCTCCTCCAGCGCTGCCCTGCGCAGCTGCATCTCGCGCATCCGCAGATCCATCTCCTCCATGCGCTCGAGGGCGAGCTCGCATGCCTCGGTGTCCTGGGCCTCGATCGCGACGGCGGAGCGCGGCGTCTTTGACCTCGAGCGGCGTGCCCCGCGCCGCGGTGGAGCGCCGCGCTGCGCTGCGGTGGGGCGCGGCGCCCTGGCCCTCGGGCGCGGCGAGCAAGGTGACACAGACCTGGCGCACCAGACCGAGTCGGACGCCGAGAGCTCGGAGATGGCAACGCTGCCAACGTTCCTGCAAGATTCTCCCGAGCACGGGGCTGGCACCGCTTCTGCAAGTAGCGCCGAGAGCTCCGAGAGTGCCGCTTTCTTTCTCTGGCTCGCCCGCGCCCTGCACTGTCGGCGTTTCACAGTCGGCGTCACGCCGCCGCGGCCCTTGCCATGGCCGCCGCGGCGTCGGCGGCCACGATGGGCGGCCATGCCGCCCTCTCACGCCCGCATTCCTTGAAGGACCCCGACCGCGCGGTCAAGTACATTTGGGCCAAAGCGGCATCGGTTTAATAATTGTAATTGTAATTAAGCATCGTATCTTCGCGCCGCTTATCTTCGCTTGCCGTGTCTGGCACTCGTGCCGTGGCATTCGGCACTCGTGCCGTGCTTATCTTCGCGCCGTGGCATTCGGCACTCGTGCCCCAAATATTTGCGCTTATTTATCTTCGCGACGCGTTTTTCGCGCCGTTTCATGTTTCCCACCCCCCTCTCGGCTCTCGGCAACTGCGCTTCGAGCCGCGTCCAGACGCGGAGCCGCGGCGACCAGCCTTGGCGTGTGAAATATTAACATATATTTACATTCATACACGGACCAGCCAACTAAACGAGCCAAACACATACATCCTAGACCCCATAGAGTGCACCATTTGGGGCCAGTACGGCCGACATAGACTGCACCGCATAGACTGCACCACATACCGCATATATTGCACCACATAGACTGCACCACAGAGAGTGCACTACATAAGCTGCTTGGGGCCCACGATGGCTGACAGTGGCTGCACCATGCACATGAACCGCACCACATGCATTGCCCCTCTCACCGTGCGTTCGGGTGTTTGGGCTATCTTAAGCCATTTGAAGGTCATCTTGGTCTGGTGGGCTGGATGCGGCCAACGCCGAACACTCTGGCTCCCCCCCCCTCCCCGTTCCTCCCCTTGCGCGCGCGCGGGGAGTTCTGTATTGCGCCGAATCCACAAGATGCGCCAGAACATATATATATATATATATATATATATATATTGTGTGTGCACTGGTTATCATTGCCCAAAATTTGCAGTGGTGGAGGACGGTAAGGGTGATTAGATAAGTCCCTCATGGTTCATGAGGGATGAGGCATCGCCCGATCAGCGCCCCGATCGATCAGACACAACGCTGCCATTCAACGTAATCGGCGCTGTCGCCCCCCCCCCCCCCCTCCCCACCCCCACACCACACCCACACCCCTCTCCCCTCCTCCCCGCCCTTCCCCTCCCCTCCCCCCTCCGCCCCTCGCACCCCGCATCGCCCCACAGCACCCCCCCCCCCCCCTTATCCCCCCTCCACCGCTTGTGCATTCGACCCGCGCCGACGGCAACCGCACTGTGCAATGCAACCACGACAACAGAACTAACGACGACGGGGGTCGACCGAACCGCGTTGCCGAAGCCGACCGACGACCGGTCTAGGGGGTTAAAAAAAACAAAAATAAAAAAAAGAAACTGAGAAAACAAAGAAAAAAGAAAACAAGGGGGGTCCTGCTGGGGCGGAGGTCTCGACCTTGCGACGAGTCTACGTAACGGAGCAGAGAGAGAAAGAAAGTAACTACGAGGGCCAACGAGGGCACCTCACACAACCATGAATATAGGGCCTGTCGAGATTGTTGAAAGAGCTCGAGACCACAAACCAATGTAGAGTTCGAGACGAGAGCTCGAGACGACGGCTGCGGGCCCTGGCCTCCCGTTTGGAGATCGGCTGCAGCCGCTGCGCCATGTTCCGATGGGTATGCCGTGCTCCTGTGTGGTCTGCCGTATTCTTGTGTGGTCTGCCGTGCTCCTGTAAACTCTGCCGTGCTCCTGTGGGGTCTGCTGTGATCCTGTGTGGTCTGCCGTGCTCCTTTGGGGTCTGCCGTGCTCCTGTGGTCTGCCTTGCTCCTGTGTAATCCTCCGTTCTCCTGTGGTCTGCCGTGCTCGTGCGTGGTCTGCCGTGCTTATGCGTGTTCTGCTGTTGTCCTGTATGGTATGCCGTGCTCCTGTGGAGTTTGCCGTGATCCTGTCCGTTATGCCGTGCTCTGTTGTGTTGCGTGCGTTCTGCTGTACTTCAGTATGTTCCGCCGTGGTACTGTACAGTTTGCCATGCTCCTGTGCATACAGCCGCTCCTGTGCGTTCTGTGTGTTCTGCCGTGCTCCTGCATCGTATGCGGTGCTCCGATATCTGGTGCTCCGATATCTGGTGCTCCTGTGGCGTCTGCCGTGCTCCTGTGTGGTCTGCCGTGCTCCTTTGTGGTCTGCCGTGCTCCTGTGTGGTCTGCCGTGCTCCTGTGTGGCCTGCCGTGCTCTTGTGTGGTCTGCCGTGCTCCTGTTGGTCTGCCGTGCTCTGATCTTTCTGTGTCCCCTGCCCGTGCTCCCTATGGGGTTCTGCCCCCCCACCCGTTTTTTGTTCGGCCGTCCTTGATGGCACTCTTAGGCCCATAGTCTGCCTGCTCCTCGTCTTGGTCTGCCGTGCTCCTCTCTTTGTCATCCTTTCGGTCGTCTTGAGGCGCTCTTGGTGCCTGCTCTGCGTGCTCCTCGTTCTCCGAACCCATCTGCCCTCGAACGGATCTCCGTTGCCAGAGAGAATCGCAACCACTTTGTACCTGTGTTACCTTACCCTCACAATACTGAAGGCGGGCGCTGGTTGCCCTGGTGAGCGGATAGCGCGATTGCGATGTGGGCTATCAAGTGCACTTTGCTGACTGTCCGAAATCTTAGTGCATTTGGTGTGAGTTAGGCTTTTTACCCAAAGACGTCGATAGGAGCGCCTACTCTTCGCCGCGCGTTCTGAGTTCGAGCGAACGTTATTGAAACGCGCGCTTAGCACGGTATGTCTGCTTTATATACGGTGGTGATGCTTTCAACCCACTGGCGCTCCGTGGTGCCACCGTGACATGCATAATTGCGGCTTGCATTGCACACGACGGAATCTCAAAAAAAAAGAAAAGAAAACCCCATTGTTCTGTGCATCGCGCTCCTTTGTGAGATTCTGTACCAGATATCGGAGCACCGCATACGATGCAGGAGCACGGCAGAACACACAGAACGCACAGGAGCGCGGCTGTATGCACAGGAGCATGGCAGACTGTACAGTAACACGGCGGAACATACTGAAGTACAGCAGAACGCACACAACACAACGGAGCACGGCATAACGGACAGGATCACGGCAAACTCCACAGGAGCACGGCATACCATACAGGACTACAGCAGACCACGCATGAGCACGGCAGACTACGCACGAGCACGGCAGACCACAGGGGGACGGAGGATTACACAGGAGCAAGGCAAACCACAGGAGCACGGCAGACCCCAAAGGAGCACGGCAGACCACACAGGACACGGCAGACTCCACGGGAGCACGCCAGACCACACAGGAGCACGGCAAACCACACACGAGCACGGCAGACCATACAGGAGCACGCCAAACCCCACAGGAGCACGGCAGACCACACGTTCGCACGGCAAACTCCACAGGAGCACGGCAGACACCAAAGAAGCACGGCAGTGGTGTTGCTGGTTTGGTCCCCTCGGGATACCGCATTGACGTGTTGCTGGTTTGCCCCCCCCAGGATACCTTCTTGACGTGTTGCTGGTTTGTCCCCTCAGCACCTTCTTGACGTGTTGCTGGTTGCCCCCTCAGGGTGACTTCTTGGCGAGTGGCTGGTTTTGCCTCAGGGTAACTTATTGAAGTGTTGGTGGTCGACCACCTCAGCACCTTCTTGGCGTGTTGCTCGTTTGCCCCCCTCAGGATAACCTTTGACGTGTTGCTGGTTTGCCCCGTCAGGATAACTTCTTCACGTGTTGCTGTTTTGCCCCCCTCAGCATCTTTTGGACCTGTGGCTGGTTTGCCCCCTCAGGATAACTTCTTGACGTGTTGCTGGTTTGCCCCCCCCAGGATAACTTCTTGACGTGTTGCTGGTTTGCCCCCCAGGATAACTTCTTGACGTGTTGCTGGTTTGCCCCCCTCAGCACCTTCTTGACGTGTTGCTGGTTGGCCCCTTCGGGATAACTTCTTGACGTGTTGCTGGTTTGCCCCCCAGGATAACTTCTTGACGTGTTGCTGATTGGTCCCCTGGGTAACTTCTTGACGTGTTGCTGGTTTGCCCCCCAGGAGCAAGGCAGACCACACAGGAGCACGGCAGACCACTTTGCCATTTTTTGAGGATGTCTCGAGCGAAATGGCCGTGGTCTGCCGTGCTCCACACGTCAGCACGGCAGACCACCTGCTCATTTTCTGAGGACGTCCCGAGCGAAAACGTCATTTTTGACATAAGAGGTTCTAAAACACCTCTATCGGCATCTCATTTTTTCGAGGATGTCTCGAGCGAAACGCTCATTTTTCATGCATAACAAAAATTTTTGATATTTTTCAACATCCTGATTTTTTGAGGATGTCTCGAGCGAAACCGTCATTTGTAACATAAAACGTCTTAAACGATAGCCTCCAACACCTCGATTTTTCGAGGATGTCTCGAGCGAAATAGCCATTTTGGGGAATCCGCCAATGAAAAATCCCGTGCGCCCGCGCAACCCATAGATAAATATATATATATATATATATATATATATATATATTTACTCAAGGATTCAGCCAGAACGTCCCGCTTGCTTCTCGTACCTCGAAGACGCTTCCCGTCATCCGCCAATGAAAACCCCCGTGCAATCGCGCAACCCATAGATATAAAGATATATATATATATAATAATAATATATATATATATATATATATATATATTATATATATATATATATATAAGAAAAGATATATATATATATATATATTTACTAAAGGATTCAGCCAGAACGTCCCGCTTGCTTCTCGTACCTCGAAGACGCTTCCCGTCATCCGCCAACGAAAACTCCCGTGCGGCGCGGCAACCCATAGATATAAAGATATATATATATATATATATATATATATATATTTACTCAAGGATTCAGCCAGAACGTCCCGCTTGCTTCTCGTACCTCGAAGACGCTTCCCGTCATCCCGTGCGGCGCGGCAACCCATAGATATAAAGATATATATATATATATATATATACTCAAGGATTCAGCCAGAACGTCCCGCTTGCTTCTCGTACCTCGAAGACGCTTCCCGTCATCCGCCAACGAATTCCCCCGTGCGATGGCGCAACCCATAGATATAAAGATATATATATATATATATATATATATATATATATTTACTCAAGGATTCAGCCAGAACGTCCCGCTTGCTTCTCGTACCTCGAAGACGCTTCCCGTCATCCGCCAACGAACCTGACCGGACAAGAACGGGAAGCGCCGTTTTTTATCCACCACGTGCGTCAGAGACCGTATTGGCGAGAACGTCAGAGAAACCCATAAACGCAACAGAACAGACTAAATGGTGGCCTGCCGCGCTGGTCTGTCGAGGTAGTCTGCTGCCCTGGCCACATCATGGTGTCGACACCGTGCTTTTCTCTCGGCCACGCGGGCCCCCACCCGTTGTCGCCCAGCCTACTTTTTCTGTTCCAGCCTGTCTTGTCTTTTGTTTGTCCGTCGTCGTCGTCGCGTGCCTTTCCTTTGTCGTGGTCGTCGTTTTCATTATAATCGTCCGCTGTTGCCGTTCTCGCTGTCGCCGTCGTTATCATTTTATGATTGCGGTCGTTTTTCTGATTGTTTTTTTGTTGTTGGATTCCGTGTTCGGTTGGTTTTTGTGTTATGTTTGTGGTCGTTTTCTGTCATCGTTTTTTGTCGTAATTTTCGAGATCGTTATTGACGAAGACGACGACGACGACGATGACGACGACGACGATCTGCCGTGCTTCTGTGGCGTCTGCGGTGCTCCTGTGGTCTGCCGTGCTCCTTCTTGGTTTGCCGTGCTCCTGTGTGGTCTGCCGTGCTCCTGTGCGGTCTTCCGTGCTCCTGTGGTCTGCCGTGCTCCTTTGGGGTCTGCCGTGCTCCTGTGGAGTTTGCCGTGCGAACGTGTGGTCTGCCGTGCTCCTGTGTGGTCTGGCGTGCTCCTGTATGGTCTGCCGTGCTCTTGTGTGGTTTGCCGTGCTCCTGTGTGGTCTGCCGTGCTCCCGTGGGGTCTGCCGTGTCCTGTGTGGTCTGCCGTGCTCCTGTGTGGTCTGCCGTGCTCCTGTGTGGTCTGCCGTGTTCCTTCTTGGTCTGCCGTGCTCATGTGCGGTCTGCCGTGCTCCTGTGCGGTCTGCCGTGCGAACGTGTGGACTGCCGTGCTCATTTGGGGTCTGCCTTGCTCCTTTGTGGTTTGCCGCGCTCCTGTGTGGTCTGCCGTGCTCCTGTGTGGTCAGCAGACCCAGGGCTGAGGGAAGGCTGGGGCAGTGCTCTGGTGGTCCTTCACCCGCCCAGCTCCGTCCCCTCCCACTCTGGACCGATCTTGCGGGAAGCTGGCTTGTGGCAGCGCATCGCGCGTCGGCCGCCAGCCCAGGTGCCGGCCCGGGCGTTCGGTTCGAGCGCCGGCCTGGGTGCCGGAATCGGCCCGGAAGGGGTTCCAGGGCGCCGGGAGCAGAAAGTCAATATTTTCGAAAGAAAAATATGTCTTGGAGTGGCCTTTTTTCCGCACCGCCTCGGAATTCAATTTTCCGGCGCCGGCCGGCGCCGGAACCGGCCCGGGCGCTGGCCCGGGTGCTGGCCCAGGCGTTCGGCTCGAGCGCCGGCCCGGGTGCCGGAAGCGGCCCGGAAGGGGTTCCCGGGCGCCGGGAGCAGAAAATCAATATTTTCGAAAGAAAAATATGTCTTGGAGTGGCCTTTTTTCGGCACCGCCTCGGAATTCAATTTTCCGGCGCCGGCCGGCGCCGGAACCGGCCCGGGCGCTGGCCCGGGTGCTGGCCCAGGCGTTCGGCTCGAGCGCCGGCCCGGGTGCCGGAAGCGGCCCGGAAGGGGTTCCCGGGCGCCGGGAGCAGAAAATCAATATTTTCGAAAGAAAAATATGTCTTGGAGTGGCCTTTTTTCGGCACCGCCTCGGAATTCAATTTTCCGGCGCCGGCCGGCGCCGGAACCGGCCCAGGCTGCCGTGCTCCTGTGTGGTCAGCCGTGCTCCTGAGGCGTCTACGGTGCTCTTTTGGGGTCTGCCGTACTCATTTGGGGTCTGCCGTGCTCCTGTGGTCGGCCGTGCTCATTTGGGGTCTGCCGCGCGCCTGTGAGATCTGCCGTGCTCCTGTTGGGGAAACGCCAGCGGCGTTCGGGGTACAACAAAAAGGCGCGTTTATGTTGTACCCGCGCGCGGTCTGCCGTGCTCCTGTGGGTTCCGCCGTGCTCCTGTGGCGTCTGCCGTGCTCCTGTGGCGTCTGCCGGGCTCCTGTGTGGTCTGCCGTGCTCCTTTGTGGTCTGCCGTGCTCCTGTGGAGTCTGCCGTGCTCCTGTGTGGTCTGCCGTGCTCTTGTGGTCTGCCGTGCTCATTTGGGATTTGCCGTGCTCATGTGGGGTCTGCCGTACTCCTGTGTGGTCTGCCGTGCTCCGGTGGTCTGCCGTGCTCCTTTGGGGTCTGCCTTGCTACTGTGGGGTCTGCCGTGCTCCTGTGTGGTCTGCCGTGCTCCTGTGGTTTGCCTTGCTCCTGTGTGGTCTGCCGTGCTCCTTTTGGGTCTGCTCTGCCGTGCTCCTGTGGGGTCTGCCGTGCTCCTGTGGGGTCTGCCGTGCTCTTGTGGGGTCTGCCGTGCTCTTGTGTGGTCTGCCGTGCTCCTTTGTGGTCTGCCGTGCTCCTGTGTGGTCTGCCGTGCTCCTGTGTGGCCTGCCGTGCTCTTGTGTGGTCTGCCGTGCTCCTGTTGGTCTGCCGTGCTCTTCTGTGGTCTGCCGTGCTCCTATGGGGTCTGCCGTTGTTCGGCCGTCTTGAGGGCACTCTTAGGGCATAGTCTGCCGTGCTCCTCGTCTTGGTCTGCCGTGCTCCTCGTCTTGGTCATCCTTTCCGTCGTCTTGAGGGCGCTCTTGGTGCCTGGTCTGCCGTGCTCCTCGTCTTGGTCTGCCGTGCTCCTCTCGGTTCCTAAGCCTGGTCTGCCGTGCTCCTCGTCTTGGTCTGCCGTGCTCCTCTCGGTTCCTACGCGCGGTCTGCCGTGCTCCTGTGGGGAGCACGGCAGACCACAGGAGCACGGCAGACCACACAGGAGCACGGCAGACCACACCTCGATTTTTTGAGGATGTCTCGAGCGAAATGGCCATGGTCTGCCGTGGGAGCACGGCAGACCACAGGAGCACGGCAGACCACACAGGAGCACGGCAGACCACACCTCGATTTTTTGAGGATGTCTCGAGCGAAATGGCCATGGTCTGCCGTGCTCCACACAGGAGCACGGCAGACCACCTGCTCATTTTCTGAGGACGTCCCTAGCGAAAACGTCATTTTTAACATAAGAGGTTGTAAAACACCTCTGTCGGCATCTCATTTTTTCGAGGATGTCTCGAGCGAAACGCTCATTTTTCATGCATAACAAAAACCTGACCGGACAAGAACGGGAAGCGTCCTTTTGTCACCTGGGCATACGAGATATTCCACGTTTTTAGTACGCATACCACAGCAGTGCCACGTACCACCTCGAACGGACACACGTGCACAAATTCAACGCACGCACGCACACGCATAGAATGCACAGGATCACGGCAAAACACACAGGAGCACGGCAGACCCCACAGGAACACGGCAGAACATTGAGCACAGCAGAACACACAGGAGCACGGCGGAACACACAGGAGCACGGCAGAACAGGAGCACGGCAGACCACACAGGAGCACGGCAGACCCCAAAGGAGAACGGCAGACCACACAGGAACACGGCAGACCACATAGGAGTACGGCAGACCACACAGGAACACGGCAGACCCCACAGGAGCACGGCAGACTACACACGAGTACGGCAGACCCCAAATGAGCACGGCAGACCACAGAAGCACGGCAGACCCCCACAGGAGCACGGCAGACCCCCACAGAGCACGGCACCCCACAGAGCCTAGAATACGGTATCTGTCCTCATCCTCACACGATAAATACAAAAATGCGTGAGTACTCCACACCGCAAGCCGAACCGCTCCGAGTGCAGCCGCGCGAGGCCAGGCCACTCCGTTCCGCTGTTTTATACTGCAGTACTCAAAACTGTTCGAAGCGAAGTAGCAACGGCGGCTTCCGAACAAGCAGCAGTGTCACGCTTACCGAGAGAGACGCGACCAGCCTCTGCACGAAAGGGACAGCTCAGGGAAAGCGTAGAAAAAAGGATGCTCGAATAGCATAAACCCAACATGGCTGGTAGTGTCTAAATGATGACTCTGTACAGCTTGCAGCAGCGCGGTGAAATCGTCTTTTAGGACGTCTGGATTCCCCGAACGGGACTGCACAACCCACCTGTGCGGCCTTGCTATGGGTCCGTCGAATGAGTTCCACTCATGCTGCGCAGCTGCACCGTCGTTGCCAGCGGGCAACTTCAAGCAAAACATCGGGCTCGCAGCAAAAACGCAGAATTCGGCAGCAACGCTCGTTGCCATCTGCAAGCCCTTCACCCGAGCGAGCAAGATTGCCTGCAGATTGCGCTGGTGCGGCAGCTCCATCGCGAAATACATATGTAAAAGTTCCGACGGTTTGCCGTCCACGCTGCTCACGATGGACGCAGCGATTCTAATGCTGCCGCAATGCTTTCTATGGAAGAGCTGTCCGCCGATGTGAAGCTCGTCGCACTTGTGGCGGACAAGCTGAAAGCGAACGTCCATGAACGCGCAGCCGTGCGAGCTCATGAATCTCTCGAAGATCTTCTGTCCGAGAGTGATGAGCATCTTGTCCGCGTCTACCCTCTGCAAGGCTGGGCGATACAGAGGCTGTGTCAAAATGACATTACGGAGCGGCTGCCGTTCTGCCCGTTCTGATACAGTTGCAGTGACGCCCGCCATCGCCGCCGACTTGCACGTGTTCATCTCTTTGTCTGTGAGCACGGTCTGTCGCCGTGCAGAGGCGTCTCGCAACGTTGCTGCACTCTTCGTGTACAAGTCCTCGGCGTCCTCGTTGACGCCACGAAGCTTACGCACAGGGCGGAACATGTCATCGTTCTTCGTAGACAAAAGGTACGACAAGGCTGAGACTCGAGGGCCATCATGGGCACCTCGGGCAGACTGGTTTGTAGAGAAAAGCTCATCATACGCTTCTCCCGCTGTCGCCAACCAACATGTGGTAGTTGAAGAGGTAAGCTTGTCGCGGGCATTCCAAAGGCCCATTTCCCATAGCCAAGCTTCTGAGAATACGCACAGCAGGGGATCAACTTCGGTGCTGAAGCTCGTCACTGGAAAATCCCCCTTCAAAGCCAGGGTCGAGCCGCGACACAGCAAACGTCGTTGGCAGTGGTCCCACAGGTTCATGATGCAGGTCCGGGAGGCTCTTGTATCGCGAGGCTCAACTTCCAGGGTGTTCTCGAAGAGAACATAACATATCCCAGAAGCACGTGTCAAAGATTCGAAGAGTTGCTCAGGCTGGCCCTGATCCCCGTACCACCCCTGGGAGTCCTGCTGCCGTCTCCGACTGAGGAAAAGCAAAGACGCGTACGAATCTGTTCCCTGTGCGGAACGCGTAGGCTTGAACAAGATTCTACCCTCATCGTCATCGAACCAGTAGTACGCGTTGGTGTAGTCCGTGTCCCCGCCGTAGTTCATGGACTCGTGAATCGAACGCGCGAGGCGGGGAGCTATGCTGCGCACGAAGGTCGCGAACTCGGCCAAGGGTCGCTTCAAAGACCACATGACTACGAGTAGAACTTTGTTTGGAACATCACGCCAGGTCCTCGCGATGGCCATGTGGATTGCAACTAAGGTGGCGCCGAGGAGAAACGGGGTGCGAGCAGCTAATATCTCTGGGTTCGTCTGGTGGTGGCTTTCAGGCCTGGGTTCTACAGAATAACGCCACGCCTCCTTGCCCAACAGAGCGCCGTGCTCACACTTGTATGCCATCGGCACGAGAATCGTGTCGGACGCGCCCGTGCCAACGTCGAACCAGAACCTTTCTGGGAGGGACGCCTTGACGGCGTCTGCTATCACCCGCCCGAGACGGTAGGAGGTTCTGTCCGTCTTCACTTGCACGGTGTCGATCTCGCGTCGTGAGCTTCCCAGCCAAGTCATCACACAATGCCAGTGCAAGGTGAGCGTGTCGGGCCGCAAGTCCGTGGTGTCAAGAACCTTTGACGGCGCTCGCTCTGAAGTGTGGTGATGAAGATGCATGGCTTGACACGTGTCCCCGAACAGCACTGCGGCGTTTGCACCAGATAAGTCCGCCGCTGTTTGCTCGGGGCCATCGGCTTGACATTCATCCTTTAATACGATATGCGGGAAATGGCTCGCCTTTTTGTACATTGAATCGCCTGCGAGCATCTTGCGCCAGGAAGCGGAGGTGCAGAGAATGACACGGACAGCATCGCGATGCCGCTGCTGTTCGGCATGCTCCGCCTCGTAGATCACGGTGAACAGGAACTGATGCCGAAAGCTTAAAAGGGCATGCAGGGTAGGTTCCCAATATTCCTCAGCCATACGACGGCCGCTCAATGACACAAGATAACTGATGATTTCGTCCACGAGCCGCAAGATGCCGAAGGTACTGGCCAAGGTTTCCTGTGATAGTTCCGTGAGTTGCTGTTGAAAGTGATCAACGGGCCATCCGTCAGGTCCCATGATATGTCGGGTGTACATAATACGCTTCCGAGACTCAACTCCATAAAGTCGAACAAGTTTGTTGTAGATATCCTGTACGGTCTTCTTCTGCGGCGCAAGGATCACGATGCGCGCGTCCGCCGGGGCGACATGCATCACCATATCGGCCAGAACGGCCATCATGTAGGTTTTTCCTGCGCCAGGGGAGAAATCCGCGAGCTCTACGAGGCAAGAGGCTTATCAAAAATGATTCCCTAGCGCGCACCAAAAGGATGCGAAACCGCAGTGGATGTGTTGCAGTTCTTGTCTGCGCCCGCTCGCCCAGGAATTGTTGATGGATATGATTCCTTCTCGGCGCCCTTGGCTTTGGTAAAAGGTTTCTCTTGGGTCGGGCGGATTGTGCCAGAGGCAGACGTATTCATGACCGTCAAGGTGTTGTTAATGGAGAGTATGTGCTCAGCCTGGTTCTCATGCAGCCGCACCTGCAGACGTGCGCAAGCTTCACGAAGGAGCTCTGACCTGCGGCGTGGATCTCCGAGCCAAGTGCACATGCTCTCGGTGCTGGAAGGGTTGACACCAAGCAACTTTGGGATTAAATGCGACTTGGCTTTCCCCAGAGCCGCCACGATGTGGGCGTGTTCGTGTACGTCCCCGAGTAGTATCATCACCGCATGAGAACAGCCATTAGAGTCTTGGGCGTTGTTCGACGTGTAAACAGGATCGGTCAACGGCGGTTGTATCGTGACACTGTTAATCCCATGCCCGACGACTTGTCTAAACGAACAGAGATATGCGAATTGGCGGTTTTGAAACGCTCCTCGCTGCCATTGATCGTACGTCGCGGCTGGCACAACGCCGACAATTCTGTTCTTATGAGAAAGCGTTTCTTTGCGAAAGGCCTCGTTATCGATGAACAACTCCGTCGTATTCTTCTTAGGATTATCGTCGGTGGCGACGACCACTGGTCCGTATCGGAAGGACGACGTATGGACAGCTTCTATTACCGCCTTTTGAGCAACCTGCGCCTGAAGATGCGGAAGCACTTCGTCCAAAGTGCCTTTGTGCTGACCCGGTCGCAGCGGTATCAAAGGCGGAAAATTTAGCATATCGGGAATCACTTCTGCCAGATTTTTCAACAACCGCGTGCTTCCAGTCGCAGATACCGCGCTGGCTGCAAATATATCAATCGCCGCGGACAACTTACGTTTGGTGCCTCTATACTCCCGTCCTGTGTTGAAATCGTGCAAAACTCTCAACGCGTCCACGAGGCATCCGCGGAATGTTGTATAGTCTGTGATGTGGGTAGACTGCAGGTTAAGCGTAGGGAAGCGGGGGCTTTGCCATAGCCATTTTGGGTCCGTAGTCGTTGGCTCGAGTTCGAGCCAGGACTCGGGTGGGCAGGGGGGCCGCGGGGCGGCCACAACCGCGGTGCTGCAGTCCGGGGACTGCTGGCATCCTCGCGCTAGCGACCCAGGGTCGCTGGCGCGGGGCGGAGCGGTGCCATGGCGGCGGGCTTCCTGATGGCGCACTTGGCAGTTATGGTTACTTGGTCGGCCCAGGGGGCGATGGGTTGGTGGCCTTATGGTCGCGCGGCGGGCGTTGGGGCCCCCGCGCCGACGGCACTACCCAAGCCCGGGCCGAATCTTCAGACGGCGGGCGGTGGCGGGCATGGCAAGGGGCGCGGCGCGCCCGCCAAGCCTGCGCCCGGAGCGGGCGGTGGTGGGCATGGCCAGGGGCGCGGCGCGCCCGCCAAGCCTGCGCCCGGAGCGGGCGGTGGTGGGCATGGCGAGGGGCGCGGCGCGCCCGCCAAGCCTGCGCCCGGAGCGGGCGGTGGTGGGCATGGCGAGGGGCGCGGCGCGCCCGCCAAGCCTGCGCCCGCGGCAGGGAAGGGGCGAGGGCCGCCGGCCAAGCCCCCCGGGGTGCGCCCGGCTGGTGCCACGACGACTACGACTACGACGACGGGGGCGTCCGCACGGCGGGCTGTGACCAGGACTACGACGGCCACGACTACGACGACTTCGACGACCCCCCTGAGGCAGAGGCCTGGGCGCAGGGGCGGTGGCGAACCTACGGGTAGCCCCGCCGCGCCGGATCCTTCGGAGCGACCTTCATTGACACCGTCCGGCCAGCCGGCAGCCCAGAGCAACGGTTCGGGCGCTGGCGAGGCCCCGTCTCCGGTGGATCCGGTTTTCCCCGTCGCTGAGCGAAGCCGCGCGGCGGCCAGCTCCGTGGGGGGCGCTGGGAGCAGCGGGCTGGGCCTCGACTTGCTTCACCTCGGCTGGCTGGCCGCTGGTTGGTTGGCCTGCTGCGTGTTGGGAGCCGAGTGCCGACATCGCCGCATGGAGGCTGCGCTGGCCGAGAAGGGCACCAACCTGCAGCTTTGGGCGACCGAGGCGCTCGACGCCGGGGAGAAGCTGGCCGTGGCCCGGTCGCGGTGCACCGCCCTGGAGGCAGAGCGGTCACGGGCCGCCGTGGGTGCTGAGGAGTGGCGCCAGGCCTACGAAGAGGAGGCGACTCGACGGTGGAGAGAGCGCGTTTCACGGCAGATGATAGCCGAGAGGCTCGTCCAAGGGATGAGCCAGGCATGCGAGTACGAGCGGGCGCGCAGATTATGTGCCGAGGAGACCTTGGCGAGGAGCCGCGCGCACGTCGCCACCTTGATGGCGATCGTCGACCACCTGACGACGAGCTTCGAGCTGGGGGCCACAGGCGCCGAGAACCTCCGGGCCCGCATCGACGAGCTCGAGGCTGCCGCAGGGGCGGGGGGCGAGGCAGGAGTCAGCACCGCGGATTTCGTCGCGGAGCTACGCGCCGTCGGGGATGATGAGGCCGAGGAGGCGGTCCCGCCGCCCTCGCGCGAGCCTGGCGTGTTCGCGACGACCGAGGGGGTCGACGGCAGAGGAGGAGGAGGAGTAGGCGGCGTAGGAGGAGAGAAGGATGAAGAGGCGCAGGCAGCGAAGGCGCCGGCTGCTGGGCCAGCGGGGACGGGGGGCCGCGCGGCGGTCAATCCCACCCCCTTCCGCCCGCCAGATGGCGAGAGAGCGGCGAGGGAGGAGGTCCGCCCGAGAGCGAGGACGAGGAGGCGGAGGAGGATGAGGAGGACCGCACTCCAGGAGGACGCCCGCACCCCGACCGAGGTTGTCTGCCAACCCCCAGCCGACGGGGGACCGTGGCGGGGCGGCGCGGTCGGTTCCGCCGGCGCGTTCGGATCGGCCATCATGGTCGGGGTGGGCCAGAACGACGGCTACGTGGGCGACGGGGCGCAGAGCAAGCGCGGCGTGCTGACGCTGAAGTACCCAATCGAGCACGGCATCGTGACGAGTTGCGACGATAGGGAGAAGATTTGGCACCACACGTTCTACGCGACGTACGAGGCCATCCCGGCAGTGCTCTCGTTGCACGCTTCCGGCCCTGCCACTTGTATCGCGACGGACTCGGGTGCCGATGTGTCGTATGGGGTGCCAATCTACGAGGGTTATGCCTTGCCGTACGCCATCTTGCGCCTTGACCTGGCCGGCCGCGACCTCACGGGGTACCTGATGAAGGTCGCGGACGTTACGGAGAAGCTCTGCTACGTTGCCCTCGTCTGCGACACTGAGATGCAGGCTGCCACCGAGGTTGGGGACGAGGAGAAGGCGTACGAGCTTCCGGGCGGCAGCATCATCACCGTGGGCAGCGAGCGTGCCCGCTGCCCTGAGGTGCTATTCCAGTCCAGCTTCACCGGCAGGGAAGCCAGCGGCAACCACAACACCCCCTTCCAGTCCATCATGAAGTGCGACGTCGACATCCGCAGGGACCTCTACGCCAACACGCTTCCGTCTGGCGGCATCACCCTGTTCGCCGGGATCGGGGAGCGCATGAACAAGGAGCTATCCGCCCTGGCGCCCGCGACGATGAGGATCAAGATCGCGGCACCGCCCGAGCGTAAGTACCCCATGTGGATCGGCGGGACCATCCCCCTCACGCAGAGCGCTTCTCAGCAGGAATGGGCTACGAGGGGCGAGTACGACGAGTCTGGCCCCACCATCGTTCACAGGATCGTCATCCGCGAGGCAGCGATGGGAGGTCCAGCCGGGCTGAACGAGGACGGCGGCCTGGCCATGCCTGGGCGGGGACGCGCGGGCGAGGGCGAGCGGGCTGACGACAGCGCCTCATGCGTCCTCCCCGGCGCCAGCGCCTATGGCAGCGCTGCCCACAGTGCCTATGCCAGTGATGAGGCCCACCCCAACGACGGCGACTGCGCTGGCACCCGTGCCGGCGCAACCGCCAGCGCCGGCGCCTGCGTTGATGCCGGCGCCGCCGCCCGCGGGTACACCAGCGCCGAGGCCAACATCGATCGCGGCCAGCGCGCCAGCACCAACGCCATCGCGTTCACCAGCATCGATGCCAATGCACGCGCAGGCACAGACCCGGCTCCGGATCTCTGGCGCGGGGCCGGCCCCGAGCTGGAAGCACGGCTGCGCCGGCGCGCGCTGGCCCTTGAGGGCGCCAGAGACGCGCTCGCGAGGCGCCGCTCGGAGCGGGCAGCCGCCGTGGCGGCGGGAGGGGCGCCAGCGGAGGCCAAGCAGTACCGGTTGACGGACGTGCTCGAGACCTGGGAGGTCGCGCGGTTGGAACGCGATGAGTTCCCCCGCGAGGCCCACGAGGCCCTGGAGGTGGGGCAGCAACTGTTAGTGGGGGCTCGCCGCCACCCCGCCGCGGAGCAGGCGCGGGGCCTCATGGAGATCGGATCCGAGGCCGAGACGGAGGTGGAGGCCGACGAGGTTTGGGACATGGATTGGACCAGGCTCGGCGCCGCGGGCCCCGACGAGGGCCCCATCCCCCGCACCGACGCCGCCGCCGTCGTCGGCACCGTCGTCACCGCCGGCGCCAACATCAGCGCCAACGCCGACGCCAGCGCCGACGCCGACATCGATGCCGACGCTCAGGCTGGCACCGGGCCCACCTACGACACCGGCGCCGCCGCCCCCGACGTCCCCGCCTGCGCCGGCATCAACGACAGCGACGGCGCCAGGGCCGACGCCTACGCCGGGGCCGCCGCCGGGCTGGATGCCGACGACTGCACCTCCGGCTCCGACGCCGATGAGGACGTTGCCGCCTCCGCAGCCGCCAGCACGGGCGCCAGCGCCAACGCTCCCAACATCACCGCCGATGCCGGCATCAACGCCATCGGCTCCGAGGGCCGCGCGGGCACCGCCGCCTCCTCGGCTGCCGGCGCAGGCGCCGACATCGACGCTATCGCCCACGCCAGCTCAGTGGCCGGCGAGGTCTGGGCTATGGGTTGGTCCAAGCATGGCGCCGGGTTCCCTGACGTGGGACCTAGCACTAGCACCAACGCCTGCGCTGAGGTCGGCACCAGCATCACGGCCTACGCCAACATCAGCGCCAGCACCGACGCTAGCGCCGACGCCTCCGCTACCGATGCAGGCGCTGCCGGCGTTACCGCCTACGCCGAAACCAACGCCAGCGCCGACGCCGGCGCAAGCGCCGACGCCGCTGCGAGAGCCGGCGTCGGCACCGATACCAGCGCAGGCGCTGGGACCAACGCCGACGCCGACAGGGACGTCTGCACGGGCACCGGCGCCCACACTGCCGCCGGCGCCGACGCTGGCCCTAACGTCGGCGACTGCGCCACCTGCTCCGCGCCTCCGCACGCACGGGCTTGGCTCCGCAGGCTCCGTGCAGCTCGCGCGGGCGCTCTCGCGCGCGCGCGCTGCCAGTTCTGTTTTCGGTCGCGCTCAGCGCGCCGCACGCGTCTCGCGCCCTTCGCGAGCGCGGCCACGCGCCGGCGAGCCGGCGCCGCGCGGTTGGGGCGCGTTTGCTCCCCGCCTGAGCGAGGCCGTGGAGGCCAGTTCAGGCGCGTGCCGTACGTTGCTGGCGGGGCTTGCCCAGCTGGAGCGTCGCGGCTGCCCTCGCCGCCGCCGCGGCAGGCCGCTCCGCGCTTGCCGAGCCACGAGGACCACCTCAAGGGCGACTCCGCCTCCCCCACCGCCGACGCCAACGCCGACGTCGAGGGCTCGAGGAGGGCTGCGGGGACGGACGGGGTCAAGACGGACGCGGAGGCCGACGAGGCTCGGGACTGGGACTGGACCAGGCTCGGTGCCGCGGGCCCCGACGGGGGCCCCGTTCCCGGCACCGACGCCGCCGCCGTCGTCGACCCCATCGTCACCGCCTGCGCCAACATCAGCGCCAGCGGCGAAGCCGGCGCCGACGCCGACACCGATGCCGAGGCTCAGGCTGGCACCAAGGCCGCATCCTACGACGCGAGCGCCGACGCCAACGTCCCCGCCTTCGCCGACATCAACGCCGGCGACGGCGCCAACGCCGACGCCTATGCCGGAGCCGCCGCCTGGTCCGACGCCGAGCCGCCGCCGCTGCAGGCCGCTCCGCGCCCGCCAAGCTGCGAGGACTGCCGCGAGGGCGACTCCGCCTCCGCCACCGCCGACGTCGACGCCAACGGCGCCTACGCCGACGCCGAGACCAGCGGAGAAACCAGCACCGACGCCGACATCGGCATGACCGTCTACATTGGAACCGCTGCCCGCACCGCCGACGACGCCCGCGCTGGCACTGGGGCCCGCGCCTACGCCGGCGCCGCCGCCGGTCCCGGCGCCAGCGACGGCGCCTTCGATGCCGACGACGCGACCGCGGGCGTAGTCGCACACCGAGGCACGCACCATGAGGCGGGCGCTACGCGGTTCAGCTTCGTGGCTGCCCGTACCGCCCAGCCGGCGTTGGTCATGCCGGCGGGGCTTAGCCGCGTGGGTACGAGCCTTAGGGGCGACGTCCCAGCGGCGGGGTTGGCGGTGGCTGGAAACCTTACCGTTCGCATACCTTCGGATCACGTGGAGGATTGCGCGCACGCCCTGGTGAGGCGCGGGGCCGGGCCCCCTGTCAAGGGCACGCGGGCGCTCGACAGTACGTGGGATCCGACAGGCACGCTGACGCCCATCAGTGCGCCCGCATCCCAAAGCGCGCTTGGGCCTTGCAGCACTCTGGTATCCGAGAGCGTGCCCCAGTCCAACTTCAAGGGTGTGGCTGGGCTCAACGGCAGGCTCCATGGACTGTGGTGTTGTGATTGGATTGGCCGAGGGGATTGGCCCAGGCCTGGCGCCGGGTTCTCCGACGGGGGACCCGGCACCAGCACGGACGCCCGCGTTGAGGTCGGCACCAGCATCACGGCCCACGCCAACATCAGCGCCAGCACTGACGCCAGCGCCGACGCCGACGCCTTCGATGCCGATGCAGGCGCTGCCAGCGCCACCGCCTACGCCGAACCCAACGCCACCGCCAACGCCGGCGCCGGCGCCGACGCCGCCGCGAGAGCCAGCGTCAGCACCGCGCCATCGCAGACGGAGCGAGGCCGTGGGAGCCAGCTCGGGCGCATGCCGCACGCTGCCGGCGGGGCTTGCCCAGCCGGGGCGTCACAGTTGCCCTCGCCGCCGCCGTTGTGGGCCACTCCACGCCTGCCGAGCTGCGAGGACTGCCGCGAGGGCGACTCCGCCTCCGCCACCGCCGACGCCGGCGCCGACGTCGACGCCAACGTCACCGCCTATGCCGACAACGACGCCAGCGACGACGCCGGCGCCGGCGCCGTCGCTGACGCGGGCGCATGCGCCGACGCCGGGACCCGCGCAGCGACCAGCGCCGACGCCGACATTGGCATGACCGTCTACATTGGGACCAGCGCCCACACCGCCAACAGCACCCGCGCTGGCACTGGTGCCCGCGCCTACGCCGGCGCCGCCGCCGGTCCCAGCGCCAGCGACGGCGCCTCCGGCCCCGCCGGCGCCGACATCGCGACCGCGGGGGTGGTCGCGCACCAGGGCACGCACAATGAGGCAGACGTTTCTCGGTTCAGATGCCTGGCTGCCCGTACCGCCCAGCCGGCGTTGGTCATGCAGGCGAGGCTTAGCCGCGGGGGCACGAGCCTTAGGGGCGACGTCCCAGCGGCGGAGCTGGCGGTGGCTGAGGACCTTACTGGTCGCATACCTCCGGACCACATGGAGGATCGCGCGCGCACCCTGGCGAGGTGCGGGGCCGCGCCCTCTATCACGGGCACGCGGGTGCTCGACAGCACGTGGGTGCCGAAAGGCACGCTGTCGCCCACCAGCGCGCTCGCATCCCGGAGCGCGCCCGAGCTTGGCGGCACGCCGGTATTCGGGAGCGTGCTCCAGCAGTCCAACTTCGAGGGCCTGACCGGTTTCCACAGCAGGCTCCATAAACTGCGTTGTGATTGGATCGGCCGAGGGGCACCCACCACGTCCTTTTCGGGCCCATCGGCGGCGGACCCGAAGGAGGAGGCGTGCGGGGGTGGCTCAAAAGCGGCCCGATGCGCGCCAAGACCCGACATCGGGAGGCGACGGCGGGCGGGCAGCGGCTGCAATGGCACCTACAGCGGCGCCTACCGCGGCGCCGTCGGCGCCGACGGCGCCAGCCGCGCCAACCGTGGCACCGACGGTTGCGCCGATGGCATCACCGACAGCAGGGACGGCCGCGCCGATGGCATCACCGACGGCGGCGCCGCCGGGGCCAACAGCCGCACCGGCCGTTGCGCCGCCAGCGGCGGCGAGGGCGGCGCCGATTGGCGCCCCGACAGCTGCGGCCCCGGCAGCCACGCCCACGGCTGCGCCGACGGCGGCACCGACTGCCGCTCCGACGGCTGCGGCACCGACAGCCTCACCGACAGCTGCCCCAACAGCCTCGGCGGCGTCGACGGCGGCACCGACTGCCGCTCCGACAGCTGCGGCCCCGACAGCCACTCAGGCGGCACCGACCGCCGCTCCGACGGCTGCGGGGCCCGCAGCCGCACCGGCCGCTGCGCCGTCAGAGGCGTCGAGGGCGGCACCGACTGGCGCCCCGATCGCGGCGCCGCCAGCACCGCAGGCAGCGGCGCCGACGGCATCACCGACAGCGGCGCCGACGGCCCCAATAGTCGCTCCGACGGCCGAGTTGTCGGCGGCGTTGGCGGCAGCACCCGCCGCCGCGCCGACAACGGCGGCCCCGACGGCCGCGCCGACGGCCGGCCCGGCGGCGGCACCGACTGCCGCTCCGACAGCTGCGGCGCCGACAGCCTGGCCGACGGCTGCGCCAGTAGCCCTGGCGGCGTCGACGGCAGCACCTACTGCGGTTCCGGCGGCTGCGGCCCCGACAGCCGCGTCGGCGGCTGCGCCACCAGTGGCGTCGGCTGCCGCCCCGACTGCGGCGCTTGCAGCCGCACCTGCAGGGGCGCCGACGGCGTCACCGACAGCGGCGCCGATGGCACCGACAGCCGCTTCGACGCCAGCACCGACGCCGGCTCCGACGCCGGCACCGACGCCAGCACCGACGCCAGCTCCGACGCCAACACCGACGCCGGCTCCGACGCCAGCACCGACGCCGGCTCCGACGCCGGCCCCGACGCCGGCACCTCCGACGCCAGCGCGGGCGCCGGGCCAGCGCCTAGGGCGGGGACGGGGCCGTGGACAGGCGCGGACGTGGAGCTCGGGGCCATGCACTTGGGCGACGCCGGCGCAGACAACCGCACCGACACCTACGCCTCCGCCGTCGCCCGCGCTGGCCCTATCGCCCGCGCCCACGCCCACGCCGACGCCGACGTCCGTTTTCGTCACGCCCGCTGATGCCGTCGGCCTCGCTTCCGCCGCCGCTGCAGGGGTCGCCGAAGTCGCCGGGCGGGGGGCTGGGAGGCCCGCCGCGGACCGTGGGAGGCGTCCGGGGGAGCCTGGAGAAGCCTCCGGGGCCGCCTCCAGGGCTTCCAGAAAGGGCCAAACCCAAGCGTGTGCAGACACCCTTTCGCACACGCTTGAGAAAGGGGGCCGGGGGGGCCCCCAGGCAGGGCCTGCCGGAGCCGCCGGGGTCGCCGCCGGAGCCAAAACACGGTGCAGCGGCGGCGAGGACGGCGGCAAGGGCCCGGCGTCGATCGGGACGGGGGCGGCCCCAGCGGCGGCCCCGAAGGCGGCTGCATCGCTGCCAGAGGCGCGACCGGCGGCCCACAAGGCCCAGGGAGGCCCCTGGGCAGCCCTGGCGGCGTCCCCGGCGGCGGCTGCATGGACGCAATCGTCCAAGCAGGAGGGCCCCCAGGCGATTCAGCTGCGGGATGAGGCTCGCCACCACCGCGCCGCGGGGCCCACCGGCTGCGAGGCCTGCGCGGGCGCCGTCGCCTTCTCGGCTGCCAGCGCAGGTGCCAGCACCGACGCTTTCCCCATCGCCCGAGCAGAGGCTGGCGAGGTCTGGGCCGTGGATTGGTCCAGGCTTGGGGCCAGGTGCTCCGACGTGGGACCCGGCGCCAGCACCGACGCCAGCGTCAAGGTCGGCACCAGCATGGCCCGCGCCAACATCAGCGCCAGCACCGACGCCCGCGCCGACGACGACGCCTTCGATGCCGATGCAGGCGCTGCCGCCTCCGCGACCGCCCACGCCGCGGCCGGCACCGACGCTTGCACCACCGCCATCTCCGACACCGGCGCCTCAGCCAGCACGGACGACGAGGTCTGGGACTTAGACTGGCCCCGGCTCGGCGCCGACGCGGGCCCCGCTACCAGCATCGGCGTCAACGCAGACGTCGACGGCGGCGTCATCGCTTACACCGAAACCAACGCCAGCGCAGACGCCAGCGACGGCGCCGACGCCGCCGTGAGAGCCGGCGTCAGCACCGATACCATCGCGGGGGTCGGGGCCGACGCCGACGCCGACAGGGGCGTCTGCACGGGCACCGGCGCCCGCGTTGCCGCCGGCGCCGACGCTGGCCCCAACGTCGGCGACTGCGTCGCCGACGCCTCGCTTCCGCACGCGCGCGCTTGGCCCCGCAGGCTCCGTGCCGCACATGCGGGCATTCTCGCGCGTGCGCGCTGCCCGTTCGGCTTGCTGACGCCCTTAGCGCGACGCGCGCGTCTCGGGCCCCGCGCGGGCGCGGCTTCGCGCCGGCGAGCCGGCGCACCGCGGGTGGGGTGCGTCTGCCCTCTGCCGGAGCGGGGCCGCGGGGGCCAGCTCGGGCGCATGCCGCGCGCTGCCGGCGGGGCTTGCCCAGCCAGGGCGCCGCAGCAGCCCTCGCCGCCACCGCTGCGGGCCGCTCCGCGCCTGCCGGACTGCGAGGCCTGCCGCGAGGGCATCTCCATCGCCGCCGCCGCCGACGCCAGCGCCGACGTCGACGCCAACGTCACCGCCTACGCCGATAGCGACGGCAGCGACGAGGCCTGCGCCGGCGCCAACGCTGACGCGGGCGCCCGCGCAGGCGCCGAGACCAGCGCAGGCGCCATCATCGAGGGGCTGGAGTTCGTGAGCAACATCGAGGGCTCGAGAAGGGGCGCGGGGTCGGGCGGGGCCGAGACGGACGTAGAGGCCGATGGGGTCTGGGACATGGTCTGGGTCAGGCTCGGCGCCGCGGGCCCTGAAGAGGGCACCGTTCCCAGCACCGACGCCGCCACCGTCGTCAACGCCGTCGCCAACGCCTGCGCCAGCATCAGCGCCGACGCCAGCGCCGACGCCGACATCGTTGCCGATGCGCGGGCTGGCACCGGGGCCGCGTCCTGCGACGCCAGCGCCGACACCCCCAATGCCCCCGCCTACGCCGACATCAACGCCAGCGACGACGCCAGCGCAGACGCCGACGGCGAGGCCTATGATGACGTTGCCGCTTCCGCCGCCGCGACCGCAGGCGCCCGCGCCGACGCTACCAACGTCACCGCCGACGCCGGCATCAACGCCATCGGCTGCGAGGCCCGCGCGGGCGCCGTCGCCTTCTCGGCTGCCGGTGCAGGTGCCAGCACCGACGCTTTCCCCATCGCCCGCACAGAGGCCGGCGAGGTCTGGGCCGTGGACTGGTCCAGGCCTGGCGCCAGGATCTTCGACGTGGGACTCGGCACCAGCATCGACGCCAGCGCCAAGGCCGGCTTCAGCATCACGGCCCGCGCCAACATCAGCGCCAGCGCCGACGCCCGCGCCGACGCCGAGGCAGGCGCTGCCGCCTTCGCGACCGCGAACGCCGCGGCCAGCACCGACGCTAGCGCCGCCGCCAGCTCCGACTTTGGCGCCGTAGCCAGCACGGGCGATCTGGACTGGCTCACCGGCACCACGCTTCCGCGCGCGCGCGTTTGGCCCCGCAGGCTCCGTGCCGCTCACGCGGGCATTCTCGCGCGCGCGCGCTGCCCGCCCGACTTTCGGACGCGCTTAGCGCGACGCGCGCGTCGCGGGCCCTTCGCGGGCGCGGCTCCGCGCCGGCGGGCCGGCGCCGTGCGGTCGGGGTGCGTCTGCCCCCTGCCTGAGCGAGGCCGTGGGGGCCAGCTCGGGCGCGTGCCGCACGCTACCGACGGGGCTTGCCCAGCCAGGGCGCCGCAGCAGCCCACGCCGCCACCGTTGCGGGTCTCTCCGCGCCTGCCGAGCTGCGAGGACTGCCGCGAGGGCGACTCCACCTACGCCACCGCCGACGCCAGCGCCGACGTCGGTGCCAATGTCACCGCCTACGCCGACAGCGACAGCAGCGACGACGCCAGCGCCGGCGCCGACGCTGACCCGGGCGCTTGCGCCGACGCCAAAACCAGCGCAGAGACGAACACCGGCGCCGGCATCGACGTGGCCGTCTACGCTGGGGCCAGCGCCCGCACTGCCTTCGGCGCGGAGCATTGCATCCCCGCGATCGGGCACGGCATGCCGCGGAAGACCGATGCCGCCCAGGTCCGGCAGGTCGCAGCCACCGCTCCTACCGCGAGGGGGGCAGCCCGCATGGGCGAAGTCCCCGCGGCAGACCCACCATCTTATCTGGAGTCGCATGGGGATGGGGTTACGTTTCCAGCGGTCGGCCTGGACTGCCCGCCGGCAAAGTCAGAGTCGGAGAACGTGGTCGTACTCAAGGGCGTGCTCCAGGCCGGGGATGCCCAGGTGCTCGACGTCACATCGATGCTCGTGGGCGCCCTGGAACGCCGTGGCGCGCTGGCCCGCCCCGGGCAGCCACCGGGCGGGAGGCCCGCCATGGCGACCCCGCCCCGCGAGGTACGGCTACTTGCGCTTGCGTTCACTGGCTCGCGTGGGCCCATCTTGCTGATGGTCGCGTTCGATGGCGTGGTCGTGCTCGCCCTCCCGGCCAGACCCGACTGGCAAGCGCCGGCCGCGGGACAGGGGTCCGCTTGGCCCGGCTGCGAGGGGATCAGCCCAAGGAGCGAAGTCCCAGCGGCCGTTCCACCCTTGGTCTATGGCAGGTGGGTCCTCACAGGTGCGCCGGTGCTCAACAACGCGCGCGCGCTTGGGGGCGAAGCTCTGCTCCACAGCGCGGTGCTCAAGGACGTGGTCCGGTTCGCGGCCGCGCTCCTGCCCCAGGGCGCGCTCGAGGTCACGAGCTTGTCGAGGCTCGACGGCATGCAGATGCGCACGGTGGTCCGGCTCACGGCCGCGCTCCTGCCCCAGGGCGCGCTCGAGGTCACGAGCTTCCCGAGGCTCGACGGCATGCAGGTGCGCACGGGCGTGCCTGTGGCCAACGGCGCGACGGTGTTCCCGGACGTTCTTGGCATTCCCCACTGCGTGATGGTACTCCCGGAGGGCCGTACTTGCAGTGGGCGTGCTTCGTTTGTATTACCTTATCCGCAGCCGCCTGCGACAACCCGCAGTCTACCGCGGGACATGGCCCTGCCGGGCCCGGCCGCGGAGGGACACGCCCATGGGGCGGGGTTCCAGCGGCGGGCGGCCTGTTGGTGGATGGCCACGCCGATATTGGGCCAGGCCGCGAGGGGGCCAGCCCTTGGGGCGAGGTTCCAGCGGCGAAGGTATGTTCGTCCGTGAGACAGGGCCCAGCTGGGCCCGGCCGCGAGGGGACCAGCCTCAGGGGCGCAGTCACGGCGGCAAACCTGCTCTTCGTCGAGGGCCACGGGGATGTGGTCGTGTTCACACGCGCGCTCAGTTCCCGGGGCACGCACGAGGTCACGAGCGTGCCTGCGCTCGACGGCGCGCTGATCGGCGACGTGTTCGTGTTCAAGGGCGTGCGCAGCTGCAAGGGCGCTCGGGTGCTCGACGACATGCCGGTGCTCACGGGCATTGCAGTGTTCAACGACGCAGTGGCGCAGTACTTGCGGCCGCTGGGCGAGCTCGAGCGAGGGAGCAGTGGCTACATTGCTCGCATCACTTGCTCGCTCATACCGGGTGCGTTGCTTGCCTTTTACGGATCCCGCGACGGTCGACCCGGGGGCCCGCTGAGGGCCGCGGGGCGGACGGCGAGGCCGTTTGCGCCAGCTGCCTGGCGACGCCGCCTGGTGTCGGGAGGGCCTGGTCGAGGTGCAGCTGGCAGCCGAGGGCCTACTCGACGAGGATGCCGAAGGGCGCGACGACGGGGACGAGCGGATCGACCTACGTTGACATGTTCGCCGGCAGCATGGGGCATCGAGGGCCGCGCGCTGACCGCCACAGGGGAACCGCCCGACGACGGGGATTAGAAGGAGGAGGACCGGGGGGAGCGACGGGCTGCTCGGGCCACGTGGCGTCCTCTGGGCTGCAGCCAGCTTGCACCTCCAGCTCGCGCGTGTGCTTTCGCACGCGCGCGCTCGCTCTCTGCGTGTTCTATGTCGCGTCCGGCGCGACGCGCGCGGCTAGCGCCTTTCGCGGGCGCGATCCCGCGCCGGCGGGCCGGCGGCGCGCGGCCCTGGGGAGCGTTTAGCCCCCCACGCCTGGGCGAGGCCGTAGGGGCCAGCTCGGGCGCGCGTTGCACGCCGCCGGCGGGGCGCTGCCCAGCCGGGGCGGCCTGGCGCCCGCTCCAGGAAGGCCTCAGGCTTGCAGGCCAGTGGTCGCGCGCCCGGGCGTCCTTCGCCCGCGCGCGGCTGCGTTCTTTTGGTTTTGGCCGTGCGGCAGCAGGGCGTGCCAGAACGCGCGCGCGCCACTGGGCGCGCGCGCGGGCGGCGCGGCGCCCCGCCGGGCCCGCGCCTTCAGGGTGGTGCGCGTGGCCGCTTTGCCATTGAAAGATATCATCATTGTCCTTCCCCCGCCCTCGTCTTCCTTCCTCCTCCTCTTCCTCCCTCTCCGTTTAGTGCACGCGTGGCTTCGCTTAACTTGTATAGTCTGTGATGTGGGTAGACTGCAGGTTAAGCGTAGGGAAGCGGGGGCTTTGCCATAGCCATTTTGGGTCCGTAGTCGTTGGCTCGAGTTCGAGCCAGGACTCGGGTGCCCACCCACCCCGCTTCGCTCCCTGTGCACCCTGCTCCGCTCGGCACCAGATCCGCGCGGCAGCAGGGCGTGCCAGAACGCGCGCGCGCCACTGGGCGCGCGCGCGGGCGGCGCGGCGTCCCGCCGGACCCGCGCCTTCAGGGTGGTGCGCGTGCCCGCTTTGCCATTGAAAGATATCATCATTGTCCTTCCCCCGTCCTCGTCTTCCTTCCTCCTCCTCTTCCTCCCTCTCCGTTTAGTGCACGCGTGGCTTCGCTTAACCCTCCGTTAGCTCTGCAGGGTCACTCACATGGCGGGTACTTTGGTTCGCGGAAGCATTTATAAGGCAAGTGGTGCTGCTTCCGAGCACAGCGTACGGCTTTGCAATAACCACATGGTGGGTTTTCGACTGATGCTCATAAGCCCAAACGTGAACCGGAAAATGGTGATTCCCAGATTCCCAGATTGTCGTCGTGCCCATGTCTTGTCCTGATATGAACAGTTGCGTAAGGAGCAATCCCGACCAGGGCTGGGTAATTCTCTCGTAATGCATCCTGGAGGTAGTTCACATTTATCTGGTTCGCTATGAACAAGTAATTGCACTGTTTGACACGGCCATCGCGGGAAGAGCAGGCGGTCATGATGAAAATATCCGAGGGCTAACAAGAGCACCTCTGCGATCAATATGCCGATATCTGCTTCAAACCTCAATGGCTATGAAAACAACATGATGAAAATATCCGAGGGCTAACAAGAGCACCTCTGTTATCAATATGCCGATATCTGCTTCAAACCTCGAGGGCTACGAAGTCACCTCGTACTTTTGAGCAGCCAGGTGGCGTCGGAAGGATTAGAGGACACGAAGTCACGCGTTGACGACGACAACCAGCCAGTTGAGTGTCAGTAGCAACAATAGCGGAGGAGCGATCCCCACAATGTCCCAGCAGGGCTGTACGAGATCTATAGGAAACCTCAAGAAGCCCTAAGACGGCTCTCAAGGAACGCGAGAAGTCCCCGAAAAGCCTAGCATTGCTCTAATAAAAACCCTGCGTGGGCCTACACAAGGGCTCCAAGAGATCCCAAGGAAGCCCAAAAGAGCTCCAAGAACGCTCGAAGATTCCACAGAAGAGGCCCAGACGGCCCACCAAAGAACCCAAAAAAAAATGGTAATCATGATTCCCATCTTTTGCCTCCTCTGGGTAAGGACTTCTGGCCGCCTCTTTGGAGCCCCTGGGGGGCTTCTTGGGGGTCTCTTGGGGCGTTTTGGGCGCTCTGGCGGGCCTTTGGCCGCTCTTGGGGGCCTCTTGGGGGTCTCTTGGGGCGCTCTGCGGTTGTCGCCCTTCCTCCTCCTCCTCCTCCACCTCCTCCTCACTTTCCCCCTTGTATTTTTCGTGCTCTCCATTTTATTTGCCGTCCACGCTGCTCACGATGGACGCAGCGATTCTAGTGCTGCCGCAATGCTTTCTATGGAACAGCTGTCCGCCGATGTGAAGCTCGTCGCACTTATGGCGGACAAGCTGAAAGCGAACGTCCATGAACGCGCAGCCGTGCGAGCTCATGAATCTCTCGAAGATCTTCTGTCCGAGAGTGATGAGCATCTTGTCCGCGTCTACCCTCTGCAAGGCTGGGCGATACAGAGGCTGTGTCAAAATGTCATTACGGAGCGGCTGCCGTTCTGCCCGTTCTGATACAGTTGCAGTGACGCCCGCCATCGCCGCCGATTTGCACGTGTTCATCTCTTTGTCTGTGAGCACGGTCTGTCGCCGTGCAGAGGCGTCTCGCAACGTTGCTGCACTCTTCGTGTACAAGTCCTCGGCGTCCTCGTTGACGCCACGAAGCTTATGCACAGGGCGGAACATGTCATCGTTCTTCGTAGACAAAAGGTACGACAAGGCTGAGACTCGAGGGCCATCATGGGCACCTCGGGCAGACTGGTTTGTAGAGAAAAGCTCATCATACGCTTCTCCCGCTGTCGCCAACCAACGCGTGGTAGTTGAAGAGGTAAGCTTGTCGCGGGTACCAAAGGCCCATTTCCCATAGCCAAGCTTCTGAGAATACGCACAGCAGGGGATCAACTTCGGTGTTGAAGCTCGTCACTGGAAAATCCTCCTTCAAAGCCAGGGTCGAGCCGCGACACAGCAAACGTCGTTGGCAGTGCTCCCACAGGTTCATGATGCCGGTCCGGGAGGCTCTTGAATCGCGAGGCTCAACTTCCAGGGTGTTCTCGAAGAGAACATAACATATCCCAGAAGCACGTGTCAAAGATTCGAAGAGTTGCTCAGGCTGGCCTTGATCCCCGTACCACCCCTGGGAGTCGTGCTGCCGTCTCCGACTGAGGAAAAGCAATGACGCCCATGTCTCGTCCTGATATGAACAGTTGCGTAAGGAGCAATCCCGACCAGGGCTGGGTAATTCTCTCGTAATGCATCCTGGAGGTAGTTCACATTTATCTGGTTCGCCTTGACAAGTAATAGCACTGTTTGACACGGCCATCGCGGGAAGAGCAGGCGGTCATGATGAAACTACCCGAGGGCTAACAAGAGCACCTCTGCGATCAATATGCCGATATCTGCTTCAAACCTCAATGGCTATGAAAACAACATGATGAAAATATCCAAGGGCTAACAAGAGCACCTCTGTTATCAATATGCCGATATCTGCTTCAAACCTAGAGGGCTATGAAATCACCTCGTACTTTTGAGCAGCCAGGTGGCGTCGGAAGGATTGGAGGACACGAAGTCACGCGTTGACGACGACAACCAGCCAGTCGAGTGTCAGTAGCAACAATAGCGGAGGAGCGATCCCCACAAAGTCCCAGCAGGGCTGTACGAGAACTATAGGAAACCTCAAGAAGCCCTGGAGGGTGGATCCCGCTGCTGATGCCTGGCACGCTGACCAGAGTGAACACGCCCTTCACGCGGCCTGCACTGCTCGAGTCGGCCGACATGCCTTCTGCAACCGAGACCCCGTTGACGAAGACGCGGTGGCTCACACGAGCTGGCACTTGGCGGCCAGGATGCAGCGACGGCGACGGGGTATAGCTCGGCGACCTCGACCTTGACATGCGTACGCCCGACGTGGCAACTGGCGCGGCGGTCCTGGTGCTGCGTCCAAGCAACACCTTGCCTGGAGAAAACCAGAGGGCTATCAAGAGCACCTCCCGCACCTGAGCCCACACGATCAGACGCGCACGATGACGATGACGAGTTTGTCTTGTTTGCCCTGTTTGCCCTGGACACCTGAAGCGGTTTGTCTTGTATCCTGTTTGCCCTGTTTGCCCTGTGTCCTGTTTGTCCTGTGTCCTTTTCATTATGTGTTCTGTTTGTCCTGTTTGTCTTGTTTGTTCTGTTGTTCCTGCGTCTTGTTTGTCCTGTTCGTCGTGTTCGTCCTGTTTGTCGTGCTTCTCCTGTTTGTTCTACTGCTTTATCACGACGTGAGATTGAAAGGATCCCTCACGAAATCAAACCGGCAAAACTGTCCGGACCGACCCTGTCCCGGACAGTTTCTGTTTCTCGAAAGTCGTCGCCGAAAGGGTCTCTTGATGCCATCGTTGGACGCCCTGGGGTGACGTGTTGCTGGTTTGCCTCCTTCGGGCCAATGTCTTGACGTGTTGCTGGTTTGCCCCTAGCATAACTTCTTGACGTGTTGCTGGTTTGCCCCCTCAGTATTTCTTGGCGTGTTGCTGGTTTGCCCCCCCTCCCTCAGGGTAACCTCTTGACGTGTGCCTGGTTTGCCCCCGGGATAACTTCTTGACGTATTGCTGCTTTGCCTCCGAAGATATCTTCTTCACGTGTTGCTGGTTTGCCCCCTCAGCACAATCTTGACGTGTTGCTGGTTTGTTCTTCTCGGGATACCGCATTGACACCTTCTTGACGTGTTGCTGGTTTGGCCTCTCAGGAAGAGGAGGGCCTCCTCTCGTCATCCTCCCCCTCCTACTCGTGGTAGTTGTAAAAGGAAACGAGCTCATTATTATGTGTTTTCTATGACGCGTTTTCGTCGGACGCAGTTGGAAAGTTAACATGAACATGCACTTCCAGCTACTGCTATCGGTCTGGCGCTTGCGGATTGGATGCTTCTCAGAAGTGGTTGAAAAAATCGGCCGGCAATATCTACGCGCCGTCCATGTTTGGATGTCCATCTAATCAGTCTGTTGACGCAGCGCTCTCGTTGTCCGTCTCGCTGACTGCGTGGGCGGTCCACTGCAACTGAGCGGAACCGTCTGCGCGCGTCCAAATATTGGGGCGAAGAGTCCAAGAGAAGCACTTTCCGGTGTTGGCGTTCAAGGCGTTAAGGAATTTCTCAGGTGCATCGCCACCATTTCCACACGCCTCCCACATCGCGTTCAGCTCATCGATGTTGTGCGGGATCACGCCGCCGAACGAAGCAGACCAGAAGGACACGAGCAAATCGCCTGTGTTGTCACGAAGAAAAATAGGGAGCCGAATGGAATCCACGTCGGTTGCTACCCAAATATTCATCTGGAAGAGGTCCATCGTGAGCGGCACCATGGAGGCTTTCACGCGAGCAGCAGAATCGCTTTCAGAATTTTTCAAGTTGTCGATCGTGGTGACGTTCAGGACCTCGCTCTTCAGGGCTTTTTTGGCCGGGGACCCATCCGTCTTCGCGTGAAATTTTCCCCACGGCGGATCAATGATTACGTAAGAGAGGCGCGTAGTCTCTAAGCTGACCACGCCGCAGTACTGACGTTTCTTCACGGACATGATGACGGCGTTCGTGCCAGGGGTCAGTTCCATTGAGGCCAGTTCCCCGATCAGATCCACGGTCACGAGCAGGTCTTTGTCGAAGAGCTCCACCGTACGACGTTGTAATGCACTCCCGCGCGCCTTTGCTGGCGGCGCGCCACCGCTGTGGACCACTCCGATGATGTTAAAGATCGTGTCGTCAGCCACCTGCTGGAGATTGTCACCGTGGATGACGGCAGGCTCTGCCAGCGCGTGTGTAGGAAATGCTTTGCCCGAACGCACAAGCGTCTTGTTTTCGTACGCACAGAAAGCAAAGAACGTGGAGTTGATTCCCGTTTTCGCTGATCCTGTGTGTGGTTTCACGCATCCACGGGGCATCTCAATCTTATGTACGACTTCTTTAGGGACCCCGTTCCATAGAGTCAGCGCAGCTTTTGTCGCATGCAGTTCGAACTCCGAGCCGTCTCTCAGGAGCAAGCGCAAGCACAGCGTCGGCTGGGCCCAATTGTTTTCCATCTTTTTAGCAACGATCTGGAACTCCAGCGTCTGCTTCGCTGAGAAAGGATTCAACGGCATAGCGCAAAGATATGCCGACGAGGGCCAACAAGGGCACCTGCTAGCGGATAGAATGACGCGAGAGCGTTCGTGCAGAGAAAAAGTGACCGGGAGGCGCGGAATGCGACTCAGCTCGAACCGCTCGTGTCTATTGCTCTTGTGGGGTCTGCCGTGCTCCTGTGTGGTCTGCCGCGCTCCTGTGGGATCTGCCGCGCTCCTGTGTGGTTTGCCGTGCTCCTTAGTGGCATGCCGTGTTCCTGTGTGGTCTGTCGTGCTCTTGTGTGGTCTGCAGTGCTCATGTGGGATATGCTGTGCTCCTGCTTGGTCTGCCGTGCTCTTGTTTGCTGCCGTGTTCTTTTGGGGGTCTGCGTTGCTCCTTTGTGGTCTGTCGTGCTCCTGTGTGGTCTGCCGTGCTCCTGTGAGGGCTGCCGTGCTACTGTGTAGTCTGCCGTGCTCCTGTGTGGTCTGCCGTGCTGTTTTGGGGTCTGCCGTGCTCCTGTGTGGTCTGCCGTGCTCCTGTGGTGTATGCCGTGCTCTTGTGTAGTTTGCCGTGCTCTTGTATGGTCTTGTATGGTCTGCCGTGCTCCTGTGGTCTGCCGTGCTCTGTGGGGTCAGTCGTGCTCCTGTGGTCTGCCGTGCTCCTCTGGGGTCTGCTGTGCTTTGGTGGGGTCTGCCGTGAACTTTTGTTGTTTTGCGTGGTCCTGTGTTCGATGCCGTGCTCTCGTAGTAAGCCGTGTTCTTTTGGGGTCTGCTGTTGTCCCGTGGTGTCTGCAGTGCTCCGGTGTAATCCCGAGAGACCAAAATGGTTACGAAACACATCGAGAATCACTCTTTTGGCGTTCTCGTCAACACTCAAGCCGTGCTGAGGGTTAGCCGTGCAAATTGGGGAAATCTCACGAAACGTTCTACTCGCCAATGTTTCGATTCGGCATAAAATATTAAGCGCCAGGAACAACTTCAATCCTTCATTGAATTCGCAATCACCCACAAGTGTGGATTGATACCGTGTTTTTTCTGATAATCTTGTACTGAACGTCGCCACCCTGATACATCGAAGCTATTCCATTGGATGTCATCCAAAGCGGTGTCGCATGAGAAACACGCCCACATGGAGGACAATTCCACCCTCGCGCCTTTCAGCCCAGCTGCTGCCATGAGTTCTTGCGTAGTGCCAGTTCGGTGTAGTACACTGACGTATATCCGTTTGAGAACTTTGCTTTGATCGGGGCACATGCTCAGGAATGTCGAGACTGGAATGTTTTTGGCAGACATCGGCGCACACGCCTCCGCCCAACGCAAATGCGTGAAGAGGGCGCGCAAGGTCCACATTGTGAAATATTTATGCTCTTCTGGTTTCGCGTATATAGGCTGCTTCGGCAACAACGGAACGGGATGGTTCACCGATCTCAAAGCAGCCACTGCGTCACGCATCGATGCAACCCACTCGTGGCACGTTGTTGGTGCACTCGATACGGCTTTCCGTATTGCGGACCAGCCTCTGATCAATCGTGTCAGCTTTAGTATCGAAGTCGCTACGGAAGCCTTGTCGCAAACAATATTCCATTTGTCCTTCTTCTCGGTGTGATGGGTAAACAGAGCCAATGCTAAAGACGAACCCGTTGCTTTTTTAACAACGCCCAACGTTTTCAAGGTTAACGCTCCGCCCATGTGACGGCATACTTTGCGACCGGCGTTGTCGACCCACGATTTCGTAATGGGCGCGGCCGCCGTAAGCTTAACTGTGCGAACGAGAACCTCTCGCAACATGACCGCCCGCTTTGCCAAAGCGCTATCGGACATGTCGTCGAGGGCGTCAATCTTCGGACATCGTGCAGAATGCCATGCTGCGAGCAAGTTGTCCTTGAATGGGCCATATTTGATCGACAGGCTAATGACTTCGAACGTAGGCTCCTCGACAAACATGCGAGCACTCTTGGTGACGTGCTCTCTCGTTGCAACCATATCTGGCGGATAAATCTCCGAACCCGAGACATCGAATACTTTACGTATGCTCTCGATGCGAGTGGCGAGCTCGCGAGGGAGCAAGCGTTCGTTCTTGGTCTTGTGAAGAATCTTTTTGGCCGAAGCACGAGCGGCAGCGGCAAGTTTAGAGCCTGGTCCAACGGCGCTGGCCGGACGACGGCGAAGAATAAGCATTAACCGTCTCGCTGCGTCTTCAGGTCGAGCGTACACTTTGCCTAAATTGACTTTGGTGCCTACCCAGCCTTTACCAGGCCTGTGATATATGCCCTTGAATTTATTAGAAGCGCCCATGAGCGCGACGTTCCGCTGTCAAACAGGAAGTAACTCTGCGACGACGCGTCCCGACCGCCCTGCGCGACAAGAACGACTGGCAGAGTGAGAGAGGGCTCGCAGTGAACGGGAATGTACACTAGAAGCCAACAGCAGCACCGAGTTCTGGACTGAATACGGTGTAAGTGGCGCGTCGCGTTACGATGCAGAGGGCTATCAAGAGCACCTCGTCGAGCTGGAGCCAGTTAACGGCAACGAAGTGACGATAACTAGATAAGAAGATTTTGGAGGGCCAACATGAGCACCTCGCACGCGGATGACAATAAACCGAAAGTCAGGACGAAGCGTACGTGCGCAGAACCACACACACCTCAAACTTCGTGTCCGTCGGTGTGTTGAGCGGTATGTCGCTGTACACCTCGCTGTGCCCTTGTGTTGTGTGCCAAGTTCCTGTTTTCTCTGCCATGTTTCGATGCTTCCTACCATGCTCTTGTGTTGTGTTCCGTTCTCCTGTTGAATTTGCCGTGCCCTTGTGTTGTCTGTGTGCCAGTGCGCGTGTGCTTGTGTACGCATGCACAAAGCACAGGGGACGCACAGGAGGGAAAGAGGATTATCGCGAACTGGTCAATAACAGCAACTTCACGATAGTACGGCACCACAACGGCGTCATAGAAATATTGAATTCATGTTTTCGCGATGTTCTTAGACAGCGCGTCCGCCGCACAGGACGGCAGTATATAGCACGCGTGATAGAGGATAAAGGACAAGTTGTTTATCGAACAAAATCAGTGAGACTATCCCACATCGAAGCAGCCGTCACACGATCAGCAGTACTGCGCAACATGCTGCGCTGTATGGGAATCTGAAGGGCATCGTCGACCGTTTCACTATCCCGCAAGTGATCGAATCCGACATCCTCAAATGTGGCGCACACCTCAAGTAACGACGATTCGGGCCACGGTGTCGTTCCCGATGCGAGCATGTATAAGGATACGCCAAGTGCGTGCACGTCGGCTGGATATCCGTACCCAGCGAGACCACGTCCCGCACGCCACACCTCGGGGGCCATGTAAACAGCGGTTCCTACGAATGTCGTACAGGAAGTAGTCGTCGGCGACACTCTTGCGAAACCGAAATCGCAGAGTACAATAATGACTGATCCAAAGTCCGACCCATTCCAAAATTTGACCAACATATTCTCGAGCTTCACGTCTCTATGCGCAATACCATGTTCGTGGATATGGTCCAGCGCTAGAGCAGCTTGAGCGATTACGTAAGCTGCGTGAACGTTGGTGAACGTCGGGGGTGCAGCGCTGCGCTCATTGAGACCGTTCACGAAAGTTACTAGATCTCGCTCCCTGTAATACGGCAACCCGAGAAAGTGGAACTCCGAAGTCGATTCGGAAAACAACGCTGGGACAATGTGACGATGATCTGTAGAATATGGAACTCGTGATCAACAGGATATGCTGTGCATCCTGGTCGAACACTCTCGTTCCAATTGGTGTTGTCGACGTGTCGCACTACTTTTACAGCCACTCTCGAGCATTCCTGAGAGATCAGCCGCGCACTGTTCCGACGCGCCATTGCCACGAAAACGACTCCGAACGCGCCGTGCGCGAGAACTCTATCCAGACGAACGTTGGTTTGTCCGCCGATCTGGATACCGATTAGAGACGTATAGATGGAAATCGAGTGCGTCGACCCAGTCAAAGCAGTGGCAGCGGCGGATAATGGAATCGGGAAAGGAGGAAGCTCTCGTTGACCGAGACGTTTTTCTTCATTGTGCATCATCAACTGAAGCAACGCTTGCTGTGTGAACAACCAGTCGTCGTACCGAGAGAGCCACACTCTGCGGCATATTGTAGGGAGGCGTAAACGCCAGCAATCACAATCACCACACAGATAATATCCGATAATTTCCGCAAGCGTGGATACAACAAGAACATCACGGACCAACATTGCTCGACGATTTGGACGAGTCTACGTAACGGAGCAGAAAGAGAAAGAAAGAAACTACGAGGGCCAACGAGGGCACCTCACACAACCATGAATATAGGCCTGTCGAGATTGTTGAAAGACCTCGAGACCACAAACCAATGTAGAGTTCGAGACGTGAGCTCGAGACGACGGCTGCGGGCCCTGGCCTCCCGTTTGGAGATCGGCTGCACCCGCTGCGCCATGTTCCGTTGGGGTATGCCGTGCTCTTGTGTGGTCTGCCGTATTCTTGTGTTGTCTGCCGTGCTCTGTGTGTCCTGTATGTTCTGCCGTGCGCTTACTTTTGATAAACGCGATGTCGCTAAGATCTTTTTTTTGTGAAAATATCCCAGGCGAAATTGAAATTTCGAGGAACCTGTGTGTTCTTCTGCATTCGCATTTTGTGAGGATGTCCCAGGCAAAGCGCTTGTTTTGGCAAACTTCGGTGCTGCTAAATTTGTAGTTTTGTGAAGATGTCTCAAGCGAAATCGCCATTTTGGGGTCGACCCCAGGGCGCTCTCGGGGTCAAGTTGGAGCTCGGTTTCAGCTCTTTGGGGCCATCGGCCCGGAAGGGGTTCCAGGGCGCCGGGAGCAGAAAAGCAATATTTTCGAAAGAAAGATATGTCTTGGAGTGGCCTTTTTTCCGCACAGCCTCGGAACCAGCCCGGGCGCTGGCCCGAGTGCTAGCCCAGGCGTTCGGCTCGAGCGCCGGCCCGGGTGCCGGAAGCGGCCCGGAAGGGGTTCCCGGGCGCCGGGAGCAGAAAATCAATATTTTCGAAAGAAAAATATGTCTTGGAGTGGCCTTTTTTCGGCACCGCCTCGGAATTCAATTTTCCGGCGCCGGCCGGCGCCGGAACCGGCCCGGGCGCTGGCCCGGGTGGTGGCCCGGGCGTTTGGCTCGAGCGCCGGCCCGGGTGCCAGAAGCGGCCCGGAAGGGGTTCCCGGGCGCCGGGAGCAGAAAATCAATATTTTCGAAAGAAAAAATATGTCTTGGAGTGGCCTTTTTTCGGCACCGCCTCGGAATTCAATTTTCCGGCGCCGGCCGGCGCCGGAACCGGCCCAGGCTGCCGTGCTCCGTGTGGTCAGCCGTGCTCCTGAGGCGTCTACGGTGCTCTTTTGGGGTCTGCCGTACTCATTTGGGGTCTGCCGTGCTCCTGTGGTCGGCCGTGCTCATTTGGGGTCTGCCGCGCGCCTGTGAGATCTGCCCTGCTCCTGTTGGGGAAACGCCAGCGGCGTTCGGGGTACAACAAAAAGGCGCGTTTATGTTGTACCCGCGCGCGGTCTGCCATGCTCCTGTGGGTTCCGCCGTGCTCCTGTGGCGTCTGCCGTGCTCCTGTGGCGTCTGCCGGGCTCCTGTGTGGTCTGCCGTGCTCCTTTGTGGTCTGCCGTGCTCCTGTGGAGTCTGCCGTGCTCCTGTGTGGCCTGCCGTGCTCTTGTGGTCTGCCGTGCTCATTTGGGATTTGCCGTGCTCATGTGGGGTCTGCCGTACTCCTGTGTGGTCTGCCGTGCTCCGGTGGTCTGCCGTGCTCCTTTGGGGTCTGCCTTGCTACTGTGGGGTCTGCCTTGCTACTGTGTGGTCTGCCGTGCTCCTGTGGTTCGCCTTGCTCCTGTGTGGTCTGCCGTGCTCCTTTTGGGTCTGCTCTGCCGTGCTCCTGTGGGGTCTGCCGTGCTCCTGTGGGGTCTGCCGTGCTCTTGTGGGGTCTGCCGTGCTCTTGTGTGGTCTGCCGTGCTCCTTTGTGGTCTGCCGTGCTCCTGTGGTCTGCCGTGGGGTCTGCCGTGCTCCTGTGGGGTCTGCCGTGCTCTTGTGGGGTCTGCCGTGCTCTTGTGTGGTCTGCCGTGCTCCTTTGTGGTCTGCCGTTCTCCTGTGTGGTCTGCCGTGCTCCTGTGTGGCCTGCCGTGCTCTTGTGTGGTCTGCCGTGCTCCTGTTGGTCTGCCGTGCTCTTCTGTGGTCTGCCGTGCTCCTATGGGGTCTGCCGTTTTTCGGCCGTCTTGAGGGCACTCTTAGGGCATAGTCTGCCGTGCTCCTCGTCTTGGTCTGCCGTGCTCCTCGTCTTGGTCATCCTTTCCGTCGTCTTCAGGGAACACGGCAGACCGCGCGTAGGAACCGAAAGGAGCACGGCAGACCACAGGAGCACGGCAGACCACACAGGAGCACGGCAGACCACACCTCGATTTTTTGAGGATGTCTCGAGCGAAATGCAGGTGGTCTGCCGTGCTCCACACGGGAGCACGGCAGACCACCTGCTCATTTTCTGAGGACGTCCCGAGCGAAAACGTCATTTTTAACATAAGAGGTTCTAAAACACCTCTGTCGGCATCTCATTTTTTCGAGCATGTCTCGAGCGAAACGCTCATTTTTCATGCATAACAAAAATTTCTGCCGTGCTCCTGTGGGGTCTGCCGTGCTCCTGTGGGGTCTGCCGTGTGCCGTGCTCCACACGGGAGCACGGCAGACCACCTGCTCATTTTCTGAGGACGTCCCGAGCGAAAACGTCATTTTTGACATAAGAGGTTCTAAAACACCTCTGTCGGCATCTCATTTTTTTCGAGGATGTCTCGAGCGAAACGCTCATTTTTCATGCATACAAAAATTTTTGATATTTTTCAACATGCCGATTTTTTGAGGATGTCTCGAGCGAAACCGTCATTTTTGACATAAGACGTCTTAAACGATAACCTCCAACACCTCGATTTTTCGAGGATGTCTCGAGCGAAATGGCCATTTTGGGGAACCTGACCGGACAAGAACGGGAAGCGTACTTTTGTCCCCTGGGCTTATGAGATATTCCACGTTTTTAGTACGGCATACCACAGCAGTGCCACGTACCACTGCCGTGCTCCTTTGGGGTCTGCCGTGCTCCTGTGGAGTTTGCCGTGCGAACGTATGGTCTGCCGTGCTCCTGTGTGGTCTGGCGTGCTCCTGTATGGTCTGCCGTGCTCTTGTGTGGTTTGCCGTGCTTCTTTGGGGTCTGCCGTGCTCCGGTGGGGTCTGCCGTGTCCTGTGTGGTCTGCCGTGCTCCTGTGTGGTCTGCCGTGCTCCTGTGTGGTCTGCCGTGCTCCTTCTTGGTCTGCCGTGCTCATGTGCGGTCTGCCGTGCTCCTGTGCGGTCTGCCGTGCGAACGTGTGGACTGCCGTGCTCATTTGGGGTCTGCCTTGCTCCTTTGTGGTTTGCCGCGCTCCTGTCACGAGCCCCTGGTGGTTTGCCCAGGCGGTCCCTTTGTGGATTGCCGCGATCCTGTGTGGCAGTTCGGGGCTCTTGGTGTTCTGCCGTGCTCCTGTTGTCTGCCGTGCTACTTCTGTGGTCTGCCGTGTCTCTATGGTTCTAGCCGTGTTCGTCCGTCTTGAGGGCACTCTTAGGGCATAGTCTGCCGTGCTCCTCGTCTTGGTCTGCCGTGCTCCTCGTCTTGGTCATCCTTTCCGTCGTCTTGAGGGCGCTCTTGGTGCCTGGTCTGCCGTGCTCCTCGTTCTCGGGAACCCATCTGCCCCTCGACGGATCACCGTTGCCAGAGAGAATCGCAACCACTTTGTACCTGTGTTACCTTACCCTCACAATACTGAAGGCGGGCGCTGGTTGCCCTGGTGAGCGGATAGCGCGATTGCGATGTGGGCTATCAAGTGCACTTTGCTGACTGTCCGAAATCTTAGTGCATTTGGTGTGAGTAAGGCTTTTTACCCAAAGACGTCGATAGGAGCGCCTACTCTTCGCCGCGCGTTCTGAGTTCGAGCGAACGTTATTGAAACGCGCGCTTAGCACGGTATGTCTGCTTTATATACGGTGGTGATGCTTTCAACCCACTGGCGCTCCGTGGTGCCACCGTGACATGCATAATTGCGGCTTGCATTGCACACGACGGAATCTCAAAAAAAAAGAAAACCCCATTGTTCTGTGCATCGCGCTCCTTTGTGAGATTCTGTACCAGATATCGGAGCACCGCATACGATGCAGGAGCACGGCAGAACACACAGAACGCACAGGAGCGCGGCTGTATGCACAGGAGCATGGCAGACTGTACAGTAACACGGCGGAACATACTGAAGTACAGCAGAACGCACACAACACAACGGAGCACGGCATAACGGACAGGATCACGGCAAACTCCACAGGAGCACGGCATACCATACAGGACTACAGCAGACCACGCATGAGCACGGCAGACTACGCACGAGCACGGCAGACCACAGGAGGACGGAGGATTACACAGGAGCAAGGCAGATCACAGGAGCACGGCAGACCCCAAAGGAGCACGGCAGACCACACAGGACACGGCAAACTCCACGGGAGCACGCCAGACCACACAGGAGCACGGCAAACCACACACGAGCACGGCAGACCATACAGGAGCACGCCAAACCACACAGGAGCACGGCAGACCACACGTTCGCACGGCAAACTCCACAGGAGCACGGCAGACACCAAAGAAGCACGGCAGTGGTGTTGCTGGTTTGGTCCCCTCGGGATACCGCATTGACGTGTTGCTGGTTTGCCCCCCCCAGGATACCTTCTTGACGTGTTGCTGGTTTGTCCCCTCAGCACCTTCTTGACGTGTTGCTGGTTTGCCCCCTCAGGATGACTTCTTGGCGAGTGGCTGGTTTTGCCTCAGGGTAACTTATTGAAGTGTTGGTGGTCGACCACCTCAGCACCTTCTTGGCGTGTTGCTCGTTTGCCCCCCTCAGGATAACCTTTGACGTGTTGCTGGTTTGCCCCGTCAGGATAACTTCTTCACGTGTTGCTGGTTTGCCCCCCTCAGCATCTTTTGGACCTGTGGCTGGTTTGCCCCCTCAGGATAACTTCTTGACGTGTTGCTGGTTTGCCCCCCCCAGGATAACTTCTTGACGTGTTGCTGGTTTGCCCCCCAGGATAACTTCTTGACGTGTTGCTGGTTTGCCCCCCTCAGCTCGCTCTTGACGTGTTGCTGGTTTGCCCCTTCGGGATAACTTCTTGACGTGTTGCTGGTTTGCCCCCCAGGATAACTTCTTGACGTGTTGCTGATTGGTCCCCTGGGTAACTTCTTGACGTGTTGCTGGTTTGCCCCCCAGGAGCAAGGCAGACCACACAGGAGCACGGCAGACCACTTTGCGATTTTTTGAGGATGTCTCGAGCGAAATGGCCGTGGTCTGCCGTGCTCCACACGTCAGCACGGCAGACCACCTGCTCATTTTCTGAGGACGTCCCGAGCGAAAACGTCATTTTTGACATAAGAGGTTCTAAAACACCTCTATCGGCATCTCATTTTTTCGAGGATGTCTCGAGCGAAACGCTCATTTTTCATGCATAACAAAAATTTTTGATATTTTTCAACATCCCGATTTTTTGAGGATGTCTCGAGCGAAACCGTCATTTTTAACATAAAACGTCTTAAACGATAGCCTCCAACACCTCGATTTTTCGAGGATGTCTCGAGCGAAATGGCCATTTTGGGGAATCCGCCAATGAAAAATCCCGTGCGCCCGCGCAACCCATAGATATAAAGATATATATATATATATATATATATATATACTCAAGGATTCAGCCAGAACGTCCCGCTTGCTTCTCGTACCTCGAAGACGCTTCCCGTCATCCGCCAATGAAAACCCCCGTGCAATCGCGCAACCCATAGATATAAAGATATATATATATATATATATATATATTTACTCAAGGATTCAGCCAGAACGTCCCGCTTGCTTCTCGTACCTCGAAGACGCTTCCCGTCATTTTTGATATTTTTCAACATCCCGATTTTTTGAGGATGTCTCGAGCGAAACCGTCATTTTTTAACATAAGACGTCTTAAACGATAGCCTCCAACACCTCGATTTTTCGAGGATGTCTCGAGCGAAATGGCCATTTTGGGGAATCCGCCAACGAAAAACCCCGTGCGGCCCCGCAACCCATAGATAGAAAGATATATATATATATATATATATATATATATATATATATATATTTACTCAAGGATTCAGCCAGAACGTCCCGCTTGCTTCTCGTACCTCGAAGACGCTTCCCGTCATCCGCAAACGAAACACCCCGTGCAGCGCGGCATATAAAGATATATATATATATATATATATATATATATTTTACTCAAGGATTCAGCCAGAACGTCCCGCTTGCTTCTCGTACCTCGAAGACGCTTCCCGTCATCCGCCAACCCCCGTGCAGCCCGCAACCCATATAGTTAAAGATATATATATATATATATTTACTCAAGGATTCAGCCAGAACGTCCCGCTTGCTTCTCGTACCTCGAAGACGCTTCCCGTCATCCGCCAACGAAAAATCCCGTGCAGCGCGGCAACCCATATAGTTAAAGATATATATATATATATATATATATATATATACTCAAGGATTCAGCCAGAACGTCCCGCTTGCTTCTCGTACCTCGAAGACGCTTCCCGTCATCCGCCAGCGAGGTGCGGGATGGAATCGGCACCCCTTAGTTAACCGAATACCTTCGAGAATAAACACTAGGGGATAATAAAGTTCGGGGTTCAGGGGGAGATCATCAAAGTAGCCCACCAGACCTCAGCATAATCTCGAAGTAAGAGATGATCAAGAGGAGACCAAGCCGAGCACGTTTTGAGACATCCTTGGCGTTTAGTCTTCATAGAAATATCCTCAACAACGGCTTATCTCGCTGGAGACATCCTCGACAAATCCCTTGTTTCGCTTGAGACATCCACAAACTATTGCTTATTTCGCTTGAAACACCGTCAAACTATTGCTTATTTCGCTTAAGAAACGTATCGTTTCGCTTGAGACATCCTTCAGTATATGCTTGTTTCGCTTGAGACATCCTCGAGTATATGCTTGTTTCGCTTGAAACATCCTCGGAATAGCTCATCCGCCTCGGTGTCCCTGGATAATCAACCGCGGCGATAATAAAGTTCAGGCGGGCGGAGGAATGGAGAAAACGATATACAAAAACAAACATAAAAAGAAACAATAAGAAATGAAACAGAAAAAGGACAAACATCAAAAAGAAAAGAAAACAGAGGAGGAGGAGAAAGAGACGGAAAAATCTCAAGTTCAAATGTATTAGATGTTATTTACAAACGCTTTATGAAAATTAAAAAATTTAAGTGCTCGTGTAGGGTAGCTCATGTGCTTCATTTTCCATGGATAATCAACCCCAGGGATAAAAATGTTCAGAGGGGGGGGGGGGGGTCATGGAGAGAGAGAGAGAGAGAGAGAGCGAGAGAAAGAGAGAGAGAGAGAGAAAGAGATATACATCATAAAGAAAAAGAAAGTAAGGACTTAAAGAGAGAAGATATATTTAAAAAGAAAAGTAGAATAATAAATGAAAATGATTAAGAGAAGAGGAAAGGAGGATAAAACAAAAAAACTGAAGATTCAAATGTATTAAATTTTTATTTACAATTTTTACAATTCCCTAGAAAATCAACCCCAGCGATAAACAAGTTCAGGGCGCCAGGGGGAGGAGGAGGAGAAAGAGATAGAGAGACAGAGAGACAGAGAGAGACAGAGAGGCCAGGAAGGAGAAAAATAGAGAGAGAGAGAAAGAGAGACAGAGAAAGAAAGAAAGAGAGACAGAAAGAACTACAAAGAGACAGAAGGACATTGGTTTCGCTTGAGACATCCTGAAACAACGTGTTCGCTTCGCTTGATGTTGTTATCTCAACATAAGAAGGAAGTAACTTCGATGGCGAACTTTTCCCGTGATAATGAAGTTCGGCCTCCGCGCCCCCGCGCCCCCGACCAAACTCTTATTGGTCGACGATAAAAAACTCTAACGACTTAAGGGGGGGGGGGGGGGGATACTTTATTCTCATCGGCATGCGGTTAGAGAAAATTAAGCCCCTGAACCAACGGTGCACGCCGGAGGCGCTTCCCGTCATCCGCCGACCCCTTGTGGGTATTTAGACGCGTGAGAGTTCCCCCCCCCCCATAATCCCCCCCAAGGACCCCAAACCGGCAAGTTGACCCCCCCCCCTGGCCCAGCGCGACCCCGGATCGAACGCGTCACGGGGGAGCGGAACGCTCCAAAACTGGCCAAGAAGGCACCAAAACGCGCCCCAGACGATCCAAAAGGCCACGGTTCGCCGAAATATCGCCCCTGGACGCCCACGATGGCCTCCAGTCGGCCTCCGAAGCTGCCAAGACGCCCCAAAAGGCCCCCAAGATGCGGCCCAGGAGGGCCAGAAGAAACAAACATCGACCCATTCCCTTCTCGAAAAACAAGCATTTGTCGCACGCTCGCCTACTCGGCCTTCGCAACGTCCAAAGGGCCCAAATAACGGCAATATCGCACCCAGGCGACCAAAAGGGCCCCCCCCCCTAAAAACAAATCGCAACGGGTCCAACAACAGCCCACGAAACCCCCAAGACAGCCCAAGAGGGCCCCCAGACGGCTCCAAAACGGGATCCAAAAGGGCACATTTTCGAGCTTTTGGCCCCAAGACGCCCCCAACCCTCCAAAAACACCCCAAAAGGCCCTGAAGGGCCCCCCAAGAAAACCGCAGAGGCCTCCAGGAAGCCCCCAGGAAGTCCCCAAGAAGCCCCAAAACCACTTGCAAGACGACCCCGTCTGGCCTCCCACGAGATCCCATCAACCATCCGTGTGGCCGCACACCCGCAACCCAGACAAGGTGGCGGGATGCGCCGCGCGCCATTCGAAAACCACTCGTCTGGATTTTGGACCGACGCCTGCCGTCTATGAGCGCGGGTGTTCGCATGTACTTCCCCATGCTTGCACGGCGAACATTTCGAAAGTCTGCAACGAAAAACGCACTGACCACGCAGTATCCCTCCACCATGCGACATTGCCCCCGCCTCCAGAGCGCTTCGAAAAGACCCCGCGAAACACCCTTGAGATTCTGACCCCTTCCAAGCAGGTTTGTTCCGTCGGCCATGACAAATAGCACGGTCCAGACACCTGCGCAGGGTCTCGAAATCCAGGGCGACGCACGCGCTGCCCGAAATGTCGGACATCTTTCCGACAAGGCCGCCACAGAAAAAAGCACGCGCCTCCAAACCAAATCGTCACTCCTACTTCTCCCCCTCCTCCTCCGACCCCCCAGGAGCCCCAAACCGGCAATTTGACCCCCCCCCCCCACCCTGGCCCGAGCCCGACCCCGGACCGAACGCGCCACGGGGGAGCGGAGGGCTCCAAAACTAGCCAAAAAGGCACCAAAACGCTCCCCAGACGATCCAAAAGGCCACGGTTCGCCGAAATATCGCCCCTGGACGCCCACGATGGCCTCCAGGCGGCCTCCGAAGCTTGCAAGACGCCCCAGGAGGCCTCCAACATGCGCCCTTGGACGGCCCCCGAGAAACAAATATCTGCCCATTCCCTTCGAAAAACAAAAATTTGTCGCATGCTCGCTTATTCGGATTTCACGACGTCCACAACGGGCAAAACAAAAAACTTCAATATCACCCCCAGAAGCCAAAAAGGGTAAAAACAAATCGAAAAGGGTCCAACAACAGCCCACGAAGCCCCCAAGACAGCCCAAGAGGGCCCCCAGACAGCTCCAAGACGGAGTCCAGAGGGCACCTCTTCGAGCAAGAGGTACGATAACAACAACGAAGCAACAAGAACGATGTCGAGCGCCGTGTCCTGATTCGGATAAGCCTCGTGAAATGCAGCCCCGGAGACGCAATGGCTTGGGGTCGGTGGATGCGGCCTAAGCCTATAGAACCATAAAGCGGAAGGGAGAAGGAACAGGAGGAGGAAGAGGAGACGAGCGCACACACTCTCCACGTCGACCATAGGAAAGATGGGCCAGCTACGCGAAGCAGTCTCTGGCAACACCACGGGGCGGAGGAGGACGACGACGAGGCCAAAGAGGAGGAGGGGCCGAACGCACAACACATGCAAAGATACGCGCGCCCTTATCTAAACTGTCACGATTTACGGCTCCTAGACAGCAATTCGGTGTTCCAGCCGCCTCCATCGAAAGTGGGGGAATCTAAAAAGTCGCCCCTTTTCAAGATGGGCGCCGGTCCTAGACTCGGCTTCGCTCGCCAAAGGAAAATTGGCGAGGCGCGGATTCGGACCTCGGCCGCTGCTCTCCCAACAGCGGGCCAAGGCTCCCGCGCCGCGCCGCGCGAGAAGTGGCCCTGCCATAAAAGGGCACCCCGTGCCACAGCTTGGCGCTGCGACCCGCCATCGCGCGCTTCACGGGCTTTCCGCGCAGCGCGGCGCCAGCGCCTGCCAGGCTCGGCTGCGCCCCTGCAAAGGGCGATGAGCAATTGTCGCCATTCCCCCGGGCGCGTCGCCTCGAGCGACAGGACGGAAGGCAACGCCCCCAGCCCCTTCCCGGCGAAATGCGGCACAGCGAAACGAAAAAGAAGCGCACGCCGCGGGCGAAAACAAAGCCAAGCACGACGGGCGGAAGAAGCGACCGAACCGTTCCGGCTGCAAGCCAGGCGCCGCAGGCTCAAGGCGCCGCGGCCCAGCGCCGACTCCGCAGTCCTGGGCCGCCTACGCGCGAGCTGCAGCGGCTCGCAGTCTCGAGGACAGGGGCAAAGCGCCTGGCGCCCCAGGGCTGCCACGCCACGCGCGCACAAGCGGCCGCCATCCGGGCAGCCCCGCCCTCGCTCCGCACGCAGAGCCCCTGCCGCGAGTTGGCACTCGCGGAGGGCGCAGATCGCATAGAGCAAACGCCAACCAGAAAAACTCAACGGCACCCGCGCGGAGACCGCGCTAGCAGCGCGCTCTCGCCCCTCCCGGGAGGCCCTGGGGCCCTCCCGGCTGACTGCTGCTGTGCTTGCTAGGACTATCGTCGTCTTCCGCCCATCGGGCCCCGCCGCATTCGCCGCCTTGCCGGCCCGCCCCCTCTGCCAGCGCGGTCGCGAAAGTCTGCGCGCCAGCGAGCTCTGCCAGCGCCGCTGCGTCGCAAAGCGACGCCTTCGGCCGCTCAATCTCTCGCAGCCCCTCGCCGGAGAGCTCGAGGGCCAAGCCGAACATGTCGTTGCCCCGACTAACTTCGGTCCAAGTCACCCATCTGTCCAGCAACATCGGGGCGACGCAGATAGACATGCCGCGCTGGCATTCTCGGGGCGAGTTCTCGCCCCTCGGCCCGCCGCGACACGGCGCCCCCGGTTCTCCGCGGCGCCATTTTCCTTGTCCGCGTTGACGCCGACCCTGTCGAGCGAGTTCTGCTCGTCCGCGACCGGGCGCAGCTCCGCGAGCTGCTCGCAGCCGTTCTTGCTCGAGGTCTGCCCCTCGACCCCGGCCCCGCCCCCTGCGAGGCCGCGATCTCCGCGCCCCCCGGGGGCGGCCGATCTCGGCGCCCTCATGCAACGCGATGGCGCGGATTAAGGCCGCGCGCGCCCATGACGATCTCGCCCCCCGGCCGACGCTCGCCCAGAACCCGTAAAACTCGGGCTCGGCATCGCCCCGGGCGTCGCCCTGCCAGCCAATCAATGCCTGCCCTGCCACAGCGCCGCCCTGCTCGACTCGACAGTCCCCCGACCTCCGTGAACGCCGCGAACTCGTCATCGACTGAATTCAAAATCCCCGGCCCTCCGCCCGGCGGCATGAGCCCCCGCGCCTCGCCGTTGAGAGGGCGGCGCTCGTCGCCGCGGACCCCGCCCATTCTGACTCGGAGGCCCAGCGGTTACACCGTCGTCTCCTTCGACTCCCGAAACCACCTTCAGGCCTTCGAATTTTCGCCTGCCAAAGCGAGGTCCTCCGTCGCCCCAAACGTCAGGTTCTCGCCTTGTCGGCCGCTCGCATCTCCGCCCCAAAAATAGCTCGCCCATGCTGGCGTTCTCCGACTCCAGTCACCCATCGCCCTTTCCGTTGCCTCTCCGCCGAAGCCCCCATTGCTTGGGGCGCCCTCTGGAGAGGGGGCAGCTTTTGACGCGCCTTCTCCCGCTCTGCTGGATCTCCCAGCGAAGTCGTCAATCGCGCTCTCCGCGGCCCGTCGCGCCCCTGGCTCCGTCGGCGAGCATCAACTTCGTCTTCCCCGAGGTCCCCGTCGGCTCTCGGGCCCAATCCGCCAAGCGGTCCGCCGCCTCTGCCCTGGGAGGCCCCCGCCGCTCGGCCTCTGGCCGCGGCCGCCAGCGGGCCGCGAAGAGCCCGCTTGGCTCCCCCATCGCATCCCGGCCCAGACGCCGTCGCCCTCAACCGCGCGACCGGCGCCAGGCCCCGCCGCGACGCGCGCTCGGGGGGGCCGGCGGCCCCGACGCCTCCGGGACCGAGGACCGAAGTCTTCTACCGCGTTCTGCTCGCCCCCGCAGGTCCGCGAGATAGGGGGCGCGCGCCGCCGCGTGGGCAGCGGCCCTTTTTCGCGCATCTCCTCGACCCTGCTCGGCATCGCGAGCGCGCGGCCCCTGCGCGCCTCGAGCGCGCGGCCGCGCGTGCATCTGCAGATGGCGCACCTCTGCGACTGCAGCCCCGGCTGCCCGTCAGCCGCGAGCTGCCCGCGGGCGCGCGCGCGCTCCAGCTTCGTCTGGGCGCCTCGCCCTCGCGCCCCTCGCTCTCTGAAGCGGCCTTCCCGACTCCTCCCGAGCGCGCCCCCGGCCATTCGATTCCTCCGTTCAGAGCTTGTCGGCGGGGCATGCTCGGCCAACTCTGCCCGCTGCAACCTCATTCTCCGTCTTGACGAAGGCGCGGATCAGTCTCGGCCCGCAAGCTTCTTCCACGGCGGCGCGATGCCTCGCGGATCGGTCTGTCCTTCGGTCGCCTGGGAGATCGCGGCGACCCCGCCCAGCCCCGTTTGCTGCGATCTCGGTCGTCGCAACGAACCGACTCCCGTTCCGCGACTCCAACGCCATCTCGCGGCCGAAAGCTTCCACCGCGAACTCTTTTCCGCCGTTCTCGCACGGCGCTCCTCGGTCGATATTTTGCCGAGTCAGGCGGGGCATCGCGGCCATCGCGCCCCCTGCTGCGCCTCGCACGACCATTTTGTCCTCGGCCACTACGCATTCCACGCTGGACGCGGCTATCCGGGACAGTCCCCCAGTCAAGCCCCACGGACGGGCGGAGGTCCTGATCCTTGTCTCGGTCGTCTGAATCCTTCTGCGCCTAGAAGCCGCTCAGGTACCGGCCCATCAACCTCGAGACCAATCGTTAGCGCCGCGCGCCGAGGATGGCGGCATCGGCTCGCTCCGATCCAGCACTCCGCCGATGCACATGAGCAGCAGAAACCCACGGGCCCTGCCTCGACGCAGGCCCTTCGCATCCGCTCGCGTTCGGGCGGTCCGGACCTTTCTTCGAAGTGCCTCCGATGTTCCTGCTTCAAACCAGTTTCGGGCAGGAGCCTACGCCTCCTCAGCACCAGCAGAAAAGGGTCTGGGGGCTGAACGCGCTCTGGACGTGTGCCACGCCCGCACACGACGTCCGCGTCTGACTTTTGCGTCTCGCCCGCCGCCACGTAAGCGTCCGTGTCGACGACCTTTCGCCTCGGCAGGACCTCGTCCGTTTTCTTGCTAGGCCCTGGGGTCCTAACCCCCCCTTGCCCTGGACCGCCCACGAAGCCCGAAAATCGCCCCACAACTATCCAGAAAGGTTTCTCAGCAATCCAAGGAAACTCGAATACGGCACAGCAGGCCCCAACATGACCCGAAGAGAGCTCCCTGACCGCCCAAAATGGCCCCCAGACGCTCCCCGAAGCATTCCAAATCGTGACCCAATCGTTGAAGGAGACCGCGAGTGAAACCAGGGTGGCCCGAGAAAACCCCCAGAGGCCCCCAGAAGGCTCCCAGGAGGCCGCCAAAGGCCCCAAGAAACCCTTAACAATTTTCGCGAGGCCACCAGGACGCTCTCCAAGAAGGAACCTCAGCAAAAAAAACAAAGAGGGATGGGGAAGAAATCGCAAGGTAGGGCGAGAGAGGATGATGAAAAGGAAACATGAAGAACATACGACGAAAACCATTATCAGAACGACGATGTCGGACAAAACATGTGTCGTTACCATTTCAGTCTTACCTTCCTGCCCTTCCGCCTGCATGCCCAACTTCGAAGGCCAAGGTGCATGGCGCGAAGCGCCCTGCAGATTTGTGTGCGTGTGTATATATACATATATATATAGTCATATATACGTATGCAAATACACATACATACATACATACATACATACAGACAGACAGACAGACAGACAGACAGACAGACAGACAGACAGACAGACAGACAGACAGACAGACAGACAGACAGACATACATATATATATATATATATATACATACATACATACATACATACCGCGCCGCAGAGATTGCAGCATACACAAATTACAGCACATAGGTTGCCCCCCACGACTCGTTGGGATCCACGCTGACTATCGTCTGCTCTAAGGGGGTCTTACATAATTTTGGAAGAAAGACTTCATCTATTGCCGATGGTGGGCAAGCTGAGTTGCCGTCTTGTGGCAGGATTTCTGTGGGTCGGGGCTGATTCAAGATCATCCCCGACTAGCCCCCTGCCTTGGTGCGCTGGGACTTCACTTGGTTCAAGTGCAGCTCCGACTAGGTTCTTGACCTGGCTTCGCGCGATTCCGGCAAGTCGGGGAGAAGCCCCCGACCAATCTCCTGCCCCGATTGGGGCCGGCTGGACCCGTCAAGCCCCACTCCCGCGGCATCTTGAAACGTCCCGTGGCTCGCCACCAGCTCGGACCAGCCCCGGCTGCCCCCGCCTCCGATGACGTCTCCTGTTTTTGCACGGGCGCGCAAGGCCTGCGTTCGCAGAGCTCCTCGCGCGCGGCAGCAGGAACAGTGCACGGGGTGGCGCCACCCCCTCGAGCCTGCGCGCGCTCGTCGGCGGACAGGCGCCCGGGCGCAAGAAACATCTCCCACCACCAGCGCCAGGCCACCGGCGGACACTGCGCCAGCGCAGGGGGCCCGGCCAGACGAGGATCGAGCGTCGAAGGCCGAGGGGCACGAGCAACCAACGGCCGTGGGCCATGCATACGGAAGAAGCGCGCCGCTCATTGGAGCAACTGCGTCATGAGTGCGGCACCGTTGCGGAAGAATTGCGATCACACATGAGAGTTGGAGGAAGAAGGCCCCCTTCGTAGCCAGCTCAACCAAAAAATGATCGAGGCCGATGCCGACCGGGGATGGCCTACTCTAGCTCTTGACAGGCGCTCATTCTCTCAGACAGGTCGTATGCTCAGTGGCGCGCAGGTAGGGACCTTCCGATGGCTTGCCAGTGTACTTCCCATGATATCTCTCCCCTGCTTGAAGTCCACGCGTCAGATTTGGGACTGCTGGTCGGACCCCCAACCCAGCAGCATTGAAGGCGACCGTTCATTGCTAAAGAAACCTGCTCTTGCCAGGGCTACGAATTAGAAGCCTGGGACAAGGCGGCTTCCTGGCATTTGAGCTGCTCTAACTGTTCTCCTCCCTCCTCAAGAAGTCGCTGCCAGCGACGATGCAGCTCCTGCATGAGCTTAGTCCCTCTCAATCCCTCTTCCTCCAATGCAGGCTTCTGCTGCGCCTGGAATAATTGAAAGGCGGTCGGAGGCTTGATGGGGGCTGGGAGCGCTTTCGCTGATTCCAATGTCGGAGGCGCTGCGGACTGAGAGCCAGTCCAAACATGAGTCAAATCCGCCACCGTGCCGCTGGGCACGGAGTGGGCGTGTCCTCAGGTCCTTTGCCTAATCCTTTGAGCCTCAGTCCTCACTCCGGAGGAGTTGTCAAGAGGGCCCTGCCCAAAAATGCCAAATTTGGCGGGGGGTGGCGCGTCTTGTCGGGGACTTGTCGCGCATTCTCGCATGAATTGCTCGGGCCCAAAAGGGGCCAAAGACGGTCCAAGAGGGCCCCAAGACGCCGGAAGATCACACCAAGACGCCCAAGATGGCCTTACGATGGCCCAAGAGGCCTCTGAGACGCCCCAAGAGAGCCCCAAGAGCCTTCCAACGAGGGCCCCGAGAGGCCAAACTCATTGATTGCCCGTATGTGTTTCAATTATCTGGGGATCCTCGATTTTTCGAGCTCCCGACGCTCCAAGGCGGCCCAACGGGCCCACAGAACCGCCCCAAGACGGCCCAAGAGGCCCCCAGGACCCCAACACTGCCCAAGAGGGCTCCAAGACGGCCCAAAGACAACCCCAAGAAAGGTCCAAGAGGGGGAACACGAACCAAAAATCCGAATCTTCCACCCCAAGGCCCCCTGGAGGCTCCAAGGAGGTCGAACGAGGCCCAAAGAGGCTCCCAAGAGGCCCCAAGAGACCCCCAAGAGGCCCCGAAGACGCTCCAAGAGGCCTCAAAACGGTCCCCAAGAAGCCTCAAAACGGCCTCAAAAGGCTCCCGAGAAGCCTCCCGCGACATCCAAACGAATATCCTAGAGGTCTCTGACCTACAATCCAGGCACGGTGGCGGGATGGGCCGAAGGCCATCGGATCCGCCGCCCCCTGTTGATTCATCACAGGGGTGCCTGGCGTGCTAGATGACTTCGGTTTGGGTTTTGATTCTTTTCCCAAAGAACTCCCCCTGGGGCTCCGGCGCGTCCCGCCGGGGTCCCGGGAAGGATCTCAAAACGCATCCGTCGATGCCTTTGTTGCCCCAAGTTGGCCCAAGATGGCCTCCAAGACGGCCAAGATGGCCCAGGATGGCCTCCACGTTCGCCCAAGATGGTCCAAGATGCCCTCCAAGACGGCCCAAGAGGGTCCAAGACGGCCCAAGACGGCCCAAGAGGCCCCCGAGAGGCCTCCAACACGGCCCAAGAGGCCTCCAAAAGGTCCTCCAAGAGGGCCCGCAGAGGCCAAAATCCATAATTTTCCTTGGGTTTTTGAAGGATGTTGGCGTTCGCTTCTTCTCGGCTTTCCGACGGCCCAAGACGGCCCGAAAGGCCCCCAAGGGGGACAAAGACGACCCAAGAGGCCTCCAAGACGCCCAAGATGGTCTCCAAGACGGCCATGGGGCACCCCAAAAGGGCCCCAAGTCGGCCCCCCAAACGGCTTCTGACGGGCCAGGAGCCCACCAAGATGGCCGAAGTTGGCTCGAAGCTGGCCCAAGACGGCCCAAGAGGCCTCCAAGAAGGCCTCCAGGAAGGCCCGAAAAGCCCCCAAACACTGATTTCCCTTAGGTTCTCTAAGGATTTTGACAATTGCTTCTTTTCGGCCTTCTGACGGCCCGAGACGGCCCAACAGCCCCCGAAGATCGCCCAAAGATCGCCCAAGAGGCCTCCAAGATGGCCCCAGAACGGCCCAAGAGGCCCCCAAGACGGCCCAGGAGGCTTTGAAGACGCCAAAGATGGCCTCCAAGACGGCCCTGGAGCACTCCAAGAGGGCCCCGAGTCGGCTCAGAGAGGCCCCCCAAACGGCTATCGACGGCGTCGGACGGGCCAGGGGCCCACCAAGACGGCCGAAGATGGCACTAAGATGGCCCAAGACGGCCCAAGAGGCCTCCAAGAGGGCCTCCAGGAAGGCCCGAAAAGACTAAAATTATCCCGGCAAAGCAACCTAACAGCGATGTGTAGAAGCATATCTGAAAGCATTCCCCTTAAGATTCAGATGAAAATCCAGTTGTCGAATTCTGCTGTTCTCGCAGTCGTAGTCGCATTCGCGATGACAGTCGCAGCGGCAAACGGCAGATCGCAGCTCACAGCCTCCCCTCAGCCATGCCTCCTCCTCCACCTCCACTTTCCTCCTGCCCTCCTCCTCCTCCTCCTCCTCCACCTCCTTCCTCCTCCTCCTCCTCCTCCTCCTCCTCCTCCTCCTCCTCCACTTCCCCTGCTCGTCCCACGTTCACGTCCACCTCGTCTTGCTCGTCCCTCCTCTCCTTTGCTCTCACCTCCTCCTCCTCCTCCTCCTCCTCCTCCTCCTCCTCCCTCCTCCTCCTGTGGGTACCTCGTTCTCCTCCTCCGGGTTCTCTCCCCCCCCCCTCCTCTCTCGTCCCCTCCCTCTCCTCCCTCCTCGTCCTCACTCCTCCTCTTACCTCCTCCTCCTCCCTCCTCCTCCTCCTCCTCCTCCTCCTCCTCCTCCCTCCTCCTCCTCCTCCGCCTGGTAGTCCCTCCCCCTCCCCATCCTCCTCCTCCCTCCCTCCTGGTCTTCCTCGTTATCTCGTCCTCCTCGTCTTGCTCGTCCTCCTCCTCCTGGTGCTCTCTCCTCCTCCTCCTCCTCCTCCTCCTCCTCCTCCTCCTCCTCCTCCTCCTGGAGGTCCTCGTTCTCCTCCTCCTGGTGCTCTCCCCCCCCCTCCTCCTCCTCGTCCTCCTCCTCCTCCTCCTCCTCCTCGTCCTCCTCCTCCTCTTCCTCCTCCTCCTCCTCCTCCTCCTCCTCCTCCTCCTGGTACTCCTCCCCCTCCCCTCCTCCTCCTCCTCCTCTTCCTGGTCGTCCTCCTCCTCCTGGTCGTCCTCCTCCTCCTGCTCGTCCTCCTCCTCCTCCTGCTCGTCCTTCTTCTCCTGCTCCTCCTGCTCCTCGTCCTGCTCCTGCTCGTCCTCGTCCTCCTGTCTTGCTCGTCCTCCTCCTCGTCGTGCTCTTGCCCCTGCTGAAAATGTGGCCCAGGAATGGGAGTTCTGGGAAGTCGAAGAGCACGAAGTTGCCTACAGTTGGCTACGGGCATTCAAAATGTTGCCCGGGAATGGAGTTCTGGGAACTCGAAGAGCACGAAGTGGCCTACAGTTGGCTCCGGGCATTCAAAAATGTGGCCCGGGAATGGAGTTCTGGGGACTCGAAGACCACGAAGTGGCCTACAGTTGGCTCCGGGCATTCAAAATGTGGCCCGGGAATGGAGTTCTGGGAGCCGTGGTTCCCGAAGTGTGGTGACAGAATGGTTGCCAGGTCCTGTGGCTACGAAGGCTCTGCCAGGCCACCTGGCGTTCTGGATGTCGAAGAGCTACGAATGTGTGACTGTTGCTCCGGCTTTATATCAAATGTGGCCCGGAATGGCGTTCTGGATCATCGAAGAGCACGAAGTGTGTGACTGATGCATCCGGGTATTCAGAATGTGGCCTGGGAATGGAGTTCTGGGAAGTCGAAGAGCACGAAGTGTGTGACTGTTGGTGAAAAACGAGCCCGGCACCCTGCCGCCCGGCAACTCCCCAACACCTGCCCGGACCCCCCTGTGGAGTGATCTGTGAGCTCTTTTGAGACCACTAGAAACCAATCAGTCTTCGCTGTTAGGTATTCAAATGATTTCCACTACGTTTTTTGATGGATTGTGTGCAATTGCTTTTTATTAGGGCCTTCCGACGGCCCAAGTGCCCCCAAAGATCGCCCAAGAGGCCCAAGACGGCCCCAAGAGGCCCCCAAGACGGCCCAAGAGGCCTCCAAGACGCTCAAGATGGCCTCCAATACGGCCCAAGAGCCCTCCAAGACGTCCTCCAAGAAGGCCCGAAAGGGTCAAAATGGCCTCCAGACGGCCAAGATGACCTTCAAGATGCCAACGTGTTCCCCGAAGGCTTTCCAAGCCGATTCGGGGAACACATGGTCCGATAGCTTGGCAGGTCTGGCCTCAAAGTTCGGCCACATAGGCGCTTCCAAAAAGGCAGGGGGCGGCGGTGATTCGCCGTAGGCGTCTTCGATCCGCCGCCCCCTGTTGGCTTGCCACAGGGGTGTCCGGCGTGCTAGATTATTTCTGTTTTGGTTTTGGTTCGTTTCCCCGAGAAACTCCCCCTGTGGCTTCGGCTCGTCCAGCGGCCACCCGAAAGGAATCATCAACCCCCAAAAAGTCCTCCGAGACGGCCCAAAGAGGGCCTCCAAGATGGCCACGTTTGGCCAAGTTGGCTCCAAGATGGTCCAATAGGCCTCCAAGTCCGCTCAAGATGTTCCGACACGGCCCTCCA
>CAUYUJ010005940.1:0-32186 GCA_963575745.1 Prorocentrum cordatum
GTGCGCTCGCGTCATATCTGACGTCCTACCCCTCCCTCCCATCCCTTACCATGGCGCTGATTTTCTCTATCCGCGGACGCGTGTCGTAGAGGACCTGTGGCTCCGCGCGCGCGTGCGTAGTGGGTGGTGGTGCACGTGCGTGCGTGCGTGCGTGTGTGCGTGGTTGTCGTGGTGGTGGTGGTGGTGGTGGTGGTGGTGATGGTGCTGGTGGTGGTGATGGTGATAGGTGCGTGCGGGTGCTAAGGTGCGGTGATGGTGCTGGTGTGGGCTGGTGCTGGTGCCTGGTGCTGGCTGCTGGTGGTGGTGGTGGTGGTGGTGCTGGTGCTGGTGGTGGTGGTGGTGGGTGGTGGTGGTTGTGGTGGTGGTGGTTGTGGTGGTGGTGGTGCGGCGCGGTGGTGGCGGGCGGATGGGCGCGCGAGAAAGAGGCCCGCGCTGGGGCGAGAACGCCATCCTGAACGACGGAGGCCAAACACCGATCCGAAAATGAGGCCCACGCTGCAGCGGGAGCACGATTCGGAACGATTCGGGAGCAGAAATGAGGCCGGCGCCTCAGCGAGAGCAGCATTTTAGAAAAAAACACAAGCGAAAACCCAACTCCGGGGAATCCTGTGTGTAAAAAAACAGTACGCGGGGGGGTGCCGAATATCTTCCGGACGCCATCAGGGGAAGTGGGAGAGTATTTTCATATTGTGTAATTGTGGAGGGGGAGGAGGAGGAGGAGGAGGGGGGAGGGGAGGAGGAGGAGGAGGAGGAGAGAGGAGAGGAGAGGAGGGGAGGAGGAGGAGGAGGAGGAGGAGGAGGAGGAGGAGGAGGAGGAGGGGGAGGAGAGGAGGAGGGGGGAGGGGAGGGGGAGGAGGAGGAGGGGAGGGGAGGGAGGAGGGAGGAGGAGGAGGAGAGGAGGAGGAGGAGGAGGGGAGGAGGAGGAGGAGGAGGAGGAGGAGGAGGAGGAGGAGGAGGAGGAGGTATGTTGTGTGTCCCAGGGCCCCTCGGACACTCCGCACGATCCTCGGTGGATCCGGGGGCGGGGGCCACGGGGGGGGGGGACGCCCGGCGGCCCCTGGGGCGAGCAGGGGGGGGGGGGGCGGCGCCGAGGCGGCGGCGCCCCCGGGGAGCTGTGCTGCTGAGCTTACGTAAGTCGAGTCTGTCCCTGTACAGGTGTAAAATTCAAAAATAGTTCAAACATAGTCTGGGGACGATTTTTTCAAATACGTTTTGGCTCTGTTCGAAGATGCTTAAAAATCTGTTTAAAGTTGTCGTCCCAAATCCTCCTGTAGGGGGACATGATCGACCTAATTCCGAGGAGCCCCCCCAGTGGTGCCCATCGGCCTCGGCACCCCTCCTCGAGGGATCGTCGGCACGACAGGCCTCCCCCGGGGGGTCGACACCCCTCGTGATCTGACGGGCGAAGGGCGTCATTGGAAGAAGAAGAAGAAGAAGACGAATCTAAAGAAACGGTATAAACATAAAGGTTCGACGTTCCGCACGGGCCTCCAACAGTTTATGTTTATGTATTGTTCTTCCTCTATCGACGTCCCTCGTGACCTGATGGGCGAAGACCGTGATGCGATGAGCCTTTTCGCATGCCTGGCCCAAGGCGGTTCTGGCGGTTCTGGAAGGCTCATGCACGTCAGGGTCTTAACTTTCCAGCCGCCCTGGGACAGGTGCCCCTGGTGTTATGATGTTGCAACCTACTTCAGCCTTGATCACGAAAAAGAATGTCGAGCACCAGCAATAATGCCGAAACTCTATGGTTTTCACGTGTCGGGCCCTGGGAGACACTCGTCCGACACTGTTTCGACTCTGTTTCGATACTTTTCTGGGAGCTCGCAATTATTTCTGGGATTCGGGGGCCCCCAAACGGTGTGGTGACCACACCGTGTGGTGAGTCGGCGGGGATTCGGGGTTACCGCACGGTTTTGGGACTCGGGCCCCTCTCCGGGGATGTCTCGGGCGACGTGGGCCTCCAGGGCCCCAGAACGGTGCGGTTACGGACCGTGCCGTGAGGTCTTGGGGGATCTCGAGGTCACCGCACGGTTCGTCACCGCACCGTGTCACACGTGTCGGGTCTCCACAGGGATGTGGTCCTCAAGTGTGACACCAGCAGCATAACCCTGGTGGCGGAAACCGTTCTTTGATACCGGTCGTCGCCCGCTGAGGGAAAAAACACACAGTGTGTTTTTTCCCACAGGCTTTTTTTTCCCCACAGTGTGTGTTTTTCCCACGGTGGCGGAAACCGTTCTTTGATGCCGCTCGTCGCCCGCCGAGCTATATACTTGCAGGGCCGTCCCCCGGGAGGGACGGGCGCAGCGTGCGGTCGCAGGTGCCCGGGGCTGCGGCGGGTCGTGCGGGGAGGGGGGGCACACGGCCGAGGGCCTGCAGCGCGCGGGTGCTGGCGGAGCGGTCGTCAGCGGCAGAGAGGGGGGTGATGACGAGGGTCAAGTCGGGCCTGTCCCTTTGCAGGGGGAGTATTAGAAGATAGGCAAAAGGGGACTATGTTCTGAGGACGGTTGAGCATTTGCGGTGCGGTATTCGAATATTTTTCAATTTGTCAATCCGCCTGTAAGGGGGACACGCCCGACCTAAGACTGGGGGGTGGTGGTATCATGGCGGGGGCCGTGATATCTGATATCTGTCCAGATTTCATGGCGACCCTTCTTACTTCAACACGTCCCCGGCCTCCCCCTTGGCCGCGCACATGCCGCCGGCCATGACTTGCGCCCCGCCCCTGAAAAGGTGTTCTACATTTTTGTTCGCTGCGTTCGGGCTCCCAGGCCTGGGGGTCGTCAACTAACGACTCGGGACAAAAGGCAGGTCCCAGGGGGGAAGACTTAGGGTGCAGGACCCGTTGCAACTAGGAAATTTCCCTCATGCCATATTGATTGCACTTTGCGACAAACCTGTTGTGCCGTTTGGATGTCGGAGCATGGGTCATCATGCCTTACCATACTTGAGGCCCTGCACTCAGTATCCAACAGAGTTCCATAGCCGCAGCTTCACCAGTTGTTGTTGACCTCTCCTCAAGTTCCTTACGGCTCCCCGTAAACTCACCCACGCTGTGCCACCTCCACAATCGCTTTTCCAACCCCACTTCAGAATCGTCTTGGTCATGTACGATCCTTGCGGCGAAATATAGTTTAGTGCGTAAGTTGTGCATAAGCACCTGACACGGACAGTGACTCTTCCTGTGACGGTGGCTCTTGACCGCTACTTTGCCGTTTCATGGCCAATTCGGATAACACCAGAACCATTAGAAACAAGAGAGCGCAACGCCCACAGGGCCATCACTGATTTCCAGTCATCCACGAGGTTGGAACTTGCTTCCTCGAGCCCACGCTGGCTGCGGGCTGCGCCACTGTGCCGTGTCGTTGAGACGGCTGTTATGCATTGGATGGTTTCACGGGTCGGGGTGGAGTACGGTCGGACCGAGGTATAAGATCGACGTCGGTTCGTGGAGGATCTCCTAATGTTCTTCGTGCTTGTTGGATGTTCTTGTGCATCCTCGTGGAGGATACCTTGGAATGTGTTTCAGTTTGGCCAGCGGAGGGTCTCATGTTCTCGAAGGATGTTCTTCTGTTCTAGATGTGTCGGTGAGCACACCAAGTCAGACATTGGCCTGTCAGCAGGTGCCCCACGGAGAATGCTCTCTTCTCCGACGTCCCCGGACACCCGTTTTGAAGCTCCAGGGCCATCCTGCGAGGTCGAGGGTCGACCGATTTCTCCTCCTCCTCTGGAGGAGGAGGAGGAGAAGAACAGGGAGGGAGGAGAGGGAGGAGGAGGAGGAAGAGGAGGAGGAGGAGGAGGAGGAGGAGGAGGAGGAAAGGGAGGAGTAGGAGGAACAGAGTAGCCCTCGATTTCTGATGGCCTGGTTTCTTAACACATGTACCTTCAGCAGTGCTGCTGCCGCCGTCCCTCCTCGGCTTTCTCTTCCTCACACACGCGATCTTCACAGTGTTTCACACGCGTACGCATTGTTCGTTTCTGAGTCTTCGAAGGTTCTTGGACTTTTTTGGGGGGCCGAGGTACTTTCATCTCTAACTATTCTATCCTGGGCATCTTCCTGGCCACTAGGGGGCCAGGAACAATTCGAAACGAGCACAATTGGAAGCGAGCACGATTAGAAATGAACGACGTGCACTCTCCCCCGCGCCCCCGCGGCGCCACGCATGCGGAGCCGCAGCCGCAGCCGTAGCTTCACGTGTGCAGCAGCTGCACTGTTCCGAGAAACTGCTCCCCAAGGCTTGGCGACTTTTCGCCAATCGGCTTGTTGGGATCAGGCCGGAACAAATCAGGGTAAATGCTTATACATCGGGGCAAATGCAAGCAGATCTTGGTACGTGCAGGTAAGCCCGAGTAAATCCAAAGATCTCTCCAGGCAAATTTGGAGCAAGTCGTGTCCGCTCCAGCCCGAGCCGACGGCAGAAGTCGTAAAGCCCTTAGCGCATTGTCGAGCCCGCGTTCGAGGGCACGGATTCTGCAACCCCGCCCTGCGGAGGGGTCAGCTTTCGATTCTGCCCCACGGAGAGCCGCCTTGGGGTCGGCGAGCTTTTTTCTCAGAAGGACCGGCACGCCGGCGGGCGCTGGGCCCGGCGCGAAGGACCCTGCCTTGCGGGGCTGCCTTTGTTCGCGGGGCTGCGGCTGCCGAAGCAGAACCGTGTGTATTCTCTCTCGGCGATGAAGAACATTAGTCCTAAAACCTCCTCGTCGCGGCGGGGATTATTTTCCCTCTACTGCTGGGCGGGCTGGATCATGTTTTTGTCCCTTGGGCTACCCTGCACTAGCCCTGCTAAGGAGGAGGGGGAGAAAGAGGAGGAGGAAAAGGAAGGGGCGGAGGAGGAGGGGGAGGAGGAAGGAGTGGGAGGGAGGAGGAGGAAGAGGAGGAGGAGGAGGAAGAGGAGGAGGAAGAGGAGGAGGAGGAGGAGGAGGAAGAGGAGGAGAGGCAAGATGAGGAGATACAGCACGGGCGGCCCCCTGTGAGGGCCAGGCCCTGGCGCGTGAGAGTGCAATGAGGGACACTATTGCGGGGGCTCCAATCTGAAGCTTTGAGGCTCTCTTGAGGCGCCTGAGCCAGCGCAGCCTGAGCATGGGGTCTGGCGCCGAGGCCGCGGTTGGCGCGGAGGGTGCGGCCGTCTGCGAGGTCGCGGGGGGCAGTGACGACGGCGCGGACGCGCGCGTGGCGAGCTTTGTATTGTCCACGGTGGAAGAGTCGCCATGTTGGCGGACAAATCGAAAGCGCATGTTAATTTCAAGACCCAATCGGTCGCCGTTGAGGGTTCACGCTTGTTTCCAGGCCAACGGGCGACTTCTCCGCTGATGGCAAGGCAGAACTCGCCACGCGCGCGTCCGCGCGCGCGCGATCGGGCGACCCACGCGCTGGCGTGTCACCCGACATCCCTCTGTTCACCGTGAAGGGTTTAGTATAATTCCCATGCCAACATGGCGACTTTCTCATTGCGACCAATGTAAGACGCGCCACGCGCGGGGGCGCGCACGCGCGCGCGGACGCGCGCGCGGTGAGCTCTGCGTTGTCCGAACCGAAAGTGAAGCTTTAACCGTAGCCAATTGGATTTTGAAGTTAGAAAGAGCGCGTTCTACCGCTGCTGGCGGAAACTCGGGGGGGGGGGGATCGCTGGGGGTTCCTACCCCGTCCCCCCCCTTCGGAATCCTGGGGGGAAGTCGCTACTGGTTCGAACCCTCCCCCCCCCTCCCAGCCCATCGTGAAAACGGGGGGGGGGGGGGGGGGCGACTTGACTTCGAAGTGAGCACGCGTATCTCGACGTTTCAACAATAGAGAAGTCGCCATGTTGGCCTGGCAAGGAAATTCCAGCCTCAACGGTGACCGAGTGGGAAGTTATTTGCGTTTTTGTTTACGCAGCTTCAAGAACAGAAAACTCGCCATGTCTCATGCGAGGAGGAGTTGCGACAATCTCCCCTTGAGGATTGCAACAGAAAATGAGGTTACAAATTGATCCGGGAGTTTGCTCAGCTTCGCCTGTCTAGCATTGCTGGCAACATTCCTGCTGGCGCCTGGTCGGCGCGCGCGGCGACATGGCATTGCTTTCCTTCTATTGTTGGGCGGGCTGGGTGATATTTTGGGTTTACTTTTCCCGCGGGGTAATCCATTCCGAGCTACCCTGCGCGCGGGAGGATTTGTGAACATCTTCACATGAGGATTGCAATGCAAGTGCGCTTCGTGTCGATCTGCGAGTTTACTCAAACTCGCCTGCCTGGCACCGCCGGGAGAGTTCCTGCTGGCACCTGGTCGGCGCGCGCGGCGACGTTGTAATAGTTTCCCACTATTTTTGGGTGGGCTGGATAGTGGACGCTTTTCTTTTTTCTCCAGCGGAATAATCCACTGTGGGCTACCCGCGGGAGGATTTAGGATTGCAATCAAAATTGCCCCGTTTTTATTTGCGAGTTTGTTCGAGTCCGGCTGCTTAACACTCCTAATAGAGTTCCTGCTCGCGCCTGGTCGGCGCGCGCGGCGACGTTGGATTAATTTCCCCTCTTTGTGGGGTGGGCTGGGTCATGTGTGGGTTTATTTCTCCAACGAGTAACCCATTGTGGGCGACCATTTACGCAGGAGGATATGTGAGCATCTTCCCATCGGGACTGCAATCGGAATTGTTTCGTTTTTGATCCGGGAGTTTGCTCAAACTCGCTTGTTTAGCACTGCCGGCGGAAGTCCAGCTGGCGCCTGGACGGCGCGCGTGGCGACATGGGATCCGTTTCCCTCTTTTGCTGGGCGGGTTGGATAACGCTTGGATGCCATTTTTGCCGCGGAATAACCCTTTTGTGGCCCATCCTTCACGCGGGAGGATCAGTGAGCACCTTCCCATGGGGACTGCAATAAAACAGTGTTTCGTTTTGAATGGAGTTTTCTCTCACATTGGCCTGCCTGTTGCTGTTCGCAACACTCCTTCTCGCGCCTGGTCTGCGCCGGTGGCGAGGTGGGTATCGTTTCCCATTCTTGCTGGATGGGCTGGATGAGTGCTCGGGTTTTTATCCCACGGGATAATGCCCCCTGGACTACCCTGCGCTAGCCCTGTTAAGGAGGACGGGAGGGAAAGGAGGAGGAAGAAGAGGAGGAACAGCAGGAGGAGGAACGCGAGGAGGAGGAGGAGGTGGAGGAGGAGGAGGAGGAGGAAGAGGAGGAGACAGAGGAAGAGAGGCAACATGAGGAGATAAAGGGCGGGGAATTGTTGTGAGGGCCAAGGCCTGGCGCGTGAGAGCACAATGAGGGGCAATAGTTGCAGCTCAATGCTGAAGCCTTGAGGCGCCCAAGCCAACGCAGCCTGAGCATGGGGCCTGGCGCCGAGGCCGCGGGTGGCGCTGATTATTTTCCCTCGGCTGCTGGGTGAGCAGGATAATGTCGGGGGCTTCATTTTCCCAGTGAGTAATGTTATCTGGGCGACCCTGCACGAAAGATGATGGTTGAGCACGTGTGTAAGAGGGTTGCTATCGATAGATCGGCGCGTTCGTTGCCCAGGGTGCTGTTCGCCATCTCCTCCTTCATCTCATCGCGTTTGTAAGAATCTGTCTCTCTCTGTCTGTCTCTCTCTCTCTCTCTCTTTCTCTCCCTCTCTCTCTCTCGCTCTCTCTCTCTCTCTCTCCCTTCCTCGGCGATTGATAATCCCCGAGCTACATGAATAAATGACATGTGCATCTTCAGCGTCAGCGCCAGCGGCGCGGCCCGTCGGTGATGTTCCCTGTGTTGCTGGGTGGGCAGGGCTTTCCTGGGAAGCCTTGCGCGACAGACGAATCCTGAGTACGTTTGTAAGGGGATGGGCAAATAGATCGACACATTCTTTGTCGACGGCGTTGCTCGCCATCCCTTCCTTCACCTCGTCGTGTTTGTACGACCGCGCGCTTATATACAGTTTCAATATACACGCCCCTCTTCAGCATTCGCGCCCGCGACGGTGCACGCCAAGTAGTTACCTATTATTGTTCGCCGTGCTGGTGGATAGTGTTTTTGGGGTGTTTCTTTCGGCGAATAATGCGCGTTGGGCTACCCTGCGCGACGGAGGGATTTTGGCATATTTGTAAGAGGATTACACAATAGATCGCATTCGTCGCCGAGGCCGTTTCTCACAGTTAGTAGCGTACATGTGTAAGGGGTTTGTAATGTAGATCTCGTTCGTCGCCGAGACCAGTTTTCACAGTCACTCGCGTGATATTTCCCTGCTGTACAGCTCTGTCGTCGGCGCCCGCGTCGCCGACGACGAAGCTGTAAATGTAGATTGTGGAAGGCCCGCGCGGGGCCTGGGCGTCAACAGTCTTCCCAGGATGGAGTTTTCAGGATCAGCTTCCGAACGACAAGTCTCCGAGCCACGATTTTCCATGGGAGCGCTTCTGGCGGGTGCCGCGCAGAAAAAACACGAGTTTCCTTTTTCGGTGGAACGCGAATCCGCGAGTAAGGCCGCCGAACCAGGATGTGCTTACACCTCATTTGGGGGGGTCTAAAGTCCCTTCCCCCGGCTATCGAGGAGCATCTTGGGTCACCTTTCGACAAACAACAAGAGGAAACGCGCGAAACCGAACACATGCCCGGGGAGTGGGCGTCCGAGCGATGGCGAGCAACTGCGTAAACATGCAAAACTCGCTGAGCTCCGCGCGGACTTCCTGGATTGGCGCTCGGACCCCCTGGCGGCGGCACGACAAGCCCCCCCCCAGGGGGGCGACACCCCTCGTGATCTGACGGGCGAAGGGCGTCACTCGAAGAAGAGGAAGAAGAAGAAGCAGAAACAGAAAATATATATAATAATAATAATAATAAATAAATATATAATAATAATAATACTAATAGTAGTAGTAATAATAATAATAAGAAGAAGAAGAATAATAAGAAGAAGAAGGAAGAAACGGTACAAACATAAATGTTCGACATTCCGCGCGGATTTCTCGGATCCGCGCTGGGGCCCCCCCTGGCGGCGCTGCCGGCGCCGCCCCTGGCGCGCTCCGCGCGTCAGGGAGGGGGTCCAGCGCGGATCCAAGAAATCCGAACGGATCTCCGGAAATGCATGCTTATGCAGTGTGTTCCTTTTCCAGACTGCTGGCGCGCCGAGGCCATCACATGGAGCCAGAGGACCCCAAGTGGCTGTACATCGTCGGCCGAGTCAACTCGGGGAAGTCGACGTTCATCAATCGCTTCCTGTGGTACATCGGCTATAAGCACCAGGGGGCCCCGCACCCAGCGGGCCCTGACCGAAAGGCATCGGGTGGCCCAATCAACCGTCGGGCTAAAGCCCGAAGGCGGCAGCCTGGGGTGCTGGCTGCTGGCGAGAACAATCGCCCTGTCAGGGTTCATCCTGTGTGAGGGACAGGCTCTGGGCTAGTGTGCGACCGCGGCTCGAGCCGGTAGCGCGGTAGCGCTGGTGATGACGATCTCGGATGGGAGCAGAAGTATCGAGCACCCATACGGTATACATTACCACTGCATGTCATAACGCATGTACTTCTTTATTTAATCGCTTCGCTCATTCCGCCGGCCCGTATTGCGCACCGCGGTCGACTGGATGAGAGGTCGTCGGCAGTGCGGAGCTGCAGGGAGCGGGGGCTGTTTTTTTTGGGCTAGCCGAGTTTTGGGGCCTGTTGAGGGCCGTTTTGGGGCCTCTTGGGGCCTCTTTTGGGCCTCTTGGGCGCCTCTTGGGGCGTCTTGGGGGCCTCTTGGGGGTCTCTTGGGGCCTCTTTGGGACCTCCTGGGCGGCTTCTGGGGCGGAGGGCTCGATTTTTCAGTTCTCTGTATCCCTCTTGAGCCCCTCTTGGGCCCGTCTTGGGGCCTCTTGGTCCGTCTTGGGCGGCACTTGGGCCGTCTTGGGGGCCCTCTTGGGCCGTTTCGGGGCCGTCTTGGGAGCTTCGTGGGCCGTCTTGGAGCGATCTTGGGCGCCTCTTGGGTCGTCTTGGAGCGTCCGGAAGCCGAAAAAGCCAGAACGCAAAAAACATCGGAAAAACCAATGAAAATCAACGATTTTGGCCTCTTGGGGCCCTCTTCGGAGGCCTCTTGGAAGGCTCTTGGGGCGTCTTGAAGGCCTCTTCGGCTGTCTTGGGGGTCTCTTGGGCCGTCTTGGGGTCATCTTCGGCGCCTTGGAGCGCTCTTTGAACGTCTCGGGGGCCTCTTGAGCAATCTTGGGGGCCTCTTGGGGCACTCTTGGCGCGCTCAGGGCGGCCTGAGAGGCCGCACCCAGAAGGAAAACCATCTCTGAGTTGAACCGGGCGGGACCTTGCCAGGCGGCGGGCGGGGTACTTTTCGCCGGGGGACCCCCAGGGGCCGCCCCGCGCGCGCGAACTAGTACAATATACAATTGTTAACCAGTTACCGGAGATCTTAGCACGCCTCTGGCCCGTTGGGCCGGCGAATTTTCTCCCTCCTCTTCCTCCTCTTCCGTACTGGCGTATTTCTTTCTTCAGCCGCCTCTGCCGTTTGGAAACAATTGTGTGCCTTACGTTCTTCATCTTCCTCCTCCCTGAGTGGTGAAATGTCGAGCGAAGGTGTTGCCGAGCTATTGGACTGCGTGGTCCTCCCAGCGCTTGCGGAAAGCACAGGTGGAACACCAGGGAGGTTCCCTCTGTAGTCATCTTGGGTAAGTCTCTTTTCGGGCCAGTTGAACCGTGTTGAAGGCCTCTTAATGTCTCTTGGGCCACCTTGGGGCTCTCTTGGGCCGTCTTAGGGTCCTCTCTGGCCGTCCAGCGCTTTCGGAGGCCGTCTTGTGGGCCTCTCTGGACCGCCGGGGGGGCCCCTTGAGTCTGTTTTGGGTCGTCTTTAGATTTTCTTGGGCCCATGGCCCGTGGGGCTGTCTTGGTGCCGTCTCGCGGGATCATGTTGGTCCGTCTCGCGGGATCATCTTGGGATCGCCAGCGCCGACGCCGACACCAACGTCGGCGCCGTCCCCAGCGCAGACGCCCGCGCTTCAGCCGGCACCGTCGCCAGCACCGAAGCCGACACCAACGTCGGCGCCGACCTTGGCGCCGACGCCAGCGCCTACGCTATCACCGTCGCCATCACCGACGCCGACACCGACGTCGGTGCACCGACGACTGCGCCTAATTACGTCAACACAGTCGCCAGCACCGACGATGACACCGACGTCTGTGCCTACGCCGGCACCGACGCCTGCGCCAACGCCAGCACGCCGACACCTACGTTGGCACCGACTCCATCACCGACGCCGGCGCCTCAGCCAGTACGGTCGCCAGCACCGACGCCGACACCAACGCCGGCGCCGACCCCAGCACAGATGGTTGCCAGCACCGACGCCGACACCGACATCGGCACGTCCCCAGCACCGACGCTGGCGCCTCAGCCAGCACTGACGCCGACACCACAGTCGGCTTTTACCCCACACTCCCTTCATGCTGCGTTCGGCGCCGTAGACACTAGTAGCACGATGATGAGTTGCACGGAGACGCCCAGCACGGCGGAGATCAGCAGCACGACGACGAGCAGCGCGGCCGTGTATCCGCATGACGGCCACGAGCTGCACGACGATGAGCAGCAGGACGATGAGCACTGTCGCAGCATACGTCTGCGCAGCAACATAGTGGTCAGCATGACCGACCCCAGCAGCACGACGAGGAATACGCTGCGCATTGAGCAGGGCATCCGCTCGGCGACGTTGCCCAGCACTATGGAACTGGGCGCTGCCATTTTAGTGTTTTCCTGCTACCTCCATTTTGGCTGTTCCTGCCTATCCGCTACCGCAAGGCAGAAGGGCAGCGCGGCACCAGCGTCGACTCCAGCACCCACGCTAACATCGATACCAACACCGACACCAGCATCGACTCTAGCTTTAAGTCGGGCGTGCCCCTCCTACAGAAGGAATGTTCAAAAATTAGTCCAAAAATAGTCTGGGGACGAAGTGTGGACTATTTTTGAACATTTGTTGAGAATCTGTTGACTATTAAAAAAATCCTTCAAGCTCCCCCTGTAGGGGGACATCCCCTAGCTCCTACGCCAGCGTCGCACACCAGCATAGCTAACAGAGAAGAAACTCAAGGCTGTCCTGCTGCCTTTCTTTGGGCTGCTCCGCGGCAGCCGACCCGCGCAACAAACTCGAACCACAGCCAGCCCACAGCCGACCCACGGGAATCCGACCCACGCAACAAGCCCGACCCGCAGCCGACCCACAAACCAACCTCAAGCAACATGACTAACTCATGATAGGGGCGGAAACGCGGGCAGTTATTCGCTAACGTGCCCCACAGCAGCCGCCCCACTGCAGTTCCACAGCAATTGACCCACGCAACAAACTCGAAGCACAACCGACCCACAGCAGACCCGCCGCAACCGACCCGCACCGCTAACGCGGACCACAGCCGACGCACTACTGGCCCACAGCAAGCCCACATCAAACGACCCACAGCGGTCCCACAACAACCGACCCACGCACCAAGCCCGTACCACAGCTAACCCACAGACAGCCAACAACAACCGACCCACAGCAGACCCACCACAATCGTCCCACGCAAAAGATTTGAACCGAACTCGACGCATGGCACCTAGGATGTGGTGACGCTAGCCCGGCCGGAGGGTCCCACAGCTTGCGTGCGCGAGGATGGGCTGGCATTGCCCGGAATCGAGTGTAACGCTGGCCCCCAGCGCGGGACCGACACCAGCTCCGACGTACTGCCCGACGCCTTCTCCGTCGAGCCCCCAGGGCCACATGTCTCTGAGGACGAGATGCGGGGGACAATCCCTGTCCCCCCAGCAATGTTTCTTCATCTGCCACTTCACCGCCATTCCAGCTACCATAACCTCAACAGCCACCACCACCGACACCACTGCCACTGCCACCACCACCACTGCCGCTATGGAGGAGCACGCGTCCGACTCCGACTCTGACTCCGACTCCGACGTTGGCTCCGCTTCCACCTCCGACTCGCCTCCGACACCTGACGGTTTCGGGCCAGCACTTCGAAAGTTTTCCTGCTACTTATTTTTTAGATGTACTGGACTAGCCGCGATAACACAGCAGAGTGACAGGGAAACGCGATAGCTTGCACACTGTTGCTTCGCGACCGCGCCGGCTCCGACGCAGTCTCCAACTCCGACTCCCCTACCGGCCGTCACCGACTCTGGCGGCAGTTCCACCTCCGACGTTCCCAGGCGTTGGATTCGACGAGATCGCGCTATCGGCCACGCGGCTGGGACAACCGTTGGCCTTCCACGAGGATTCAATCTCAACGGGCAGTTTCGCCGCTACGCTCCGACACCAGCTCTAGGCCACGCGCAGAGGGGGGTGGGGGGAGGGGGGAGAGCTTCTTCGAAGCACCCCTGCTTCTTAGAAGGCGCGGGCCTTCTCTATAGATGTAGGCTGGCGCCTTCTAAGAAGCAGCCTCCTTCGAAGAAGCCCTCCCCCCTCCCTCCACCCCCTTGTTCTCGCTGCCAAAGCTCCGGCGACCTCGCCGTGCACCACCACCGACGGCGTCTGCGATGCCAGATCGGGCACGCAGGGCCGACTCCCGCACCGCGACCAGACTCCAGCTCCGCCAATCTTCTGGCGCTATCTCTCCGGCTCCGACCCTGGCCCCGACTCCAGAGCTGGGCTTCACGCCTGCTCCGACTCCGGATCCGAGACCTGCCCCGTCCCCGACCCCCTCCCCAAAATGGCGGCGCGCACAAGGGGGTGGAGGGAGGGGGGAGGGCTTCTTCGAAGGAGGCTGCTCCTTAGAAGCCCTCCCCACCCCCCTCTGCGCGTGGCTCACCCAACCCTAGCTACAACGCCCGTGGAGGTGGCCGTCCTTCGCCAGCACCGACGCCGACACCGACGTCGTCGCCGACCCGGGCACCGACGCTGGCGCCTACGCCAGCACCGGCGCCAGCACCTATGCCGACACCGACCTCGGCGCCTACGCCTGCACCGACGCTGGTGCCGACGCCGGCATCGACGCAGGCCCCGACGCCAGCGCCTACGCCAGCACCGTCGACAGCACCGACGCCGACACCGACGTCGGCGCCGACCCCGGCACCAACGCCAGCGCCTACGCCAGCACTGTCGCCATCGCCGACGCCGACATCGATGTCGGTGCCTGCGCCTGTACCGACGCCGGCTGTGACAAACGCTGGGTGGAAGGATTTCGGGAGGGGATGTGCCTGACCGGCGATACATGTGATACGTTCGATTTGATACCAGGCCGATTTTGGCAGTCTTCAACTGGTAGTCAAACCTGGGCGTCTGCGTCGACACCCGATCTAAAGCGACAGATGGATGTCTGGCCGTAATTTGTCAAGATGGATTGTTTTGGGGAAGCCTTGTACTTCGACTGGATGCGCTGGGCTGAGTTGCAGGCGAGCCGTGAGCGTGTTTTATGTGATCGTCTCCTTCTCCTCTCCATTTCTTTCTCTCTCGCTCTCGCTTCGCTCTCTCCTCTCGTGCAGGACTACGTGTGCTGAGCTGGCTTTTTGTTTATGGGCTTCTTCGTTCCGGCCCGCTGGCGCTAGTTCACGCTCTGGACTTGCACGCTGGCGTGGCGTTACGGCGCTCCGCTGCCAACAGACCGCCGCAACCTAGATACTGGTTAACAAGTGCCTTCGGCACCACTTTGCTTCTCTCTTTTTGGTCTCTTAGGGGCACGCGGGCTTGTGGTGCGTCGCACAGTGTTCTGGTCGTCTCCCTCCTTCCTCGGTTTTGCTTCCTTTTTTCTCTTCCCTGCTCTCGCCTCCGAGAGGTCCCCACGCACATCATCATTGGCCGCTCGAGCCTGGGATAGTTCTGTGCTCGCGGCTATGTGGGTCATAACCGACGGTACTGTGTTAGTTCAGTCTAGCTTCCATCTCGCTGTGCTGCCCCTCTCGGGCTTCCCGAATGTCGGCCACGCGGCCGGGGGAAAGAGCTCCCGCGCCAGCCCGGCCCAGCTCCGGCCCCGCAGCGGCCACCTTGCTGCGGCCACCTTGCCGCACTTGTGGCGGCCGCCCCCTGCTCCCCCCCCCTGTTTTGTTGTCCTCGCTTGCCAGGCGCAGCTCCGTGGCACCTGGTGGCGCGGCCTTGCTGTGGCAATCTGCAGTGCTCACTGTTCGTGGTGTCATCGTCGAACAGAAACTTGGTGGTCCGTCTCGCGGCCCTCTGGCGGCGTCTTGGGCCGTCTTGAGGCGATCTTGGGGGCCTCTCGGGCCATCGTGGGCCGTGGAACCGAGGGGCGAGAACGGGATGATAATTGAAAAGCCCAAAGGGAACCAAATATTCTGGCCTCCCCGGGGCCTCCTGGAGGTCCTCTTGGAACCCTCGTGGGGCATCTTGGGGGCCTACTGGGCCGTCTTGAGGCCATCTTAGGCCCATCATGGGATATCTTGGGCCATCTTTGAGGCATCTTGGGTCTATCTGGGGCTCTCCGGGGGCCATCTTGGCGGCGACTAAATGCCGTCTTCGAGGCCACCTTGGAGCCGCCTCGGGCGGAAATGCCCGCGGGATGCGCAGATGACGGGTTGGGCCGGAGAGCATGGGTAACCTTTAGGAAGGCCAGAACAAGCTATATCGGAGGTGAGGGGGTGAGATCGAAGTGGAACGGAGAGCCCCCTTACCGGGAAATCGATTTCGGTTTCGTGTTCGTGCGTGCCGTGCGGGCGAGGCGAAGCTGCGTGGGCGGGCGAGAGAAAGTCTCCTGTGGCTGAGGCGCGGCCGGACCAAATGACTCCCTTCGGGCGGCCGGGGGCCCGCGGTGTCCCGCCGGTGTCCCGCTGGTGTCCCGTGTGGCTGAGGCGCGGCCGGACCAAATGGCTCCCTTCCGGGCGGCCGGGGGCCCGCGGTGTCCCGCCGGTGCCCCGTTGGTGTCCCGATTATGGTGATGATATTGATGATGATGATGGTGATGATGATGACGATGTTGATGTTTTGTTTTGATGATCGATAGTGAGATCGGTAGTGATATCGATTGTGAGATCGAACGTGAGATCGAATGTCAGATCGCTTGTGAGATCGATTGTGAGATCGATTGTGATACCGAATGTGAGATCGATAATGAGATCGATAGTGAGATCGATTGTGAGACCGAATGGGATATCGATTGTGAGATCGATTGTGATATCGATAGTGAGATCGATAGTGAGACCGAATGTGAGATCGATTGTGGAATCTATTGTGAGATCGATAGTCAGATCGATTGTGAGATCGATCGATTGAGTTAGTAGTGAGATCACTATCGGTAATGAGATCGGTAGTGATTTCGATAGTGAGATCGATGATGAGACCGAATGTGAGATCGATTGTGAGTTCGGTTGTGATATCGATAGTGAGATCGATAGTGAGATCGATAATGAGATCGAAAGTGAGTTCGATAGAGAGATCGATAGTGAGGCCGAATGCGAGATCGATTGTGAGATCGATTGTGATATCGATAGTGAGATCGATAGTGAGACCGAATGTGAGATCGATAATGAGATCGATAGTGAGTTTGATAGTGAGATCGATAGTCAGATCGAATGCGAGATCGATTGTGATATCGATTGTGAGATCAATAGCGAGACCGAATGTGAGATCGATTGTGGGATCGATTGTGAGATTGATTGTGAGATCGATAGTCAGATCGATTGTGAGATCTATCGGTTGAGATCGATTGTGAGATCGGTAGTGAGTTCGATAGTGAGATCAATCGAGTGCGACGTTGGTCCCTCCCCCCCCTCACCTCCTTATCACCCGAAGGGTGGTCTATGCGGTAGTATAGCACGCCAATACTTCTCCGCCGGCTACGGCGGCGGCGGCGGATCGAAGACGCCTGCGGCGAATCACCGCCGCCTGCTGCTTTTTGGAAGCGTCTATGTGGCCAGATGTTGGGCGGCCATCTCCTAGCCAAGCTATTGGGCTATATGTCCCCCACCACTGGTGGAAACCCATGCGTGAACACTTCGGGGAGAAAGAACGGATGGGGCAAGCCAGGTGCGCGCCCATATTTGATATCCGACCTCTCCCACCCGTATCTTTTCCAATAAGCGTTGAATTCTATGCTATCCGCCAGCTGCGGTGTCCCACATGACCTTGATCCTCAAAATGGCCCCACCGTGCGATGCTCCATTAGAAAGGAGGCCTGTGTACACTGGATGAGGATGATGTGGCGGATGAGCAAGAGGAAGATCAGGACGATGAGGAAGGAGGACAGGCAGCACAAGCATGCGCATGAGGGGTAGTAGGAGCAGGAGGACCAGGGGAAAACAAAGGAGGGACATTCAGGGCGGCGGCAACGACGTGGAACGATTTGAATCCAGAGATATGGCCCGCGATTGGGCGAGAGTGCAGAATTTGAACGACGGCAGCAAAGTACCGATCATGACATATGGCTTGCTGAAATGCGGCAACTGCTGCAACCGCTGACCAGCCGAGAACGTCCCGATGGGAAGCGCTTATCGAAAGCCAGCGCCGAACAATCCTGGGTAATAGAATTGCCCTATAGGAGTCCGAGCTCAAACGTTGCCAATTGGTCCGTTGTCCCCCTAATTCTTATGCCCCCCCTCTAATTCCTATGGCTATGGCTTTGCCTATGCCTATCCCCCCCTTTTTCAAATGCCCCCCCCTCATGTATGCTTGCTTGCTTGCTTGCTTGCGTGCTTGCACGCTTTCTTGCTTGCTTGCTTGCGCGCTTGCGCGCTTGCTTGCACGCTTGCTTGCTGAGTTGCGGATTCCAAGCATTCTCGATTCCTCTGACTCCTGGATTTGAGTCGTCTAATCTAGTTGGAGTCAACGCTGGCTGATATGATTTACGGGATAGGCGGAGGACAGATCATGTAGAATAGCTGTAGCGGGCGGAGAAGGAGGGCGAGGACGAGGAGGAATAGGCTTGGGGTGTTTCGTTTTGTGTAGCGTGCTTACTGGAGGGCACCCAGGCGCAAAACAGCCGTGGCCCATCACCTCGACTGCGCGTTCGCGTTTCTTTCTCGAGCGGCCCCGATGCAGCGGGCTGATCTGCGGAAGCTCCCCGGTGGCAATGTGTGAGATTCGGCGCAGGGTGCTCCCAGGGCACCCAGAGAGAGTGCGCCCAAAGCCTCGCGGCCGTCAGGGCCTGACTTGGGCCTCGAGCGGGCCTGCACACTCGCGGCCTCTCCTCCGAACGGCAACGTCGATCCATCGCCGCCGATGGTGCAGTGACTCGGGGCGTGAAGCCGAGCAGGTTGACGGGGTGGCCACCTGGCAATGCTGGTGCATGTCCAGGGGTCTGCCTACGTGCGTGCGTGGGTTTGCCACTTCCTCGTGGTGGAGTCTCGCACTGCATATTCCAGATGCGAGTGAGAGCGGGATAGGGGAGGAGCTGGAAGGAGGAACCGGCAGAGTTCTGTCGGGGTGGCGAGCACGGAGGCGGATTGGTTGCAGGGCTACGGGCGACGATGGAGGAGAGCTCGAGAGCGATCGCAAGCGAGAGCCACAATTGCTTGCAGCCCCTCTTCCCCCCTCGCGGTGCGGGCTGGAACTTCGGTGATGGCCCATCCTCTTTGGGTTAAGTCGGGCGTGTTCCTCTACAGGAGGAGTATTCAAAAATAGTCAAAAGCTCGCCTGGGGACGATTTTCGTTGACTACTTTTGAGTTTTGTTGGAGTATTTTTGGGGTTGTTCTTAATTCTTCGTCCAAAATCCATTTGTTTGGGGGACATGCCCGACCTAGTCTTGGGGATGCCGGGGCCGAGGCCTCTGCGGGGAGCGCGCGCGACTCGGAGCCAGGCCTGGGGCCCCATGGAGGGGGGCCGAGCTCCTGCGCGGTCCTAGCTCTCGCAGGTGCGAATGCCGCCGACGCCCCCGCGCGCACAGGAGGAGGAGGAGCAGGAGGAGGAGGAGGAGGAGGAGGAGGAGAAGGAGGAGGAGGAGGAGGAAGAGGAGGAAGAGGAGGAGGAGGAGGAACTTCCCGAGCAGCCCGAATCACTTCTGCTGGCTCCTCTGGATCTCGGGGGGGGGGCGGGGGGGCGGGGGGGAAGCCGGCAGGCCTGGCGGGGGGCGAAAGCAGGCCAGAAGCGACCAGACAAGCCTAACACATGTCCTTGACACGTTGGCCCGCCCTCGGTCCTCGAGGATCGAGGGGAAAGCTCGGCGATAAACATTCACATCCACGGCCTCGGTGGTCGCGGCCCTTGGGCCGCGACCCCATGCATACTAGGCGCTTTTTCGTGCATGCCTCGCTCTCGACGCATCCATGTGTCTGCGTATCCACGGGGTCGCGCCCTGGAATGCGGACTACTAGAGCATGGGTATGAGTACAGTAGGCTTAAGGCGGGCGTGTCCCTCTACAGGAGGAATATTCAAAACTAGTCAAAAAGTAGACTGGGAGCGATTTTGTATTTTTTGTTGTGACTGTTTTTGGTTATTTTTTGACAATGCTTTATTTTCCCTGCAAAAGCCGACTGTGGGAGAACATGCCCGACCTAACAGTAGGCACGCCAAACAAGACACTCGCCTGCCAACGGGTGCCCCATGGAAGAGGCCCTGGGGGCCCACAGAGGCTCCCGGGCACCTCGGGGAGCCCCCAAGTTTGACGACAAGCGTGCGCTTAGGCTTAGAAGCCTTATATTCCTTCTGGCAAGATGTCTTACCATGCACGTCGGCTGCAGGTTCGCCCCTCGTGCGGGCAGGCCGCGCCGTTGGCGGTCAGCCGGCCTTGGGGGGGGGGAGGCGCACGCCTCAGGTCGTGTACCACCGCCGCACCGTCGGCGGCGTGACCCGCTCGCCCGTGCCGGGCACCACGCTCCACTTCGTGTCCTTCAGCCTCCCGAAGGGGCTCCCGCGCCGTGGGCCGTGGGCATCGGATCAAGGCGAGATAGCAATAAGTCGGGCCTGTCCCTCTGCAGGGGGAATATTCAGAAATACTCAAACCATAGTCTGGGGACGATGCTTTGACCATGTTTGAGCACTGTTGGTGCATCTTTCTAGTATTTTGAATGTTTCGTCCCAAATCCGCCTGTAGGGGGACATGCCCGACCTAAAGATAGCACGATCACAGCACGCCGATGAGTTTTTTGTCAGTGTACCGGGCTAGCGCTTCGTCCATTGCGGGGCTCTTCTGCGCCAGCCTGACTACAGACGATGTGCATGCAAAAGGACATGTGAGCATTGGCCCAACACGTGCGCTTCCGCTGCTCTCATGGGCAACGATCGGGGGGGGACAGGCTAAGGTTGGGACGGAAGAGCCCGAATGTCTAGTTTTCGAACGTCTTCGTCGGCGGTCTTGCGGCCTCGTGACGCTCCCCAGCAGCTGCGCCTCGCCGAGAGTGTTCCAGGGGGTCCCGGATCGTCCCGAACGGCCGCTGGAGGTCCGTGTTATTCGGGGGCCCCCAGACAGAGTGGTGACCACACCGTGTGGTGAGTCGGTGGGGGTTCGGGGTCACCGCACGGATTTGGCACTCGGGTCGTTCTCCGAGGACGTCTCGGGCGACTGGGGCATCTGAGGCCCCAAGACCGTGCGCTGACGGACCGCGCGGTGACGTCTTGGGGGATTTCGAGGTCACCGCACGGTCTGTCACCGCACCGCTTCGGGACTTTGACAAGTTGTGGCCCGAGAGCCGCCCGGGTCTGGGATGGGCTCGTGGCGGGGAGGCTCCAGCCCCTGCAGTCGCCCACTCGTCGCCGACATGGTGGGACCCGATACAGCCCACCCCTCCGCCCAGGAGCGCGAGCGTTTTTACCTAACAGCGAAGACTGATAGGTTTCTAGTGGTGTCAAAAGAGAGCAGCAGATGACTCCTCAGGGGGGTCGGGGCGGGACCCGGGGCGGCTGCCGCCGAAGCCCAAATCGCCTGGGACATCCTCGCAAAATCGCTCTTGGCGCTGCTAGAACTCCATTCCCGGCGTACATTTCGGATGCCCGGAGCCAACTGTAGGCCACTTCGTGGTCTTCGAGTTCCCAGAACTCCATTCCCGGCGTACATTTTGGATGCCCGGAGCCAACTGTAGGCCACTTCGTGGTCTTCGAGTTCCCAGAACTCCATTCCCGGGTACATTTTGGATGCCCGGAGCCAACTGTAGGCCACTTCGTGGTCTTCGAGTTCCCAGAACTCCATTCCTGGGCATGATTTTGAATGCCCGGAGCCAACTGCAGGCCACTTCGTGTTTTTCGAGTTCCCAGAACTCCATTCCCGGGCCACATTTTGAATGCTGAGGCAGGCTGAGGCTGAGGCTGAGGCAGGCTGAGGCTGAGGCAGGCTGAGGCTGAGGCCGAGGCTGAAGGCAGACTGAGGCTGAGGCTGAAGCAGGCTGAGGCTGAGGCTGAGGCAGGCTGATGCTGAGGCAGGCTGAGGCTGAGGCTCAGGCTGATGCAGGCTGAGGCTGAGGCAGGCTGAGGCTGAGGCCGAGGCTGAAGGCAGACTGAGGCTGAGGCTGAAGCAGGCTGAGGCTGAGGCTGAGGCAGGCTGAGGCTGAGGCTGAGGCAGGCTGAGGCTGAGGCAGGCTGAGGCTGAGGCTGAGGCTGAGGCTGAGGCTGAGGCTGAGGCTGAGGCAGGCTGAGGCTGAGGCCGAGGCTGAAGGCAGACTGAGGCTGAGGCTGAAGCAGGCTGAGGCTGAGGCTGAGGCAGGCTGAGGCTGAGGCTGAGGCAGGCTGATGCTGAGGCTGAGGCTGAGGCTGAGGCTGATGCAGGCTGAGGCTGAGGCAGGCTGAGGCTGAGGCCGAGGCTGAAGGCAGACTGAGGCTGAGGCTGAAGCAGGCTGAGGCTGAGGCTGAGGCAGGCTGAGGCTGAGGCTGAGGCTGAGGCTGAGGCTGAGGCAGGCTGAGGCTGAGGCTGAGGCTGATGCAGGCTGAGGCTGCAGGCTGGCTGAGGCCGAGGCTGAAGGCAGACTGAGGCTGAGGCTGCAGGCTGAGGCTGAGGCTGAGGCAGGCTGAGGCTGAGGCTGAGGCAGGCTGAGGCTGAGGCTGTGACTGCGACTGCCGTTGCCACTGCGACTTTCATCGCGAATGCGACTGCGACTGCGAGAACAGCAGAATTCTACAACTGGATTCTCATGTGAATCTTCAGGGGAATGCTTCCAGATATGCTCCTACACATCGCTGTTAGGTTGCTTTGCCGGGATAATGCTTGTTCATTCTTTTGCCGATCGGCGCGGTCCCTCGCATCCCCCCTCCCACCCCGCCTCCATGGAGTGGATATTGGCTATTTTTGGGCGCCTGTTTCGAGCGGGTGGAGTCTCCCCCAGAGGACGCACGGTTCCAAACAGTCGCACCAAGCAGAGGTCCGGAGCCAGACCCCCCCCCTTTCCGCCCAATGTCGAAACGCCGAAAAAACAAAAACGCTCACCATCGGGGGCCTCTCGCCGATCTGTCGGCGACGTATCGCCGATTCCACCTCGGTGTTCCCCCCCAATGCCCCCCCTCCCCCCCTGATCTGGCCCCCCCCCCACTGTCGTTGCCCCTCCTGCTCGGGCGCACGGCACCATTGGCGGAAACGGACGGGCATCGGCCGACATTTCGGCCGAGCCCGTTCAGGTGTCGCCCGAGAGTTCGGCCGACACGTCGCCCCCCCCCCGAGGCTACACCTCGGCCGCGCTGTAGCCTCCGGGGAACGTGCCCAGGGGGGGCCCCAACCCCTCGTGTTTTTTGGGGGGGCGCGGAGAGGCAGTTCAGGGCCCTTCTCAGGTCCCCGCCAGGGCCAGGTCCCTGCCGTCCTCGATCACCCCCCATGTCTTGCTTCCGGTGTGGGCGTCCGCTCGAACAGCCTCCCTCCTCCGCCCCCGCTTGCGCCCTCTCGGACGTCCTGGAGAGCCCTCGCCTCCACGGCTGGACCCCCCCCCCTCCCGGAACGCTGGTCGGGACGCGCCCCGTCGGAGGTCCCGGAGTCGCGGCACCGCCGTTTGCGAAATGAGCGCGCACCGGGTGAAGTGCCGAAAGGCCCCCCTGTGGCACCCGCATCTCAAGTTCCTTCTAGACGCTTCGCGGGCCCGTCCAGAAACGATGCTCGGACGAGCTGCCCTCATCAGGGATGTTGAGGAGCATGCAGTGTAATCAGGGGTTGGGGAAGCCGCCGTACCCCAAGAGGGGGAGAACGAGGATGGAGGAGGAATCGGAGGAGGAAGGGCAGGGGGAGGGGCGGGGACGCAGGAGGGACGAAGAGGAATATGCGGATGAGGAGGAGGAGGATGGCGAGGAGGAGGAGGAGGAGGAGGAGGAGGAGGAGGAGGAGGAGGAGGAGGAGGGCGAGCAGTGGCCAGAGGCCTCTTGGATGCCTCTCGGAATCTCTTCGGATGTTTCTGGAAACTTCTGTAGGTCCTCTTGGAGTGTCTTGGGGTCCTCTTGGCGGCCTTGGGGGCCTCTTAGAGCGTTTTGGGTGCCTCGGGCGGGCCTCTTGGAGCCTCTTGGGGTCTCTTGGGAGCCTCTTGGGGACCACTTGGGGAGCCCTGGGGGGCCTCTTGTACTCCTCTTGGGGCACTCTTGGGAGCATGAGAGGCCATTTTGGCGCCATCTTGAAGGAGTTCGACCAAAGAAGGGGGTCCCATATTAGACCCCCCATAGGAGGCCGAAATTGGCCCAAAATCTACGTGAAATCTCTGATGTGTTCCTTCTCGCCGAGGCCAATTTGGACGCTACAGTCGGTCGCGAAGCCCCCCGTCCAGGTCCAGGGGGAGAGGGTAGGGGGAGGGATCAAGATTCCCTCACCGCCCGCAAGCCGTCTCGCTCACTCCAACCCGCCCTCCCAACACGTACGTAGAAACCGAGTCTGGCCCGAGCCTCAGCATATTCAGCAGTCGTCTTTGGATGGGCAGCTACTGGGCACTGGGGGCCAATCCGCGGCCGCCGCCGCCGCCGCCGCCTCCGCCTCCGCCGCCGCCGCCGCCGCCGCAGCCGCCGCCGCCGCCGCTGCTGCCGGCTGCCCGCCGCCGCCGCCGCCGCCGCCGGCCGCCCGCGCCGCCGCCGCCGCCCCCGCTGCCAAATCGCCGCCGCCGCAGCCGCTGCCACCGCAGCCGCTGCCGCCACCGCCACCGCCGCCGCCGCCGCCGCCGCCGCAGCCGTTGCCGCCGCAGCCGCCGCCGCCGCCGCCGCGCCACCCGCCGCCGCCGTCACCGCCGCCGCCGCCGCTGCCGCCGCAGCCGCCGCCGCCGCCGCCAAGTGTACTCTGCATTTTTTTGACAGGGATGGTGAGGGGAGGCCGCATCGGGTTGGCTGCGCGTGCTCCGAATTTGGAGGCAGAATGTGTTTTGTATGGTTTTTCCCCACATCCTGAGTGGGGTTCTTGTTTTCCCAGAACACCCTCTCCTTCCCACCCACCTCCCGCTCCATCTTCCATACAGCACAAGATTATTCCTACCACACACACCATACCATAAATTACCACACATACCATACCATACCATACCATACCATAGCATACCATACCACCCTCCCACCCCTCCAGGGAGGCCCCGCCTGAGCGAGGAGGGTATCGGGGTACTATTTACATGGTTCCGTGCCCCTCCCAATGGAGGCCCCGCCTGAGCGAGGAGGGTATCGGAAATATTTACATGGTTTCGTGCCCCTCCCACCCCTCCAGGGAGGCCCCGCCTGAGCGAGGAGGGTATCGGAATACCATACTATTTACATGGTTTCGTGCCCCTCCCACCCCTCCAGGGAGGCCCCGCCTGAGCGAGGAGGGTATCGGAATACCATACTATTTACATGGTTTCGTGCCCCTCCCACCCCTCCAGGGAGGCCCCGCCTGAGCGAGGAGGGTATCGGAATACCATACTATTTACATGGTTTCGTGCCCCTCCCACCCCTCCAGGGAGGCCCCGCCTGAGCGAGGAGGGTATCGGAATACCATACTATTTACATGGTTTCGTGCCCCTCCCACCCCTCCAGGGAGGCCCCGCCTGAGCGAGGAGGGTATCGGAATACCATACTATTTACATGGTTTCGTGCCCCTCCCACCCCTCCAGGGAGGCCCCGCCTGAGCGAGGAGGGTATCGGAATACCATACTATTTACATGGTTTCGTGCCCCTCCCACCCCTCCAGGGAGGCCCCGCCTGAGCGAGGGAGGGTATCGGAATACCATACTATTTGCATGGTTTCGTGCCCCTCCCACCCCTCCAGGGAGGCCCCGCCTGAGCGAGGAGGGTGTCGGAAAACCATACTATTTACATGGTTTCGTGCCCCTCCCACCCCTCCAGGGAGGCCCCGCCTGAGCGAGGAGGGTATCGGAATACCATACTATTTACATGGTTTCGTGCCCCTCCCACCCCTCCAGGGAGGCCCCGCCTGAGCGAGGAGGGTATCGGAATACCATACTATTTACATGGTTTCGTGCCCCTCCCACCCTCCAGGGAGGCCCCGCCTGAGCGAGGAGGGTATCGGAAAACCATACTATTTACATGGTTTCGTGCCCCTCCCACCCCTCCAGGGAGGCCCCGCCTGAGCGAGGAGGGTATCGGAATACCATACTATTTACATGGTTTCGTGCCCCTCCCACCCCTCCAGGGAGGCCCCGCCTGAGCGAGGAGGGTATCGGAATACCATACTATTTACATGGTTTCGTGCCCCTCCCACCCTCCAGGGAGGCCCCGCCTGAGCGAGGAGGGTATCGGAATACCATACTATTTACATGGTTTCGTGCCCCTCCCACCCCTCCAGGGAGGCCCCGCCTGAGCGAGGAGGGTATCCGAAAACCATACTATTTACATGGTTTCGTGCCCCTCCCACCCCTCCAGGGAGGCCCCGCCTGAGCGAGGAGGGTATACCATACTATTTACATGGTTTCGTGCCTTTCGAGGAGGGTCGCGGAAAGCATTACTCTTCGCCAGGTTTCGTAGCCCTCCCCCCTTCCAGCGGGGCCCCGCCAAAGCGAGGAGGGCATCAAGAAAATGGGTCCCACGAAACCGTTAATCTCTTTATGTGGGGAACTCCGTTAGCATAATTTGTCCAAGGGATGGGGGGGGGGCCCGCATGGTTGTGGGTTGGCTACCAGTCGCCTGGGGGAGGGGGTGTTTATTAATAGGGAACAGTGATAAACAATTCCCCGAAGGGGAAGAAGGAGGTTGGAAGCGGAAACTCGCTAAACCACTCACGCCTTAAAGGGCTGGTGGGCTTTGGGGGACGAGGAAGGAAGTGCGAAGTGTGAAATGAAGGCCCACCCTTGCAAGGGGCCCATCCGCTTCCCCACCAACATTGAAATGCGGTGGCGAGGGGGGCGCGTTTCAATGTCATGTGACCTGCCGTGGGTGTTTATTTCGCAACCAGCGGTGTCCGTATCTTTTTTGTTCCCCCCAGGTTCCGGGTCGTCGACACCCCCGGCATCCCGTCCCGCAGCCAGGCCCCTCGCGCGGGCCCCGAGAGGAATTCAGGATGGCAGAGAGAAGGGGCGTTCGATGTCGGGCTGACGCGCCCTCGGCTGGCCTCGTGCCCGCGAGCGCTCGGGCTCGCGAGCGCGCGTGCTTCCCACGGTGTTAGTGGCTGGCCACCCGTGAATCGTGATGAGGTGCGATGCAGAACTCTGGTTTGGCGTGTCGCTCTGCCGGTCTTGGCCCCCCTTCCGCGCGACACGCCAACCATTGACGAACGAACAACACACACCCATACCATTAGGTCGGGCGTGTCCTCCTACAGGGGGATTTTGGGCGACATGTTGAGAGCAATCCAGAAATATTCCCAAATGGCCAAAAATAGTCAAAACATCTTCCCCAGAGTATTGGTTTGATTTTTTGAACATGCCTCCATCCTCCCGTAGAGGGACATGCCCGAGTTAACCATACCACCCATAGGGGGGTCGGCGGGAGGAGGACTGGCTGTGGGTGAGGGTGCAGGTCATCGGGCCCCGGGGGAGGCCCTCGCTCGAGCAGGGGCCCCTATCCGACAGCACGCGCCCACAGCCCCCTCCGTCACCCCCGTGGGTACGGCTGTGTGTTGCTCGTCGCTCGACCACGCCCACGGTCCCCGAGAGTCTAGGGCCACCACGAAGATGCGACGCTTGTCGCGCTCCTCGTTAAGGGCGGTCTGGAGGACCTCAGAGCGAGGCGCGAGCCCCTCGTCCTGTTCCGGGTCCTGGGTGCGTGGCTGAATAAGGAATCCATGGTGAGAATTCTGCTTGTTGCGTTGTTGTTGCTATTGTTGGATGTCCGGTGTTTTGACAGCGGGGCTCCCGCCTGCGTGACATGCCAACCCATCGTGCGCTTGTCTTCAAGGGGGGCGCCCCCCCCCCCCGTAGTGAAAACGGAGTGCGGATATGGATTCGTGAGGGAGGGGCTTACGACGTGATTTTGTGTATTGTACATCATTGGAGAGTCCTCGCTGTACTATCGGCATCCTTATCTTGCGCCCTTCCGCATTATTTGCCCCCTCCTGGTGCCTCCACATCCCTCTCCCATCCTCCCTCTTACATCCTCCTTCTGTCCTCGCCCCTCCATCCCCTTTCCCCCCTCCTCTCCTCTACTCTTCCTATCTACGCCTTTCCTTCCGCACCCTTCCTCCTCCTCCCTCCTCCTCCATCCTCCCTTTAACATCCCCCCCTTCATCCATCCGAGCTTATTCCTGCTCCGTCCATCAATCCTCATCCTACAACACTCTCTCTTCTCCCTTCTTCCCTATCCTTTGTTCACTCCCACTTCGTCGCCTTCTCTTGCCCTCCCTCCTGCATCCCTCCTTCTCTTCTTTTTCCTTCCTCCGTCCTTAACATCCTTCTCCTCTTCTCCCTTACCCCGCTCGTCGTTTCTTCCTCCGCCTCCCGCCTTTCACTCCTGCTTCTTCTCGCTCAGTTCTCCCCCCTTTGTCCCTCCTCATCATCCTTCTCCCTCATACCTCCTCCGCCATCCCCTGCCACTTGTCCGCCCCTCGTCCTCTTTCCCCCTCCGCACCATCCTCGCCCTCCTCTGCCTTCTCCGTCGGTCCCCTCGTCCCCCTCTTATGTAAGCTCCTTCGTCCTGCTTCTCTTGCCTTGCCCTGTGGTCAGAGGGACATGTGTTCAACACAGACGTAAGACACAACTCTTCCATAGCATTTGCACTCCTGTTGTTCCGCATCCTGCTCTTCCTCCTCCTCCGCACTTGCGCTATCAAACCCGCTGTTCTGCTGCGTACACCCGCTGCCGCGCCGTGGGCGGTGTGCGCGAGTGCTCCGAGGAGCACCGCGAGAGCCTTCAGCGCGGAGGCTCCGCGATTGCAGCGCTTTGCCTCCTCTGGCCGTCCTCGCCGTGCCCCCCGCCAACACGAGGTGCGCGCCGGCTGCTCGCACGGCGCATCGTCCGTGCGCTCATCACAGCCGTGCCCTCCGTGGTCCCCTCGGTGCCCCACGACGCCTCCGTCGTGGCGGCCTTCCTCTCCGCTCCCCTCGCGCACCCGATCGGCGATCTGGCCACCGCGTGGAGCGCACGACACCTCTGGCGCGTCACTGAGTTTCGGCCACGGGCGGCTCGAGGGTCAATCTTTTGCACCGGTCCCGTGGGACCTTTGCGCTCTGGCCAGTCGTTCTCGAGTCGCAGGAGTTCCCCGGAGCAGTGCTTGCACACTGTGTTCTTCATCTGCTAGTGTATATCGCGGCATTGTGATCCTTGTAGTCGTTCATGGAGTAAGGCCTTCATCTTTGTTGCCTCTTAGTTTTTCCTCCCATCAGCGACCCCTTAAGCACGCGATGTCCTATATGTTTTCTCAGTGTTCGTTAGTCGTTATGTTCCCTTGCATGTTGAGTTTGATTGTGCCTTGCACTTCAGCGCGTGTCACCAAGGTGATGTGTGTTTCGGCCAGCATTTCGAGTGTTCTTGTGACGTCTGTGATTGTCCTGCCGACGGATTCGCTGCTTCCCAGTCAGGTCACAAACCTGTTGGGGGAGGGCATCGACCTTTTCACCCTCGTGCCGAGGACGCGGGTCGAGCTGACATGCATGGCAGACAGTTCGTGCCCACTTCGTTTGGCAGACAGCTCGTTCTGGGGGGTGATGGCCCCCTTGAGGGGAAGCGGAGTTAGTACGGTATCGGAGCAGGGGCTGAAAATGGCGGGTGCATGGCAGACCAACGTCTCGCCCGAACTCCCTCGCGCCCACTCCGCCGGAGGGTCTGGGGCTCCGCAGGGGCGGCGAAGCAGGCCGTCCAGGGCCCTCGGGCGGCCTCCTCCGCGTCGGGCGAGGAGGCTTCTCATCGCAGATCCATCGCCCGTGAACGGGGGGAGGGGCGGCCCCCCTTGCGTCCACTCTGCTAGAAGGGTCTGGGGCTCCTGGGCGGCCCAGGAGGCCGTCCAGGGCCCTCGGGCGGCTTCCCCCCGCGTCGGGCGGCGAGGCGTATCGTTTTGCAGAGCCGTCGCTCGTGGCCAGGCCCGTCCTCTGCTCTTCGAGCGGTGCAGGAGGGCGCCTGCTTACGCTTCAGTCGGGCGTGTCCCTCTACAGGAGGAATATCAAAAAATAGTCCAAAGATAGTCTGGGGACGATTGTTTGACCATTGTGGCGTTTTTGTTTGTTGTGTGTCTCTTTTGTTTTTTTGTTTTTCTCTCTCTCGCTCTCTCTCTCTCTCTCTCTCTCTCTCTCTTTGTTCTTAAACAGAACAAACACATGTTTGTTTCGTCCAAAACCCGCCTGTCGGGGGACATGCCCGACCTAAGCGTAGTTATGCCGCTCCTGGACCTCCCGGGTGGGCCTGGCCAGGAGCAGCGCATGTGGCGGGCGAGCAGGCAGCATGGCTCTCTCCCTGCCCGGGTTCAGTCGGGCATGTCCCTCTACAGAAGGAGTATTCAAAAATAGTTACAAAAATGCACGGGAACGATTTTTTATACAATTCTTTACTATTTGGGGGCATAGCTTGATTATTTGTTTAATTTGAATTCCTCCAAAATCCGCCTGCAGGAGGACATGCCCGACCTAAGCCCAGGGCTAACCCCCCATTGCCTCAGCCCTGGGTGGTGCAGCGGAGATTCCATCCAACCAAGGCTCGCATTGTTGTCTCTTACGGTTTGCTCTTCTGGCGGTGACCACCTGGATGCGCTCCCAAACGTGTGCGTTGACTCTCCCGTCTCTGGATCCGCGCATTCTTGATCATGCGCGAATCATTGCATTTGGCGCGTGTTCTTGCGACCTTGGAGCGGGAGTTACGCGCCTGGCCCTCCTGTGCAGCCATGACAGGATCGGATTCCCCCCCACACCCCGCGCGCACCTTGACCGTCTCAATGACCTCCGCTTGGTTCCCGAGCCCCTCCTCGCACGGTGCTCCGAGAGGAAGCGGCTGCACCCGATATCCTACGTGCTGCACGAGGGCCGCTCGCTCCTCGTGGGCGCGCTGGCGCGCATAGACCAGGTGACTCGATCATGCGCTGCCCCTCCCTGGGGAATGCGAACAGTGCTCAGGTTTAGCCAGGATAGGGGGCCCAAAAAATATACACCACCACCACCTCCCTCCCCCCCCTCCCTCTCGCTGGAAAGAGGAGAGAGGAGGAATCGACGTGGTGGTGGTGTATATATCTTTTGGGCCCCCACAGAACCCCAGGTAAGGGGACCTGGTTAGTGGTAGGGCCCTAGGGTCCCTAAGTTGGCCAGAGTCACTAAACCAGGTCTGCCGTAGCTGGTTTCTTTTTCGGGTGAGGGCCATTCCAGTTCGTGGAACGGGGCGGGAGGGGGGGGCGTCCCCCAGTACACATCACTAAACCAAGTCCCACTAAACCCAGTTCTGCCAACGCCCGAAATGCACTACACCGATCTCGGCCAGGGCACCACCAGGCCTGGCAGGTGCACACGCACCTCAGCCTAACCCAGGGGGGCATATACGTACACCGATCCCGTGCACAGGATGGGCCAGACAAGGACAGGACATGTGTAGAGCATAGATGTCTAGTGGGCGCCCATCTGCTTCGGTATCTGCAGCCTGCTCGTCATCCTCGCCCTGCTGCTCCTGCCGGGGAAATTAGAATATCAGGGCACGTGGATTAGCGACGGGTCCCGTTTCCGTACTTCATCGGCGCGCCGCGTCGCCAAATGAGGCGGCACTGGCGCCATGTACAGGGGGTGCGTTCCCCGATCCGTGGATTGGGCCCCCAGCGCCAGGTCCACGGATCCCTAATCCACGTTAGCATGCGCGCGATCTTTGTTGGGTCGAACATACGACGCATGAGCGGAAACCTCCGGAGGGCCGTGGCATCGGCGCTGGACTTCCCTTCCCGGTCCCCCTGCAGCGCCTCCGGCGCCGCCCCAGTGCGGGGAGGCAGGGGGCCCAGCGCCGACTCTGGAGACCGGTGTGGGCCTCCCAGGGAGCAGGTTTCTGTACTGCGACGGCCTTACGGCACGGCTGGTGCCGCCGACGCTAAAGGGGGGAAGACGACGACGACGACGACGACGACGACGACGACGACGACGAGGACGACGAGGACGACGACGACTACGTTGACGTGCGTCAGAGTCCTAAGGGATTCTGTTTGGGATCTCTTCGGAGCGCTCTGGTAGGCTTCTGGGGGGCAGTTTTGGGGGCCTCGTGGGAGCATCTTGGAGGCCACTTGGGAGCCTCTTGGGAGAATGCTTATGTATTCAGTTGGTTCTCCATTCCTGACGCTCAGGGGCAGACCCTGTCAACTGCCTCTCTGTATTGTTTATTTCTCAGTGAGGATTCCCAATGTGTCGCCGCTTTGGGGGAGGTCTGGGGAAGATGAGGCTCCAGCGAGCAGAACTGGGCCCCCGAGAATGTCTGGCGGAAGTCTGCGGAATTCTGTCAAGACAAGCAAGCCAGAGTCGACATGCGAGCCAACAAGAACTCAAGCGACAAGTGTCGCAGCCAGGCGCAGTCAAGAGACACTCGTACGCAAGCAAGCGGCAGCGAGCGAGCGACACGAAACCAGCAGCTGGGCCAGCGCACGAGCAATCGTAGGCGAGCGAGCGCGCCAGCATCTGCGAAGAGCTGCTCTCCGAGCTCTGCCGGCGGCGCTGCCGCGGGTCTGCATCGGAGCCGCGTGCTTGTGGGCACCCAGGGCCCGCCCACCGCCCCGGCCAGCGCCCCCCCCCCTGGCATCGCTCGGACGTGTGCATGTGTCTTTCGGCGAGGACCATCGAGGAGCATCCTTGATCATTTGGCGAAGAAACCACGCACGAAACCGAACAAAAGCACAGGGAATGGACGCCCGAGCGATGGCCAGCCTCCGTTCCCTGGTGACGTCGCCGCGCCGCTGGTTCCGCCGCGCGGTCGGCTCGCTTCCCCTCTGGCCCGCCCCCCCCCTTTCGGCCGCGTCCTCCGCCCCTTCCCCCCTCCTGCCCGGTGATCGTTGTTCAACTCACTGCTTTGCCGATCGGGGCGGGCCCCCCAACCTCTCCCCCTCCCCCCTGAAGCAGATCCCGGCTATTTTTGGGGCGCCTTTCTTCGGGCGGGTGGAGTCT
>CAUYUJ010005940.1:32286-46341 GCA_963575745.1 Prorocentrum cordatum
GGGGCGAGACGACATGACCGTCTGCCTTCAAGCCGTGCGCCTCCTCCTCCTCCTCCTCCTCCTCCTCCTCCTCCTCCTCCTCCTCCTCCCCACCTGCCGACTCCGTGGACATTGGTTACGCACAGGATGACTTCAAGGAGCTGAGGCGCTACGTTCGGCGCGCCAAGAAGAGGCGCACAGTTCCAACTGGCACGGCGGCGCTCGAGCTTTGGGACCTCTGCCTCTGGCCTGACAGGGCCATGGACCAGCTGCCCCACGGCGTGGGCTTCGAGAGGACGGCGCAGGGGATGCAGTTGTTCGACGAGACCCTCCTGCGAGCGCTGACGCTGATCAGGCGCACGGAAAAGACTCCCCTGTACTGGCACCGCAGCATGGGCATCGGACTCGCCAAGAACGACAAGCCTGGTATGAAGGGAAGGAGAGTTATTCACTCCCTTCCCGCTGTGGGAAAGGGATACTTCGCGTACAAGCTCAAAGCGCAGCTGGCCCCACAGGATCACGGATTCGCACCCCACCGACGTAGGGAGGGAGCTCTGCTGGCGACCCAGGTTCTGGCGTGGCGCCTGAGGCAGTCGGGCTGGTCGTGTGTGGCAACACTCAAAGACATGGCGAACGCCTTCGGCAGCGTGTCCTGGGAAAGGTTCAATGGGGTCATCCTAGACGAGGGCTTGGTGGAGCCGCAGAACCAGACGCTCTGCCGTGACAGGTACCGCCTGTCGGTCGTGGAGGTGGACACGAGCGACGGGGTCCTCTTCTTGAAGACGGGCGAGGGCGGCCTCATGGGGGACCCGTTCGTGGTGCAGGCGGTCGCGGCGGCCTCTGTCGCCCCGTTGACAAGTGGTCCCAGCGACTGTCGATGGTGGGGATCACGGGACCGCTGCGCGGGGGCTTCGAGGACTTCACCATGGATGTCTCGTTGGCCAAGTACGCCGATGACCTGTATCGCGTCATACCCTTGGAGGTCGGTTGTGACATGGACGAGGCCCTCAGGAGGATGAAGAGCAGCGATGACATCCTGGACGAGTGCCTTACGCAATATGGGATGGCGCAGAATCGCGACAAGCAGGTGGCGTGTTTCTTGGTCCAGGGGACGGGCTCGCAGCAGTGCAAGCGGTGGCTACAGCATGCCATCGCACGGGGACGAGTCGACGGACGAGTCGAGGAGGCGACGAGGTACCTGGGGCCGATCGTCACGCAGGACGCCTCGGCTGCCATCGAGGTGGAGCGTAGGATGGCGGCTGCCCGAGCCGCCTTCTATGCCATGGCAGGTTTCTGGTCTGCCAGCACGCCGCGACGCTGGCGGCGCACGGTACTGATCGGTTTAGTGCAAAACACCCTCTTGTCGGCACTTGAGTTTTTTTTGTTTTTTTTTCATTTTTTTCACTGTCTCGCCTCCCTCTGTAAGATTGCTATGCACGGTGCCGCATGCGAACGCAACGAACAGGGGGAGGTCACTGCCCGCATGTGTTCTCAAGAGATCTTGGCTTCCTGGCAATTAGTGCAGTGCGAAATGGAGCTCCGAATCCGTAGGCTAAGCTGGTATCAATCTTGGGCCTCTCGGACTCGGGTGCGCGCGCACGTTTTAGCAATGCTCTTTGGGGCCCTTGGTTTTGAACCTGCGGAAAAGCGGCCGTGTACAGAGGATGGCCTTAGTCAGTTTGCGAGTCCCTGGGCCAAACGCATCCAGGACGACGTTCGAGCCGCGATCGAGGTCATGCCCGACGACAGGGATGTGCTTTTGCGTGTCGCGGGCCGTCCCTGGCTCCTTATCGGGGATAAAGAATTATCTGAGGAGTTCGTTCGCCTGGATTTCAGGCGTCTGCGTAGTCACCATTTCACGGTCACAATTGCGCCCCCTGGCCCACTTTGCGGTGTCTCTGACCCTGGTGCCCCTGGTGGGCTCGGCCCCCTCCCCGACCTTGTTGCCCTGTACGTGTGTTCCTGGCCGAAAGGGGAGGGGGCGCAATGTGGCGATTCTTTCTGCACGAAGAGGGGGCTCACTGAGCACTAGAGGCACAAGCACGGCGCGTATAATTTAGCTGCTCTGCTTTGCCCGTCCAACGAATGTATTGTGCGTAGGAAGATTTTCTGGAATAGGCAAACGGCCTATCGACACCTTGAGGGTTCGATATTCAGGGGGCATTGCGGAACGAGCGGGCCGAGTGCGATTGCGACCAGAGTTGAACCGAGGGATCTTGCGTGCCGCATTTGCTCGTGCGAGTCGGCTGACTACGACGACCTCTGTAGCCATCTGCGGGCTCATCTTCCCTGGTCGGTTTCTTCGGGGGCGTGTTTCCTCGCGCGGCAGCGACTTCGCCATGACCTCGGACGTGGCGATGCCCTCTTGGATGGCGAGGGCGGCCTCGCCCCCTGCATCGGCGCCGCGCCCGAAGCGGGGCAAGGCAGGCAACCGCATGGAGAAGGCCGACCAGCTGCTGGTCATCATCGCGAAGCTGGCCCTCGCCACGGCCCGACAGGCGGCGCAGCTCGAGAGCGCGTGCTACACCGCGATGTTCATCAGCGAGGCCGAGGGCAGCCTCGGGCAGGTGTGCCGCAATAGCGGCATCGAGTACGACGGCGAGAGCAAGAGGCTCCGCGAGAAGGTCGCGGGCGGGGAGTCGGTCGACTTCAAGGCCCGCGGGCCGCCTCACGTCCACCTCTTCGGCGCCATCATCAAGCGCAGCATGGAGATCACGGCGCCGGGGGGGGGGGGGCTCCGAACGCAGACGGGCACAAGATCTTCCTCGAGTACTGGCAGCAGGTCATCGCCGCCAAGAAGCCACAGGAGATCGCGGAGCAGGTCCTCTACTGCAAGCATCGCAAGGCGAGGGCCACGGGCGAGGAAGCCAAGGGGGTCCTTTCGTTCGTGCTGAACTCGAGGGTGCCGTCCGCCAACTCCCTGTACCCGATCCTGGTGGACTACCTCGTGAAAGTGGAGAAGGCGGAGGCGGTGCACGGCCCAGCTCCGAGGGGCCCCTTGGAGCGCGAGGCAGGCAGTTTGCTCCAGGCTCTCAATCAGTTCTAATGGCCAGCAGTGAGAGGCTGGCAGCCTTGATTGCAAGGGGTATTGTCAGCCCTGCAGTTTTGTCCTCGACGAGAGTGGCGACGGTGTATGCTTCACCGCTCATGCCCTCGTCCGCCGTGCAAGTGCTGAGTCCGACCCGCCGAGCACGCAGAGGGAAAGGGGCGGGTGGCGGGAGGGACGCTGCTTCGAGCCAGTCTCTGCCCGCCGCCCCTGCACCCAATTTTTTAAGGCGTTCCTCGGGTAGTGCACACCGACCCCCTGCACGGGAGGTTCACTCCTCGAGGGAAGTCGGGGCGGCGCTCAACAGCAATAGAAGCACTCACGGGGATCGGCTCGAGGATGGGACGGGTGGGACGTTGGAGGGTGGGGGGTCGGGAGTGACGGATCCGCGAGCTGGTCCCCGTGAGGGGGGCACCCGCTAGGCTGCGCGCCATTCGGCGGGCCGCTCCCTGGGGCCGTGCGTGCGGAGCCCGACTGGCCATGGTGGCCACCAAGGTTGACTAGTCCTCATTTCGATTGTCGCGAAGCGACGCCCAGGTGGGAGGCTGATTCGAGACTTCCGTCTGACCGCACCCAAGGGTTCCGAGCCGAGCCGAGCCTCCTCCTCCCCCTCCTCTTCCTCCTCCTCCTCCTCCTCCTCCTCCTCCTCCTCGGGGGATGGGCCCGGAGTGTCCTAGAGAAGTTCGTTCCGGATGTCGAGGTGGACTGCGTGCGGACTTTGGTCGGGGCCAGGGATGAAGACCAAAATGCATCCACATGGAATGAACTTCATTTTTCGCTCGCCGTCCCCGGGTTTTGCGTTCAGAAGTCCACGCAAACATCCGCTGCAGCACGTGTGCAAGGTCCCTTTACAGGAGAAATCTCCCAAAAGTAGTCCAACGATAATCTGGGGACGATTGTTCTGTGATCTCTTTGACTCGTCTTGCGTACCTGTCCTCCAAAATCCGCCTGCAGGAGGACGTGCCCGACCTGACATCTGCGCCGATTGCCCATGTCTTCGGCGAGGCTCCTCGGCACATGCGTGCAGTGCGCCGCCCGCGTCGTCCGCCCCTCTCGCCTCCGCGCCGCCACCGAAGGTCACCGAGCGCGTTCCACTACACTCGCAGAGTGCCTACTCGCAAACGTCCGAACAAAAACAGGCTTTCTTCGATGTAATAGATTGTGCCCCCCCCCGCGGCGGATCCAGGCCATTTTCGAGTAGTGAAGCTGAGGAGGGGAGGAGGAGGAGGAGGAGGAGGAGGAGGAGGAGGAGGAGGAGGAGGAGGAGGAGGAGGAGGGAATGGACGTCCGAGAGATGGCCAGTACTACGTTACACAGATTTGCGGAGGTTCTCGCGGGTTTCGTTGGTCGGTGCTGGGCCACCTATTCCCGCCACCCCTGGCGGCGACTGGCTCAGGCCCCGGCGCTCTCCGCGCGCCGTTGCAAGGAGTGCGCATGGAGATCAGGGCTCCGGCGCGGACCCAAGACAAATTCGCGTGGGACTCTGACACTTTATGTGTGTGTGGTTTCTCCGCCTTGTCGCTACGCGCGAGGCCGCGACCGCCAAAAGTGTCCGGGCGTGTGGGTGTGCAGTTTGACTCCCTTCTTCTTACTCCCCTGTGCGCTCCTCTTCCTCCCAAGCTCCAGGGCGACCCTTCGCTCTTTTTAAAAGTGTGCGCAGCGGATCTTGTACCATCCTGGAGTAAGAGACCAATGTGATATCAGTACCATCGTCGATTCGAGCGCTTTGGGGCACGCCGAGCGGGGGAACCTCCCGCTTCGAGGGGGGGTGGGTCGGGCTGCGCCCTCCCTGGCCGGTCCTGGGACTGCAGGAGTACCAAACATTTACAAGTGTCCAGACGGCGCGCCCTTCGCAGGGCCCGTGCCGTTCACAGTACAGTCGGACCGACGTGTAAGATCGAGATCGGCTCGGGGAGGGTACCCTAGCGTTTTTCGTGTTTGTTGGATGTTCTTATGCATCCTGGGGAGGGTGCCCTTGGATGTTCTGTGTGATTTGGCCAGCGGAGGGGGCCTCATGTTCTTGATGGATGTTGTTTTGGCCCAGGTCCGACTGAAGGCCGTCCTCTTCTCGAGGCTCCTTTGCATCCCCGCCAGCTGGCCCGGCCGTTTCCCAGGCTCGCCCACGTTCCCGCCCGACCGTGCAGCCTCAGGCGTGCACTGGCAACTCAGGCTGGCTCCCCAAGTTCCCAAGATGTCCCGCTCAGAAGAGCCATATTGCTCGACAGGGGCTAGAAGAAGAGGGCGCGAGGCGTTTGTGGCCAGGCGCCGCCGTCATGTAGGCCGCGATGGGGGCTGGCGAAGTCTACGCCGCACAACGGGTTTGCTTTTCCCCTTCTTCCCCCCAGGACATCCCGAACACGTCCTTTGCGATTGTCCCGGACTGCGACGACTGCAGCAGCAGGGCCGCGGCCGATGTGGCCGAGCCGCTGATGTTGTGCTGCCCGGAGAGGTGGTCGAAGTTCGCGGGCATCGGCCCGGTTCGGTCGGGTCAATACAGATGGTCACCTCTACCTTTGTCCCGCCATTCCTTCCCTCCTCCCCGCGCATATCTCCAGTCACGCTCCCTGCCCCTGAGGAGGATGAGGCGTGAATGTTGCCTCATCCCCTTCCTCCTTGATCGCCGCTCGGGGCTCAGGAGAGTTGACCGACCTGTGAGGAGTGATCAGACGCCCACCTAGCGATTCTCACATCCTCTTCGCAACCGCCCTCTGCCAGGGGTAGGGAGAACATGTCAACAGAGCCACGGTACACAGTCAGCGTGTCTCCAAGCGGTACGACTCGCGCAGTTTATTCTCAGTCGGTGGCAACGTCATCCGTATCTCAGCTGGGTGACATCAGCCACGAACTACGCAAGCAATGCACTGTCGTGCTAAGTTTTGAGTCGGACTCACTGCTGGCCCGCCCAGAATACCCCCCCCACCGACAACAAAAGAACCCCGAACCCTAACAACACAGTGAAGACGTGGCCTCACTTAGGTCCCCCTGCTTGCGGTAGGGATCGTAGGTCTGGGCGGTTTTGTTCCATACATCTGCAGATCAAATCCCCTATCCCTAGTTTTTGTGGCCCTCCTACGCTGAGGTCCCCTTCCAACGGGTTATGGGGTCCTTTTACTGTTAATTCCCCCCCTCGCCAAAGGAATTTACGGTAGAGGGAAACAATACATGGACACTCCCCCTTGTTCCCCCAAGTAATAAAGGTTGGCACGCGCAGGGGAGACTACGGGCGAGGTGCAATTCATCAGACCCACCGCCAACTTTGAACCCTGGGGGGAAGGGGGAGGCGTTGACCAAAGAATGTGACATGAATCGGAAACTGGAACACATATACATATGTATATGTATATATATATATATATATATATATATTACCAGTGGCGGACGGTTTTTCAATCCCCGGACTTTTTCGAGGGTCGGGGACGACGTCGGGGTGGTGTGGTGTACACGTTTCCCCCGTTTCCCAACTGAAACAACGAAACATGTATACACCAGGATCCCTCTATCCACCAGGATCCGCGTTCCTGTGCGAATTTCAGCGCAGGGTCGGAAAAAGCGTCGGTCTATAGAGCTCGTGTTGCCAAGGAGTGTTCGCTCTTCGTTTCGGAGGCCTGTGTGACGAGGCCGGGTGCCAGGTCCGGCGCGGAAGCGATTGCCCCCCCCTCTGCGGAGGCCCGCGCTGAGGCCCGAGGACCAGGGCCCTCCCTGCCCATCGGTCGTTGAAGGTAGGTATCTTCTTGGGTTCCCAGGGGCCAGTCTGCTTTCAGCGCCTTCCTACGTTCGGGTCGGGCATGCCCTCCTGCAGGGGGGATTCTGGACGAACAATGACACATCGCAGCACATAAATCCCAACGTGGTCAAAATCAGTCGAACAATCGTCCCCATCCCCAGACTAATGTCTGACTGTTTTTGCAGATCCCTCCTGTAGAGGGACGTGCCCGACTTAATCCTACTTCAATGGTCGAGTGGCTTCACCTTCTCCGTTCTCATTGCGGGGTGGACGGGACCCGATCTGCTTTCAACGCCCTCCTACTTCACGTTTCTGCCTGCTTCCTTCCGACCGATGGGCACGGCCTCTCCCTCGGCAGAGGAAGCAGAGGGAGGAGAAGGGGCAGGGAACGAGGAGGACGCGGAACGGAGCGAGGTTCGGCCCTTCTCTCGGGCCACTCCGGGAGCGCAGCTCGGGCCCCGGGTCGGGCGTTCGGGAATGGGGGGGGGGCGGTACATGGGGGGGCGTCGAGGGTTGCACGAAAGGGGCCTCAGAGGGGCCCTAAACGAGCTCCTGAGCTCCTTAGGGCCCCGAAGGGGGTACGAAAGGTGCACGGAAGGTGCACCTTCCCTACCCCATCTATCGCCCCCCCAATTCGTGAGCGCCCGACTCGGGAGGTCCCGTGCGCGGAGCGGCGGCCCGTCGCCCGCGCGTCGGCGTTCGACGCCCTGCCCGACAGGCCCTGGGCGTTTTTTTGTTCGTGCCCGTCTGCCTCGGGCCCCCGAGCGCTCCGCCGTGCTGCCCGTCGCCCCCTCTCGCGACCTGGGCTCCCCACTGCCACCCTGCTTGTTGTTAGTGGGCGTGGCTGAAGTGGTGGCGCCCAAACCGCCATGCAGCCATCGAGGAAGTCGTGGAGGAATGGGGCGGGGCAGGCAGCTCGCCTGCGACGGCTTTGTGCGATTTCCTTGGACTTCCTGATGGGTCCCCGTGCATTCCGATGGCGGGTTTCCCATGCACCCCTTGACATTCTCTCGACGGGCGCTCAGAGCGATTCCTGGAATATCCCTTTGAGATCATTTCGAGCTCTTGCTTCTCCTCTGTGTTTTTTTGGGGGTCCTGGAAGTTAGATTCCTTTGAGATTCTTCTGGGGGTCCCTTCTGATTCCGTTGACATGACTCCTGCTTGTGGTTATTTGGGGTTTCCTTCGAGCTCGCTCTTTTCCATCATTTTGGATACTTTGGGGTTCGTGAGGTTCCTTGTGGCTCCTCTCCGATTCCTTCGAGGATCCTTTCAGCTCTTTCGTGTGTCGACCGCCGCGCCGAACCCCGCGGACACGAGTTGATCTCATTCTTCACCGCTGGGGGTTTCGCGGAGCGCGTCCGCGACATCCCTCCAGGGACTCTTCCGCAGGATCTCCTGAGGAAATCGGGGGCCCCCAAACGGGTTGGTGACCACACCGTGTGGTGAGTCGGTGGGGATTCGGGGTCACTGCACGGTTTTGGGACTCGGGTCGTTTTCCGAGGACGCCTCGGGCGACAGGGGCCTCCGGGGACTCCCCCGCAGGATCCCCGGAGGAAAGCAGTTTCTGTAATGCGAAGGCCTTGCGGCCGGTGCCGCCGACCCTAAGACGACGAAGATGAAAGGAAGGGGGGGTGCAGGGTGAGGAGGAGGAGTGGCAGGAGGAGGAGGAGGATGAAGGGGTGCGTCGGTCGATTTCTCTTCGTCTGTTGCCTCCGATCCCTCCGGGGACTCTCCCGCAGGATCCCCTGAGGAAAGCAGTTTCTGTATGAGGGTAGCGATAACGGGCTCCTGGCGTCCGCGCCAGTCTTCGTGCTTCTCGTGCTCCTCGTCCCTATCCTCGTCCACCTGGGGGTGCAGTTCCCTCTCCTCCCCTTTCAGCAGGGTCCCTGGGCGGCGCGTGTTGCTTGTCGTTCGGAGGTTCCTGTGCTGGCGGGGTCGCTGATAGAGAGATCGCCGCCCGACATGTTTGGCGTTTGTTTGTTTGTTTGGTTTGGCTTTCTTTTGTGCTGGCGGCATCGCGGGGGGACCGCTGCTGCTTGCTTCCCAGGGCCAGGTGCAAGTCGAGTTGCTGCCCCACTGCTAGCGCTTACGACTCGGTACCCAAAGGGGGCAACTGAGATCGAAGGTCAGCGGTACAGGTGCACTTTTTAAGCAGCGATGTTTCCCGAACCTGGGCCGACACGTATTTACTCCCACGGATTGTTCCAGGGCGGGGTGGCGGGGGTGTTAGATATGAATTGTTTTATTTGGAAGAAAACATTAACGAAGCACATCGTTTAGCGAATGTTCGGTAATGCTGTAATGCTGGGCGGATGGAGCGACAGCAGATGGCAGCAACTGCGATCGGCGCAGGAGAGGAAGAGGCAACTCGCCAGGTCTGGCGAGCCGCGCGCCGAAGGGCGCAGGGTTGGGAAACCCGATCGCGCATTACAGTGAAGCTCCATAGTACGGACGGGTAACCTTCCCAAGGGCCCCCTTGCGTCCTTAGAGTTGTTCGTCGGTGCGCCGCTAGAAGAGTTTAGAAACTGGGGTGTCCAAGGACCGTCCAGGGGTCTCGTGTCTTTGCAGCGCGTCCGTACTACAGATTTTGATTGTATTCAGATTCGAACGACTCCCGCTCGAGAGATGAGCGTTTTCTTATTCGGCGTTCCGACATTGGGCGGACGGGGGGGGGGGCGGGGGGGGAGGTCTGGCTCCGGACCTCTGCTTCGCGCGGCTGCGTGCAAAATTGCGCCCTATGGGAGAAGCTCCACCTGCTTGAAGCAGGCGCCGAAGACAGCCAAGGTCTGCTCCAGAAGGGGAGGGGGAGGGGGGGTGCGAGGGCCCGCGCCGATCGGCGAAGCAATGACAATAGACAACGACCACGAGCGAGCGGCGGGGCGCTGGCGGGACGCCCAGGGATCACCCGCCCCCGCTGGGTTTGGCGGGCCGCGGAGGGCGGAGCGCGCGCGAGACGGGCCCAGGGCCCCTTTCGGAGTCTCTGGAGGTCTGAGAATCCCCAGGGCGGGAGGGCGGGGAGGGCGCCACGGCCTGCGGCGCTTCCCCGCCGGGCCTTGGGACACCTGCGCTCGTGCGCGCAGGGAGGAAGAGACAGAGAGAGAGAGAGAGAAACATAGAGAAAGGAAGGAAGAGAGAAGAAGGCGGGCTCGAATGGCTTCCACGTTTGGGCGCTTTTGACCACTCTGGTGGGGCAATGTTGGGCACGTTCGGGTTCTTCTGGAAGCGCGCACTGTTGGGCGCCTTTTGCACATCTCTGGTTTGAAAAGAGCATCGCATGAGCGTCATTCCAAGTGGTGCGACTTCAATGCTCGCCGGCTATACTACAGTTGTGCCGGTCATTCAGAAACCTCCCGTCCTCGCCTTGGCCCAGCGTTTCTTCGGCAGGTTCCAGGAAGCTGGCCCATTTGACCTGGGCGTCCTCAAGGTGGAACAGCTTCGCGATCCGCCAGAAACGTTTCCGACCCCCCCCCGAAGTTATCATGAGTTTTGGACCAGTCGTATTATGACAATAGTGTCATCCTACCCCTCCTGGCCGTAGACTCCCGCTGACAACACGAAGCCGAGGAGGGCGCGACGAGGAGGAGGAGAACAGGAGGAGGCACGGCAGACATGACGACCACGGCAGACGGGGGAAGGGGGAGCAGGAGAGAGGAGGGCGGGAGGGGCCGGAGCCTAGATCTCCAGCATGGCGTGCTTGTTCTCGCACCGTGGGCCCCCAGCGGTCTTGACTCCCTCCCCGTGATCAGCTCTTAGCCCCAAGATGTTTCCTGACGGTCCCGGGGCCCGGTGGGGACCCCTTGCGGAGGCATGCGAATTCCAAAAACCTTGCGCCGTGCTGTTTCCGCATCGCGAGAGGGAGGGGGGGAGTCTAAGGCGAAACGCCCGGACCGTCCTACGGACGCGCTTTGTGGTGCGAAGAGGGTGAGGTACCTCTACGGAAGACGAGGAGGCATGAGAGAGGGTGGGAGGGATTCAGAATGAGGGGGAGGAGGCGAAGGAGGAACAAGAGGGAGGAGCAGGAGGGAGAAGATATGCGGGAAGGGAGAGGGAAGACGTACAAGCCGCACAAAGCCCCCATCCCTCCCCAGACATCTGGCGTCTCGACCTCTACGGCTCACCGACCTCTCGACCGATTCCCCGGGGCCGTTTTTTCGTCCCGAGTCGCTTTTTGAGGGCCCCGAGGCCCGGTGAAGGCCCCAAGAGGCCGAGAATTATCAAAAACCGCCATTCCGATTTTCCGAGACGCCGGATGTGTCTGGGTCCGGCCGGAAAGAGCCGGGCGGGCACCCCTCTGGCGCACCCCCGGAGGTCTGCAGGCCCTGCGGCAACTCGTCGGCCAGCCGGGGCCCTCCCGCCGACGAGCGGGCCTCCCGCGCGGAGGAGGGGAGGGGGTCGGCGCACGGGAGGAGGGGAGGAGAGGGGAGGGGAGGGAGGGGGGGGGAAGTAGCTTCCTTCCCTTCGGGCGGCTCCCTGTTTTCAGAGTTGCCATCTTGTCTTGTATTTCTCAAGGGACGAAAAACCACCCCGACCGAACAATTGGCGTTTACTAGACGGCCTTGGGCGTTTACGAAACAGCCCTGCCCTGTTCGATTCCTTCTATGGGCGCGTTTACTAAGCGACCTCGCGGGATGGCTACTATGAGAATGGATTTGTTGCCTTCTAATTTCTGCACAGGGTATCCGTACGCCTATAGGGACCAGGGCCTGGAGCCAGAAGGGCAGGCACCGGATATCTATATGTTATATGTATCGGCTCGGCGCGGCCCCCTTGGACCGTCGCGACGGCCCAAACTGGCTCCAAGATGCCCCAGGAGCGCACCAGGGGAGCTACCAGGTGGTCAAAGTGGTTCTCAGGCGGCCCAAGAGTGCTCCAATATTATCCAATACGGGTTCAAGACGGGAAGAGAACCTTCCAAGAGGGCGTCAAAGATCCCCACGAAGACCCCCCAAAAGTCCCCGAATGTGTAAACAACATGTATGTGCCTTTGTTGTCATAATCAATTGTAGTGCCCTTGCGGGGCCTCCACCAGCCGAAAATGTGCTAGCAGGGCCCTCGAGATCGCTCGAAGACGGACCCAGAAGTCCATAACAAAGCGCCCAGACGGCCTAAGAGGGCCTCCCAACCAGCCAAATAACGCACCAAGGCGGCGCACGATCCCCCCATGAGGGCCACTGAGACCACAAGCATGCTCCCAAGATCCGCCCATAACCCCCCGAGAAGCCCTTAGAGGCCCCAATCGACCCCCAGGAGGCGAGAGGTTTGTTCTCCGGAGAAGGGTTGGGTCTCTGGAGAAGGGTTGATCCTCTTGGTGGACATTTGTATCCTGATGGAATGTTGATGACGGTGGCAGAAGAGTTGATTCTCCGTGTGAGACCCTATCAGGGATCGTCAACATGCTGCCGAACCTCACTGTCTCGAACCTAGATGCGATCCCTGAAGAAGACGCCGATGATTTCGCACCACTCTAGCCTCGGCTACCCGGAGAACCAACTCATCGTTGTTTTTCCCCATATCCTAAGGATTGGGGTTCTTGTTATTACTCTGACGCCTCCCACGCGCGGACTCCTTCCTCCTTCCTCCCGCTCGCGCCTCCCTCCTCCCAATGATAATCACCAGATAAGACAAGACAAGATAATATACTACAAGATAAGATAAGATAGCACAATATATGATAAGGTAAGATAAGATATATGACAAGGTATGATAATATATAAGATAAGACAGCCTATGGAGTAATAAGATAAGACAAGATATGATGCGATAAGATGAGTTGATATAAGATAAGCTAAGACAAGATAAGAGATTTCAAGATAAGATAAGATAGAGGGTAATAAAGGTCAGATAAGATAGGGCTCGATAAGATAAGATGAGACTCGCTCTCACTCAGACTCACTCACAGTCACATTCACTCACACTCACACTCTCTCATGATCACAAAACGCTGCCAGGGGCATCATTTGGGAGCCCCAAGGGGGAGCCACCCTGGCTGATCTCACGAGCCCGTTCGCGCCGATTTTGGTGGGACGTCTCAGCTAGAATTGCCGTTTGGCCTCCCCAACATGTATCTCTTGAGAGCCTCATGGTCGCAAAACGCTGCCAGGGGCATCATTTGGGAGCCCCAAGGGGGAGCCACCCTGGCTGATCTCACGAGCCCGTTCGCGCCGATTTTGGTGGGACGTCTCAGCTAAAATTGCCGTTTGGCCTCCCCAACATGTCTCTCTTGAGAGCCTCATGGTCACAAAACGCTGCCAGGGGCATCATTTGGGAGCCCCAAGGGGGAGCCACCCTGGCTGATCTCACGAGCCCGTTCGCGCCGATTTTGGTGGGACGTCTCAGCTAGAATTGCCGTTTGGCCTCCCCAACATGTATCTCTTGAGAGCCTCATGGTCACAAAACGCTGCCAGGGGCATCATTTGGGAGCCCCAAGGGGGAGCCACCCTGGCTGATCTCACGAGCCCGTTCGCGCCGATTTTGGTGGGACGTCTCAGCTAAAATTGCCGTTTGGCCTCCCCAACATGTCTCTCTTGAGAGCCTCATGGTCGCAAAACGCTGCCAGGGGCATCATTTGGGAGCCCCAAGGGGGAGCCACCCTGGCTGATCTCACGAGCCCGTTCGCGCCGATTTTGGTGGGACGTCTCAGCTAGAATTGCCGTTTGGCGCCCCCAACATGTATCTCTTGAGAGCCTCATGGTCGCAAAACGCTGCCAGGGGCATCATTTGGGAGCCCCAAGGGGGAGCCACCCTGGCTGATCTCACGAGCCCGTTCGCGCCGATTTTGGTGGGACGTCTCAGCTAGAATTGCCGTTTGGCCTCCCCAACATGTATCTCTTGAGAGCCTCATGGTCGCAAAACGCTGCCAGGGGCATCATTTGGGAGCCCCAGGGGGGGTCCACCAGGGGCTTCATAGTCACCAAACGCTGCCAGGGGCAGCATTTTGGCTTCCCAAAGAGGAGTCGACCCGGGCCTCCTAGTCGCCAGACACTGCCAGGGGCACCATTGGGATTCAGACTCGCACCCAGACTCACTCATACACAAGCTCACTCACACTCAGATTCATTTCTTCAGAGTCAGGCACACACAGACGTACCCATACTCAGACTCACCCACACTCAGGCTCACCTAACCCAGACTCCGTCAGAAGCCAGTAGCGAAGAGAGCAGAGAGGAGAGAGAGAGAGAGAGAGAGAGAGAGAGAGAGAGAGAGAGAGAGAGAGAGAGAGAGAGAGAGAGAGAGAGAAGAGAGAGAGAGAGAGATAGAGATAGAAGAGAGAGAGAGAGAGGAGAGAGAGAGAGAGAGAAAGTGGAGA
>CAUYUJ010005940.1:46441-57366 GCA_963575745.1 Prorocentrum cordatum
TTACTAGTAGTAGTAGTAGTAGTAGTAGTAGTAGCAGTCGTAGTCGTAGCAGTAGTGGTAGTAGTAGTAGTAGTAGTAGTAGTAGTAGCAGTAGTACCAGTAGTAGTAGTAGCAGTACTAATGGAGTGCTGGTGGTAGTAGTAGTAGTAGTAGTAGTAGTAGTAGTAGTAGTAGTAGTAGTAGTAGTTGTTGTAGTAGTTGTAGGAGTTGTAGGAGTTGTAGTAGTAGTAGTAGCATCAGCAGTAGTAGCAGTAGTCGTAGTAGTAGTGGTGGTAGCAGTAGCAGTAGAAGTAGTAGTAGTAGTAGTAGTAGTAGTAGTAGTACCAGTAGTGGTCGCAGTTGTAGTAGCAGTGGTAGTACTAATGGTAGCTGTGGTAGTAGTAGTGGTAGTGGTAGTGGTAGTGGTAGTGGTAGTGGTAGTGGTAGTAGTAGTAGTAGTAGTAGTAGTAGTAGTAGGAGTCGGAGTAGTAGTAGTAGTAGTAGTAGTAGTAGTAGTAGTAGTAGTAGTGGTAGTATTAGTAGCCGTGGTACTAGTAGTCGAAGTCGTGTCAGTCGTAGTCGTAGTCGTAGTCGCCGGCGTAGCAGCAGTAGTTTTGGAAGTAAGAGTGATAGTTGTAGTAGTAGTGGTAGTAGTAGGAGTAGTTATAGTAGTTCTAGTAGTACTAGTAGTAGTAGTAGTAGTAGTAGTAGTAGTAGTAGTAGTAGTAGTAGTAGTAGTATCAGCAGTAGTACTAGTAGTAGTAGTAGTAGTAATAGTAGTAGTAGTAGTAGTAGTAGTAGTAGTAGTAGTAGTAGTAGTAGTAGTAGTAGTAGTAATAGTAGTAGTAGTAGTAGTAGTGGTGGTCGTAGTAGTAGCCGTCGTAGTAGTAGTGGCAGTCGTAGTCGTGGTATTCGTCGTCGTCGCCGTCGTCGTAGTAGTAGTAGGGGTGCACATGGTCTTCGTGTCGCTACAAACCTCACCTTCGTGTACTCTTCTTTTGTTTCAGGCCTAATAGAACTCCTACAAGGGGAATTACGAAAACCGTAGTTTCAAACCTGGCCTTCGTGTCTTTCGCGCCAATGCCTACCTTCGTGCACTATTCGCTGTAGAGGCTGTAGATTGGATTCGCATTAGAAAGTAAGCAAAAACGGGAGTTTTACATTTGTCCTTCGTGTCGACGTCGGATTTGGAGCAACCGCCACTGCCAGCCGCTTCATTTCGGCACAACCCTCTCGAGGATCGTGGGCCTGGCCGTCCGACGCGCGATTCCGGCGCGCACTTCACTAGGATCGTGGCCCTGGTCCAATTGGGAGCGCTGCCGAAGGCCCACCGACGTCCAATTCCGGCACGCCGCTCACGAGGATCGTGTCCTGGCCCACCTGGGAGCGCTGCCGACGGCCCACCGATGAGCCATATCGGCGCACCCCTCACACGGATCGTAGACCTCGCCACATTTGGATCGCCGCCCGACGCTGAAGTTCGGCACACCTCTCACATGGATCGTGGCCCTGGCCCACTGTGGAGCGCTGCCGACGGCCCACCGACGCCCAATGCCGGAACACCCGTCACGAGGATCGTGGCCCTCTGGTCCAGTTGAGAGTGGGTTTTCATAAGGACGTCGTTCTGGTTTTATTCGGGAGCGCATTCTGGTTTTATTCGTTTCTGGTTCGTGATGGTTAGGGGGAAGAGGAGGAAGAGGAGGATGAGGAGGAGGAGGAGGAGGAAGAGGAGGGAGAGGAGGCGGAGGAGGGGGAGGAGGAGGAGGATGAGGAAAGCGAGCACGAAAAGAGGAACGCTGTTTTCTCGTTTTCCACAATGGCTTTGCGAACCTCACCTTCGTGTACGATTGGCTCTATAGCCCCTGTATTATATTCTTACGAGCGAACGGCGAAATTGTGGGTGTCCGAACCCTTTCTTGGTGTACTATAAGAAAAAGTGGGTTTCCCTCATCTTCGTGTACGATTACCTCTATAGCCCCTGTATTGTTTTCCTATCAGCGAATGGCGAAATTGTGGGTTTCCGAACTTTTGCTTCGTGTACGATTAAAGTCCGACTATTCTATGTTATTATATTCGGTTTTAACTGACTGTGTAGAACCCGAACCCGAACCCGAACCCGAACCCGTACCCTTACCCATTCATTCTGAGTAGACACGAAGGTGAAGTTTGACCCTGGTAGTAGTAGTAGTAGTAGTAGTAGTAGTAGTAGTAGTAGTAGTAGTAGTAGTAGTAGTAGTAGTAGTAGTAGTAGTAGTAGTAGTAGTAGTAGTAGTAGAAGTAGTAGTAGTAGATAGTAAGAAGTAGTAGTAGAATAGTAGTAGTAGTATAGATAGTAGTTAGTAAGTTAAAAGTCGGAGGAGAGGAGGGAAAAAAAAAAAGGGAAAGGCAGCAGGAGGAGGGAAGAGGAGGAGGAGGAGGAGGGAGGAGGATAGTAGTAGTACAGTAAGTAGTAGTAGTATATGTAGTAGTAGTAGCAAGCAGGCAGCAGCAAGCAGTAGTAGTACTCAGTAGTATTAGTAGTAAAGTACTATAGTAGAGTAAGTAGTAGTAGTAGTAAGTAGTAAGTAAGTCGGTGGTCCGTCGTCGGTCGTCGTCGTCGGTCGTTGTCGTTCCGTCGTCGCGTCGGGTCGTCGTCGTCGTTGTCGTCGTCGTCGTCGTCGTCGTCGTCGTCGTCGTCGTCGTCGTCGTCGTTGTCGTCGTCGTAGTAGTAGTAGTAGTAGCAGCAGCAGCAGCAGGAGTAGTAGTAGTAGTAGTAGTAGTAGTAGTAGTAGTAGTAGTAGTAGTAGTCCTGGGGCCGTCGGCTGCCCGCCGCCCGCTTTGTCGCCCGCCCGCGACGTGGTTTCCTCGCCCCTTCCCCCCACTCCCGCCCGTCCAGGGCCCCGAACGGGGGTCAGGCCGTTTTCCGCCAACATAATGAACGGGTCCCACGCACCTGGAACCGCTGGCTTCAGCCCATCGTCTTCCTGTGTCACCTTTGTCCCGCCCTGGCAGTTGGCCGCCCCATGCTGGTTCGGTGTGCAGCCTCCCCCCCTCCCCTCTCCCCCCGTCAGCTGTTTGGCTCGTGAGTAACTGCCTCGCACATTCTCTCGAGCTGCACCTCTCGTGCCATCCACCCGACCAAGTGATGGCGCCCAAGTTCTCGAAGCCTGTGCCGATGCCGTGGCCCGCAAAGGCGTGCGCCGCGTGGGAGGCACCAACCTCCAACGCAAGACCGACGCAGCGCCCTGTCCAGCAGGTAAGCTTGTCGGAGAGCGAAGGCGAGGAGCACGACATGGCGTCCGAGGCGGCGACCTTTTCGGACGGCACCGACGGTGCACGCGGGATCAGCTACCCCCGCTGAGGACGCCGATGGAGGCGGCGGTACGGGGGCCGCCCCCAGTGCCGCCGCCTCCGATGGCGCCTCGGCGATGCCTGCATCGGCGGTGGTGCCAGTGACATCAGCCGCCCTGGCGGCGGCAGCCACGCATGCCGACTTCACCGCAGAGCAGCAGCGCGGGCTGGACGCGCTCACCCTCGCGCTCCACAACCTTCAGCTGAGGGAGCATGCCGTGGGCGGCCGCGGCGGCCGTGGGGCGCGCGGCGAGGCAGACGGCGAGCGCGCCGTGGACGACGGGGCCGCCAGCGAGGCCCCGAGCGCTGCGACCACGGGGGCCCTCAGCGGCCGTGGGGGCAAGCGCCACCGCCGACGCAGCAACAAAGCCGTCTACGGCCAGGCCCCCCAGTCGAGCGACGGCGCGCCAGCCGCGCTCGAAGACGTAGAGATGATGACGGAGAAGAACTACGCTGAGGCGGGCTACGTCCACTGCATGGGCGCATATTGGGCACCGCCGCACCGCCGGGGCTGGTGTCGGAGCTGCACGGCGCTGGACGACTGGAAGTTTATGGCGGCGGAGTACGTGGACGAGCTCAGCTGTGCGGAGATGCGTCGCTATGCGATGGCCAAGAAGGACAACGATAAATACTCCGAACTGAGGAGGGGCAAAGAGGGGCAGCTCAAGCTGTACATGTAATCGAACTGCGTGGCGACGTCGGAGGGCATCTCCGAGCGCGAGGCCGCGACGCGCGCTGCGCGCGCGAACAAGGGCCCAGGCTCCATCGACCATGCCGCCAAGCGGGTAGCGAAGTTCCGTGCGAGCTTTGACTACATCAAGGAGGGCATGGACGTCCTGGTGGGGTTCGCGCTCTCTGAGGAGGGCTTGCTTGCCCTGCAGAGGTCAACGGAAGGCGTGGGGGTGGGCATCGGCCCCGAGAGCACAGGCGCCCCCCCAGCCACGGAAGAAGTGGCGAGGGAGGTGGGCCGCCCAATGGCGAGGGAGGCGGGGGCGGTGCCAGGGCCGCCCCGCGCGCCACCCCCGCCCCTCGAGGAAGAGCCTCCCAGTGACGAGGAGAACGACCCCCAGCCCGACGTGGACGCGGAGGACCAGGGGCCCCAGCTGACCGAGGCCCAGACCGTGAAGGAGGTAGCGGACATCGAGCCCTTGCTGCGACTTGGCCGATCCAAGAAGTTGCCGAAGCGCACGGCGCGGGCCCATGGCGCCCTCAAATTCGAGACCTTGCGCGCCCACATGCTGGGCGGCCTGGGGGCCACCCTGGAGAAGAAGGAAGACATGGTGGGGGGCGCCGAGGCGCAGGACGGAGTCCAGATGTGGCTCGACGCGCTGGACGAGGAGGCGGAGGAGGATGTGGGAAGGCTGAAGAGGGGTGTCCTGGAAGCCTCGGGGATTGCAGGCCCACCTGGGACACAAACGCGCCTGGAAGGAGGGGTGCCAGGGTAACGCCGCGGCGCAGGAGGCCTACCGCCGCATGGGCGACTACACGGACCAGTTTTACCGTGACAAGGGCTTCACGTTCAACATGTACTACAAGTGCGCGGCCAACAAGACCTGGGATAATCCCAGGGGGTGCTGTTCGGTGATCCGATCGGATCGCTGGTCACAGCTGCCCTCGTGCGCCCAGGAGGCAGCGGGGGAGACGGGCCAGCGCTGGTGCTGCCAATGCGGGGCGCGCTACTCGACCTCCTACGGAGTCTGCATCGAGTTCATAGAGGAGGAGGCGAACCCGCCACGCGCGTACTACATGCACGCGGAGCATCCCGAGGAGGACATCCGCGACCTGAAGGCCCTGCTGCGCTACGACAAGCTCAAGAAGGAGGGGATCACAGTGCTCAACGCGGTGGACCTTCTGCAGCACCTGCCCAAGGTAGAGCCGATGGCGGTTGGCACCGTCTTCAAGCGCTATGCTCCACACCAGGCACAATGGGGGGGCCACTATGTGCTGATGGAGGGGCTCACCTGGGAGAGCTTGCCCACGTTCGTGTGGGCCGACCTCTACGCGCAGGTCGCATGGGGACTGAACGACCCCGAATGGGCGGGGTACAGCAAGAAGGCGCGGGACAAAGCCAAGAGGGAGCGCGCCTGGAGATGGCGCACAGGGAATTGGCGCACTACGAGCGCCGCCACAACCTGAAAGCGGGCAGCCTCTCGGGCGGCGGGGGCGGTGCAGGGGTCGCCCCGCGCGCCAACCCCGCTCGCAACGCCAGTGCCCCGCCAGCGAGCGGGGCCCGCGGCGGCGAGGGCCCGCCACCACCGCCAGCGGGAGTCCCGCCAGAGGCCGTGGCCATCATGGCCCCCCCGCCGCCGCCGCCGACGGCGCCCCCTGATGCGCCGCCGCCGCCGACCCACCCGCCACCGCAGACGGACGTGCTCCCGCAGCAGGCCCCAAGCGCTGCAGCCTTGAACGTGGCCCTCGGTGAAGACCTCGAGCGCCAGATCTTTGGGCCCGCAGGGCAGGCGGGGGGCAGTGGCGACCTCGGCGGGGAGGCGCGGGCGCTGCCGTCGCAGGTCTTCGCCGCCATCGCGCAGGGAACAGGCCAGCAGGCCTGAGGGGCAATGCCCAGCGGGTCCCAGGGCCTTGACAGGCCGCGTGAGTACATGCCAAATTGTCTACTTGCTGTTTTCTGTAGTGTGGCGAGCCCATAGCGGCGCCCTCACTCGCGCGGCGTCACCTGCAGCCTGCGCCTAGGCCAGGCAAATGGCTACCTGTGCACTCTGCCACCGCGGCTCGCCAACTGGCTTGCCATCTCGGCCTCCTCACGTTCACTTGCGCTCGTTGGCCTCGCTGGCGGTGCTGGGGCAGCCCCGTGTACTGCAGCGCCGCCGTCGGGCGCCTGGCCATTTTGGCCTGCCATCCTGGCCTCATATCGCGCCTTCTTGCGCTAGTAGGCTTGGGTGGCGGTACTGGGGTCGCCCCGTGCGCTGCCACGCTGTCGCCTGCGCCTTACTGTTTGCTGTAGGGACCAGCTGCCCTCTGCCAGGCGCCAGTTGCTGCATGCACGTCAGACCCGCCCTTGGCTTGCCACCCAGGCCTAGCCTCGCGTCTTCCCGCGCTAGTCGGCCTGGGTGGCGGTACTGGGGTCGCCCCGTGTGCTGCTGTGCCGTTGCTGGCGCTTCACCCTGGGCCGTTGGTCCAACTGCCCACGGTGCGAGCGCCTGACGTTGCAAGCATGTCAGACCCGCCCTTTCACCCAGAAGAGGTGCGCGCTACATACTGGGAATGAGGCAGCCACAAGGACGCTCTTCCCTAGGTGGTTGAGCCGTGGTGATGTGGTGCACGAGACCGCCAGTAGTAGTAGTAGTAGTAGTAGTAGTAGTAGTAGTAGTAGTAGTAGTAGTAGTAGTAGTAGTAGTAGTAGTAGTAGTAGTAAGTCGTAGTAGTAGTAGTAGTAGTAGTAGTAGTAGTAGTAGTAGTAAGAATAGTAGTAGTAGTAGCAGTAGTAGTAGTAGAAGTAGCAGTAGTAGTAGTAGTAGTCACGGTCAGTGTCGTACGTGGTAATGTAGTAGTGTTTTTGTTCGGTTGGAGTAGTGGGATTGGAGTCGTAGTAAGGTAAGTCGTAGTAATGTAGTATGTAGTAGGTTACGGTAGGTAGGTCGGTACGTGAGTAGGTAGGTGGTAGGTAGGTAGGTTTGTAGGGTAGTTCGGTAAGTAGGGTAGGTAAGTAGTAGTAGTAGTAGTAGTAGTAGTAGTAGTAGTAGTAGTAGTTTAGTAGTAGTAGTAGTAGTAGTAGTAGTAGTAGTAGTAGTAGTAGTAGTAGTAGTAGTAGTAGTAGTAGTAGTGGTCGTCGTCGTCGCACTCGTAACAAAGCAAGAGGAACAAGAGGATGAGTGGCGAAGCCAGCGAGGAACTGTAGTATTCAGGTTTTGGTGTTTGGGGTTTGGTGTTTGGTAGTTGGTGTTTGGTGGTTTGGGTTGGGTGTTTTGGGTCTGGTGATTGGTGTTTGGGGTTGGGGGTGTCAGGTTTGGTGTTTGGGGTTTGGTGTTTGGCGTTCGGGGTTTGGTGTTTGGTGTGCGGGGGTCGGTGTTTTAGGGTTGGTGGTTGGGGTTCGGTGTTTGGGGTTTGGGGTTTGGGGTTTGGGGTTTGGTGTTTGGGTTTGGGGTTTGGGGTTTTGCGTTTGGGGTTTGGTTTTGGGGGTTTGGGGTTTGGCATTTGGTGCTTAGGGTTTGGGGTTTGGTGCTTTGTGTTTGGGGGTTGGGTTTTTTGTGTTTGGTGTTTGGGATTTGGTGTTTGGGGTTTGGGGTTTGGCGTTTGGCGTTTGGTGTTTTGGATTTGGGGTTTGGTGTTCGAAGTTTGGGGTTTGGGGTTTGGGACTTGGTGTTTGGGGTTTGTTGTCTGGGGTGTTTTTTTAGGGGGGGGGGGGACCCTGTAAGGGTTTCACATGGAAAACCAACCGGCTCGGCACTGTGCTACGTTCACCCAGAGAAGCAAGCCTTTTCCCAGAGAGCCAGCTCTTTTCCCAGAGAGCCACTTCTTCCCCCCCACGAGGCCCCCAATGGGCCCCATGGAGGCCCCAAAGGATGCCCAGCAGGGCCCCAGGAGAACCTGTAAGGCCCCACCCCCCAGAAGCATGCGCGAATGAATTCGTAACTAGTTACTGCAAGGTTTTTTGGCGTTCTCGCCTTGTCATGTGTCGAGGCCCCGATGAGCAAACATGGTCACAACCGACAGGTTTTTGAACGGATTTTGCGTTCGCGTTTTCGGGTATATGGCAAACCGGCTCGGCCCCCATAGCGGCCCGCGCCTGCACAACTCACTCGTGTGGAGGATGTGCAGGTTATCTCGGCCTCAATCGGGACTGTTCCGCTTGACCCCATGCGAGGTGCTTCCCAGAAACATAGCTCGCGCAGAGCGCGCGCGAAGGCATCCAGTGTTAGGGGGGTTGTGAAGACAGGTGTGCACAGGTTCCGCGCGAATGAAGGCGGCTGCTTTCCAAAACGGGGTTCTCGCTTGAGTAGCTCTCAGCGAGTATGAGTATGCGTGTATGCGGGCTCCATCTCAAATCGGTGCTCTCGCTGGGTTTCTCCTTGAACCCTGAGCTTATTGATCCTGCCTTGTCGTGTTCGGTACAGCTAGATGGATGTAGGGTAACTTCTTCTCAAAACGGAGCCGTCGCCGGAATGGCGGGCCACTGGAGCGCACGTCTTTGCACGGGGTGCTTCTCGCACCGCTTATAGGTCCTTTTGGACGGGAGGGTGTATTGTCGCCTCGCTGGTGCATCCTGGGTTTACTCTCGCCCTCTTCCACTCAACCCTTCCTCCATCCCCCCCTTTCTCCCGAAAGTCGCCAGGCGCCCCAGGATGGCTGGAGCGTTGTGCGGGGGCCACCCTCATTTCTCCCACCACTGCTCTTCCGTCTTCCATTTCCCAATCCTCTTCCTGTTAAAATGGCAAACTAGTGCTCCCTGCCTCCTCTTCCGCCTAACGATGCTCGGCCCTACGGGGGGGCTGAAACCAGCAGCTCGGCGTTGAGTACCGTGAGACATCGACCCCTTTAAGGTATTGGCGCTCGTCCTCTTCCCCCTCCTGGTCCTTTTTCTCCTCCTCCTGTTGCTCTTGCTCCTCCTCCTCCCCCTCCCCCTCCTCTTTCTCTCCCCTCCTCATCATCCTCCTCCTGTCACTCCTCCTCCTCCTCATCTTTCTCCTCCTCTCCCACCTCTTCTTCCTCCTCTTCCTCCTCCTCCTCCACCTCCTCCCCCATTCGTTTTCCTTATAGATAACTCCTCCCTGACGCACCCCGAGGCCGGTCGAAAGGGCGGGCCAGGCGTTTCGCATGCGATCTCCTCACCACCTCTGACCTTAATGCTTGAACATTGACAACAGTCTCACAAATGGAGGGCGGGTCGTTTTCAACATGTGGCTCCCGCCTGAGCGCCGCGAACATTCGTTTTAACAGTTCGCTGTGGTTTCACGGAGTGAGGGCGGGCCGTTTTCACGATATGGTTCTCGCCTGAGCGCCGCGCACATTCGTTTTAAACATTGTTGGGGGTTTCACGGATTGAGGGCGGGTGGTTTTCAACATGTAGTTCTCGCCGTAGTGCCGCGCACGTTCGTTTTCAGTTCTTGCAAGATTTAAGCGAATTGAGAATGGGTCGTGTTCAACATGTGTTTCTCGTTTTAGATACCCGCACATTCGTTTTAAACACCTGCAGGAGTTTCACGGATTGAGGGCGGCTCGTTTTCAAAATGTGGTTCCCGCTTTAGCGCCGCGCCGTGCGCATTCGTTTTTAACATCTTACAAGAGCATCACGGATTGAGGGCGGGCCGTTTTCAACATGTGGCTCTCACCTTAGCGCCGCGTACATTCGTTCTAAGACGTTCTAGGAGTGTCACTGGTTGAGGGCGGTTCCTTTTTTAACTTTGGTTCTCGTCTTAGCGCCGCTCGCATTCGCTTGAAACAGTTGCAAGAGTTTCACTGGATGAGGGTTGCTCCTTTAAAACAGGCGGTTCTCGCCGTAGCGCCGCGCACACTCGTTTCAAACAGTTGGACGAGCTTCATTGCTCGTCACGGTTTACGTGCCAGACGTGGTGTGTTGGAGCGTTTCTAGATTGACAAGGCGCCGCAATTACGTTGATTCGCGGTGAGGAAGTCCCAGGAATGGCGTTCTGGCACGATCCAGGATCGCCAAGACTTAACGGTCAGGTGAATTCGTGGCATTGAAGTCCTGAGGATGGTGTTTTGGCACGCTTCAAGATGCCCACACGGCTGTCCCCCAACGGGGCAATTCTTCGTGGAAGTGGCCCGTTGTAGGTGCCTATGAACAGAGATCTTGGAGGGAGGGTGTACTTCAACATGGGTTTGCACTGGTCCTCCTCCTGCTCCTCCTCCTCCCTCTCCTCCTCCTCCTGCTCCTCCTCCTCTCCCCTTCTCCTCTCCTTCCCCCGTTCCTCTCCCTCCCGCCTCCCTTCCTCCACCTCGCCTGCCAGTCTTCTCGCCCCCCTCCCCCCCCGCTCCCTCCCACCCTCGTCGCCCCCCAGGAGCCAGGCACGGCGGCGCTGGCGGGAGCGCAGGCGGGCAGATTGCCGCCCCCCTCCCCTCCCCCCAGCACGGCGAGAAACCTGGAATCCTCCTTCCAGAACCCCAGAGGGATCATAGGGCATTTCCATAATGGGGCGGGGGAGCGACAAAAGGAGGGCGGGGGAGATGTGAACAAACCAAAATGATGAAGAGGGGCCCCGAAAGTGGCGCCAACGGTGCACGGTGCTTCGCCTCCCCGACGATCGCCCCCTTTGAGCACCGCCCGAGAGGACCGAGGTTCGTGGATCGAGGACCGAGGTTCGAGGATCGAAGATCGAGCTTCGAGGATCGAGGGTCGATGATCGACGGTCGAGGATCAGGGTCAAGGATCGAGGATCGAGAATCGAAGATCGAGCTTCGAGGATCAGGGTCGAGGATCAGGGTCGATGATCGAGGGTCGCAGGCCGAGGAGCAAGAGTCGAGGGCCCGCCCCCCCCAGAGGGAGGGCCAGGGCTCGACGCTAGTATAGTCGGAGGTCGTCAGGTGCTCAGTCCTCCTCCTCCTTGTAACCCTGCACCCTCCCCCCCCTCCCCCCCATTCTCCTCCTCCTCCCTCCTCCTCCTCCTCCTCTTCCTCCTCCTCCTCCTCCTCCTCCTCCT
>CAUYUJ010005941.1:0-25000 GCA_963575745.1 Prorocentrum cordatum
CTCCTCCTCCTCCTCCGTCCTCCTCCTCCTCCTCCTCCTCCTCCTCCTCCTCCTCCTCCTCCTCCTCTCCTCCTCTTCCTGGCCAGGCAGGGCTTGGCGTGGTTTGGCCTCTCCCTCCTCTTCCGGATGAGAGGCTGGCCTGGCAGGGCCCCGCTGTCACCACGTGTGCGGTCCTGGCGCGGATGGTGTGCAACGGGTGATCCCTGTCGGGCCCTTTCCCCTTCGGTCGGCAGCGCGTGTGCGGTACGTCCGTGGTTGCTGTGCAGGCCGTTGGGGCGCCGTTCCAGGCTTCATATTTTCTTTGTTTGCGAGTGGCTCACCTGCAGACTTGAGGCTCGCTCGCTCGCTCGCTCCTCCTCTTCCTCCTCCTTGTTGACGCTGTGCGGACTCAAGGACTGAGCGTGATGCGTGCATGTGGGAAACAACGAGGGCCGACGCAGGCCCGCGGCAGCAGATAGGGCCTGGCCGGCGCAATGCAGAAGGTGTGACAATATACGGTGGGCCCTTACCTTAAGGGCTAAGAGTATGCGCCAGCCAGACTGTGGGGGAGAAGGGGTCCGAAACGATACGGGCTGATTGACTTCAACATAACATATGATAGCCATATGATCTAGAGAGCAACGAAGGTTTACTGTGCAGAGCAACGTGTATGCAAAGTGACAGGCGGAGTGTGTAGCACGCAACATATAGGCTAAAGTTGACTGTGCTGGCTGGCCTGAGGCAGCTCAAGTACTAGTGTAAACGAAAGCTGGCAGACATGTGACATCAGGCGCGTGCGGCAATTCTTGGGCTGCTACCCAGGGTCTTTCGTGTCACCCCGAGCCTCCTCGGCCCCGGGGCCCACGTGTTTTTCGCACTCTTCTTTCGGTTTTCGCACGAACCTTTTGTGACAAGTAGCGGGCCGAAATGCATTAGGCTTGCCGTGTCAAATGGTTGGCCTGCGGATGTTACTGGTGCTGCTGCTAGTCTTCATCCCCACCGTCGAACTCAATACCTTCCCCTCTTCTTCTCGAGTCCATGGTTTGGCCTGGTGGCCACGTGTCACGAAAGTATAGTATCATGGCCAGGGATGGCAGCGGACCGAGAAGCGGGGCTACACTCAACCGCTGTTCGTCTCGGGCCCCGCCGCGCTCGAAGGTTCACCACAACATCAACGTGCACGGTCCAACACGTGATGCAGTGGACGCAACCGAGCGCTTGCAATGCATGCCCCCTAGTCCACCACCATCCTCTGATCACCCCCCCCCCTCTACGCATCGGGCACCACGACTGGTGGCAGAGAGGAGCGGCTTCCTATACATGCAATCAACTGAGAGATGCCGACTCCATGGTCTGCCCTGGTGGCCACGTGCCCCAGAACCCACCACGGTCAGGAAATGCAGACGGCACGGACATGCGTGCGTGCGTTTATGTCTGGGGGGGGGCGGGAGGACCAACAAGGTGACAGCGGAGCTTGCGGACCGAAGAGTGACGGCCGAGTCGGCGGACCGAACAGTGACAGCTGATTCCGCGATCCGAACCAGTGACAGCTGATGCGGCGGAGCGACAAATAGCCGAGTCGGCGGACCGAAAAGTGACAGCGCATGCCGCGGACCGAAAAGTGGCAGCTGATGCGGCGGACCGAGGAGCAGGGCTAAACTCAGTCGCAGTTCGTCTCGGGCGCAGCTGCGCTCGAACACGCACCGCATCCGTAGGTGAGCGGTCCCTCCTCCATCTCCTCACTTCCACACCCTCCCATACACGAAAACCAGCTGAAGTTTTTCAAAGTCCATGGTCCGCCCTGGTGGCCACGTGCCTCAAGGGTTCACCACCACGGCGGGGAATGCGGGCGCGGACCGAAGAGCGGGGCTACATTCGCCGCTGTTCGTCTTCGGCGCCGCTGCTCGGGGACACGCGTCACAACATCAAGGTGCTCGGTCCACAACGTGTTGCAGAGGAAGCGACCGAGCGCTCGCATGAATGCCGTCGGCTCCCCCACCACCATCTCTCACCTCATCCTCCGCCTCCTGCCGCTCGGTCGTGCCAGGTCCAGCCGGGCCGCACGGCTTCGGTGAGAGCCCCCCGCCACACCCGCCGCCCACACGCGCCAACACAAAAACACACAGCCCCTGTCCACAAGAGAGAGGGGAGGAGAAGGAAAGAGAGGGGATAGAGCATGGGAACATGAAATAGTGAAGTGGGCGGGCCCGGAGGGAGGTGGAGGATGGAGAGGCCGTTCAAAACTTATCTTCGGTGGTGTACGGTGTACATAACCTTGATGTCTGAGCCGAATGTCTTTCATCGTGAAGGCGAGCGACCTTTTTTCAGTGCTGCATGAAGTAAATACGTGTAGTTCTTGGACTGAGCTAAATCGCTTTCGGCTTGCATGTGCGAATTGTTCTCCTTTCTGCGAACTGAGCTTCACCACATAAGCTAATATTGTATCACATGGAATGGGCGGGGGTGTCGATCTCTTCATTGATGACTGGCGTGGGGAGCCTGGGCCAGCTATAGTTGATTGTGTGCCAACTATTCCTGATTTCGTGCCAACGTGATCTGATTGAGTCTCAACAACATTTGACAGAGCGCCAATAACATTTGACTGAGTGCTATCGTTATCTGGGTGGGTGCCCACATCATCTGACTGAGTGCCATCGACATCTGACGTAACAGCCCGTCCAGTCAAGCTCTGCCGTCATATTGGTTCGACAACTTATCATTGTTGCAATGTTCGGCACACAGCCGTTCTAAGCCGCCTACTTGGCAAAGATCATCCCGGAGTGTGTTGAATACGTTTTCGAGTGCTGGCAACAATTCTTATTGGATATGTGTCGCCACCTTCATCAAGTCCTGGTGCAAGTGTGTCATGGTCCTCTGTTCGCGCTCGGCGTTCTCACTCTTAACACAGATGCTTGCGCTTCGTGTAGTGACTTGCCAACGCCCTGTGACGATCCTGTGGTCCCATCTTGCTTTCCGTGCCGTTGAACGATCATTGCTTTCGAAGAGGAGCGAGACGCATCCCCAGTGCGTGTTTCTGGACAGTCAGCTGAAGATTTTGTGGTCGGTTAGCAACAAAACTTGTTGTGCCCAATATGATTGGCTCGGGGCCTCTACCTTCCCTTGCAGCAGTCGCGTCCTTACCATCGTTTACACAATCGTATTCTACACTGTAGGTTTCCGAGGGTGTCGTAGACAGCGCCCGGGGCCACCACCTTTCCTTGCAGCACCTGCTTCTTCTGCAACGATGACTGCAGTATCACTTGGTGCCTGGACAAGCGTGAAATATACGTTGAGCTGGTTTCCATCCACTGTGTTCGTGTATGCAAACGTGTCGATTGTGCGATTGGTGCAGCCTTCATTTCAGTTTTGCCATTGAAGCGTGTTAAATCAAATCTCGTACCCCTGGCAAAACAAGCTTGCTTATCAGACTGTGGGGGCACGTCAAGGTTGCCGAGGCGTCTTGTGTGGGAACGCGATTCGGCTCGCCATGTGGTGCTTGCTGAGGAATGTGCGCCTCTCTGACAAGAGTGGCTTCTCGCCGGAGGGACCTCTGGTGCGGCCCCAATGGGGCCCGCCGATCGCTGAATGCGATGCGACAGCAGCGGCTTGGGCGCCTGTCCTCCGCCTCCTCCTCCTGAACGTAGGGCTGACAAAAGCGCTCGGGATGACAGCTGGTCGGATCCATCTTTCGGATGCCCCGTAGGTTGTGTGCGCGTGCCCGCTCGGCACAAACTCCCGCGCGTGCTTGTTTAAGCCTCCACCACGAGCTTGGACACATCTGTACACATTGTTAATTTCCCAGTCTTCGAGCATCCTTGATTTTTTTTGGTGGCCAAGATCCTTTCATTTCAAATTGTTTTATCCTGGGCCTCTTCCTGGCCACTTGGGGGCCTGGAACAATCAGAAACGAGCACACTTAGAAATGAGCACGACTAGAAATTAATGACGTGTAACGTTGCGTATCACCGACGTGCACACTTCCGTCACTGTCACCCAGGAACTAAATTTCTTCGATGTTGGTCTGGATGTTGCGTTGGCCAATTGGTCGGCCGACACGTGTAGCGAACCCGATGCGATTTGGAGCCTCCATGCGTGAATGTGCGCGAGAGCAAGAAGGAACATTCCATGCCATGGCAAAGTATGCTATGTCCTCGAAGCGGGGCAAAACGTCTTCGGTGTGACCTCGTTATTGTGTCGTGGGTGCCCTGGCAGAAGGGCTCTACGCATATGCGCACGGCCGAGCTCCTGGGCGACCCAGGCCCGCACCTTTGTTTGACCTCCTTCTCTCGTTCCTCGACTTCAGCCTCCTCCTCACTCTCCTCTTCCTCGACGACGAACTCCTCATCGACCTCCTCTTCCTCCCCTTTTACCTCCTCCTCCTCCTCTCTCCTCCTCTTCCTCCTCCTCCTCCTCTGCGACCTCGTTCCTCCTCCTCTTCCTCCTCCTCCTCGTCGACCTCGACCTCGATATCCTCCTCCTCCTCCTCCTCGATGTCCTCCTCTTTTCTTCCCATTCCTCCTTTCTTCCCTCCTTCCCTCCCTCCGTCCTCCTCCTCGCCCTCCCACATCTTCTTTCCTCCTCACTCCTCCTTGTCCGCTTCATGACTGACCGACCCAATCCTGAAAAGAACCCTCCGCCGCCTCGTCCTCGTCCCACCTCCTCCTCCTCCTCCTCGTTCTCCTCCTCGTTCTCCTCCTTGTTCTCCTCATCCTCGTCCTCCTCCCCCTCCCCCCCCCTCCTCCTCCTCCTCCTCCTCTCCTCCTCCTCCTCCTCCTCCTCCTCCTCGTTCTTCTCCTTCTCCTCCTCCTCCTCTTCCTTCTCCTCCTTCTCGTTCTCCTCCTCCTCCTCCTCCTCCTCCTCCTCTTCCCCCAGGCCTTCTGCCTGGCCGCCTGGGCGGACGCGGCGCACGCGGCCTGCCCCGGGCGCGCTGGCCAGTGGCGCGAGCAGGGCGAGGGGGCGTCGGGCGCGGCCGCGCTGGCGGCCCTGGGGGGCCGGTTCGACAGGCGCTCTGGGGCGCGTCTTTTTCCAATTCTGGCGTCGCCGATGTATCGCCGATGCATTGGCGCTGTGCTTCGACCCGCCGACCCCATCTACTCGGAACCCCACGTGAGCGGCCTGGGGTCGCAGAGTAGATGGGGTCGCAGAGTCGCACCGCATCGCCGACGCATCGGCGACGCGGCTCGATGTTGAGCCCGATCTGCTCGACGCTGGCGAACCTGGGGGGCCGGTTCGACGGGCGCGGGTCTGCCAAGCAGTGGCGAAGCGTCCGGCTCGCCTGTTGGGCCTATAGGCGATCTACAAGAGGTGAGATTTCATCTGAGATTTTGTCGGGGATTTGGCAGCGGCACGCTTTCGTGGCGAAGCGTCCTGGCTCGCCTACGGTGGGAGCGTTGGTTAAGGAATGTGCCCATGAGCCATCAGACCCTGGACCATTCCTTAGCGGATGAGGGCGGCGGTGATATCCATGGCCAGTCCACCATTGGAGTTATCCCAGCGCTCAGACCCTGGATTTCTTATCCAGGGGTTCCGTATTCAACGCCCTAACCGTATAGGCCCACCAAATAATGTTCTAAGAACCCTTTTTGTAATTTGCACGAACTGTTCTCAGAGCATTTCTGGCTGGGACCTTCTTGTTTCATAACACATCGGCTTTTTTGTTCTTAGAGCATGGTCTTTATTCTCGGAACATTTCTGGGTTCTAAGCGCATTTCGTGGTAGGCCTATAAGAATGCCGGGACGGTCCGTCCCTGTTCGAGTTTGGCAGCGAGCGATCGGGCTTCACGGTTCGAGGATCTCGGGGGAGGGGGGGAGGCTCAGGGGCAGAGCGTGTGGGGGGGGGGATAGGCGCACGGCTCACATGGGGATGGGCTCAGGACAGGTCTGAGGCAAAGCGTGGGGGGGGGGGATAGGCTCACGGGGGGGATGGGCTCAGGACAGGTCTGAGGTCTGAGGCTCGAGGTTCTCGCACCTGTTCTCGCTGGCTCCCGGCGGCTTGCCCACTTCGGGGCGCTCTCCGGCAGCTGCGCCGCGCCGAGGGCATTTCTGGGGGTGCTCGGAGCTCCTCGAAGGCGGACGCCGGAGGTCCGAGCTGTGGCCCGGAGAAGACAGCGACCGGGGGTGGCAGGCTGGGCGGGGATCGCATGGTGGGCTTGTTTTCCACCACCACCACCATAAGTTGGAGGGGGGGAGGCGCAAGGAGTCGATGGCCTCCTGAACGCTTCGCCAGCTTAGCGGATCCAGTCCGCGCCCAACTCAGAGGCCAGGAGAGGAGGCGATCACAGGTGAAGAGGAGAAGGGCAGCCACGGTTACGCCTACATCAGACATCGGTGGCTCGCAGAGGGGGGCACGGCAGGGGGAGGGGGGAGGCTTCTTAGAAGGAGGCTGCTTCGTAGAAGCCTCGGGCCTTACATTTACAGACAAGACCCGCGCCTTCTGAGAAGCACGGGTGCTTCTGAGAAGCCTTGCCCCATCCCCCTTGCCCCCCCTGCGCGCCGCCAAGGGTAAGGCAAGGAGAGGCCCTGGGTTGGGGCCCAGCTGTCCCAGGGCCGATCGAATCGAGTTTCGTTTAGGACAATGAGACCGGGACGGGAAGGTAAATTGGAAATGCGAGCCTCCAGCTCAGCCTGCGAAGAGAAAAACCCTGGATGCTCAAATGTAAAATTGTGAAGTTCGCAAACATCGAAGGAGGATTTGACCTGAGCGCTGCCTTCCAGAGATCAGTCCTGCGGCGATCCCGGGGAGCGGCCCCCGCTCCTGGGCGCCGACGGGCAATGGGGGCGGGCTTGCGCTCGCGCGCGTTCTGGAGCGCCCCACCCCGACTCCTCCGCCCAGTCATCTGCCATCTTCAGGCGAGCGGTTGCTCGAGCGGCAGGAGGACGAAGCTCCTCCCATGGCCTCACGAGCCTGCGATTTTGATTCAGGTGACTCAGAGTGAATGGGTCACCTGGGGAGCCAGCATCCCCCTCCGCTGCTGGCTCGCTGCCTTGGTCAGTCCCAGGATTTGGAGACGTTGGTGTTGATGCAAAAAAACATCTTCAGGCGATCGCAAACATGGATCAAAGGGGGCGTGGATTAGCGACGGTTCCCGTCTACATGGGAAATCGTGGATTTCCGCCGCCGAGCGAGTCGGCGCCGGCCGCAGTTTGGGGAGGGCACCTCCCCCGATTTGTGGATTCGGCGACCGCGCGCCAAATCCACGGATCGCTAATCCATGTTTGCGCGCCCCCGACAGCTGACGGTTGGGGCCGACCTGGGCAATGAAAGGTCTTTTGCAGTTCCTCTAAGCGAGAAAACAGGCGATGGCGAGCCGCGCCAGCACCTTGCGCAAACGCCTTGGAGCCCGCTCCTGCCATTCAGCGCTGGACTGCTGAGCGCGCATGTTGACTTGATCTTCAACGTCGCCCAGCAACTCCTGGGCCTCAGAGGAGGAAAAAGGTACCCATACCTCTACCCTTCGGCCGTTTTCCCCTTTTTGGGGCCTCCTGGGAGGCCCTCGTCGCCACCGCTGGATCCGCCTCGAAATCCTGGTCAGAACGTACCCCGGGAGAGGTCCAGGGAGTGGCGGTCTCGGTACCTTTTGGTTTCCCCGGGACCGCGCCATCGAAACTAGCCAGGCAGAACCAACCATGACAATGGCACATGGAAGACTGCGCCCCTGGAGAGACCGCATCCAAGACCCGCGCGCGTCGCGAGGCACGGGCAGCGGCGCCCCTGAGTCTGCTTCGGGATGCCCATCGCCATTTGCCCGGAGTCACCCACAGCGATATCAGCTGCCAACTCAGACAGCTTCGCCCCGACCGAACGGAAACGCCGCAGCCTTCAGCCAAGCGCGCGCCAAGCCTGCGCATCTTTGGGCGGAGAAGCTGGGGCAGGCTTGATCTGCAACGTGAAGCCAGGCGGCCCTGAGCGACCGCAGCACTTGCGGTTTAGCGCCGTTGTTCATCGCATCGTCACGGTCGCAGAGCTCGCCGTCGACGCCGTCCAAGACAGCGCCCCAGCATGCAGCCAGGTCAACGTTGGTCTCCACGGCCCGCAATTAGTTTTAAGTCGGGCCTGTCCCTCTACAGGAGGAATCTCCAAAAATACAGTCAAAAATCGTCTGGAGCCGATGTTTCTCGTATGTTTGATTATTTTTGTATTTTCTTGGGGTATGTTGGCTTTGTCGTCCAAAATCCCCTTGTAGGGGGACATAACCGACATAGAACTAGTTTTAAGTCGGGCCTGTCCCCCTACAGGAGGAAAATTGAAACATACTCAAAAAAATAGTCCGGGGACAATTGTTTAAAAGTATTGTTTTGACAATGCGGGAATCTGATTGAGTATTTTTAATTTTCGCCGGATTTCCCCCTGCAGGGGGAAAGGCCCGACCTAAAACTACAGTCGGGCCGCTGAAGAAGGAACCCTATTCGTTTGTGAGGGGCTCCGTGCTCCTCAGTTGCTTTACAGTGCTCCTTGGGTTTTCCTGTGATTTTCCATGGGAGATCGGAGCTTAACTTCTGTGAAGCAGGGGCCTCACTCCTTATTTATCGTTCCTCAGGTCAAAGCCCCGACTGTAGCTCTGACCCGCGGGCATTTTTTATGTTTCCACCACTTGGGAATATATTTTGAGTATTTTTTATTTTTCGTCGACATCCCCCTGCAGGGGGACAGGCCCGACCTAAACCTGGTTCTGACCCACGGTTCGCTCCGTGGCCGATGTTTCCAGTGTTCCAACAATTAGTCTGGAGCCGATGTTCCCAGTATCCTTGGTTATCTTTGAACATTCTTGGGGTATGTTCTTGACTGTCGTCCAAAATCCCCCTGCAGGGGGACAGGCCCGACCTAAAACTGGTTCTGACCCACGGTACGCCCCGTGGCCGGGGGACGCCTCGCGCCCAAGCCAGCCCTCTGGGAGAGCCGCGCGGCTCTCTGCGCTCGGGCCCCCCCCCCGGAAGCGCGCGCCCCCCCCCCCGGAAGCGCGCGCCGGCGCGTGCCGCGGGGGCGACCGGCTCCACGCCAGGGCGCGCAGGTCGGGGCTCAAGATCTGGACGCAAGAGATGGGCACGGAAAGAGTGGGTACGATGCCCAACAGCAGTTCCTGTTCATTCTGAACGGGACTCGCTGTCCACGCCGCCGCGGCCTGTGTCCATTCGAGACAGAAGGCCGCCTGCCCAGCAACTCCGCTGTTGGTTTGGACAACATTTGTTGTTGGGCATTGTACCCATTCTTTCGGTACCCATTTTTCGGGTGTCCAAACAAGAGGCGGGGGTCAATGCAAACGGGGGTCAGCCAGGGCACAGCATCCTGCAGGATCCTGCGAAGACCCCCTCTGGCTGACCAGGGTTCGCGAGCCGCTTGTGGCCGCGAGGCGGCCGCGCATGTTGGCTGACCCGCGTTTGCGAAGACCTGCGTTGCAGTTTTTTTTTTCTGCATTGCAGTTTTTTGGTTTCCTGCTGACCCTGGTCTGGATTGACCCGGGTCAGAAGATCCCCGAGCAGAGCGGCGAGGGAAGAGCGGGCAATAGGTATATCCACATCCAGTGCGTCTGGGAGCTTTGGGCTCTCTTCCCCAGAAGCCGGAGGCGCACTGGATATGGAAAGAATCTTGCCCCAGAAGGTTCGATTTGTATCCATAGCCAGTGCGCTCTGGATATGGATATAAGTATTGCCCGCAGGAAGGGGTCGGCATGTGCATCCACACGTGAGCCGGGCGTGTCCCTCTACAGGAGATAGAAAATAGTCGGGGGACGACTTTTTTTCACCATTCGGGAGCCTTTATCTTGGAGCTTTTTTATTCTAAGCAACAGCTTAAATAAAACAGCATGTTTTCATTTTCGTCCACAATCCGCCTGTAGGGGGACATGCCCGACCTCATGGTACGTTCACCCACACTTGCCTGTGGGTCGTTGAAAGTAAGTATTTTTGGAGTCCCAGATTCCAATCTTTTTTATAAGCGCCTTCCTACTTCAAGGATCGAGCGGTTTCTTGTTTCCGTCCTCCTCGGGGGGCGAGCGGAAGTCCAATCTATTTGCGCCGCCTTCCTACTTCATGCTCCTACCTACTTTTTCGATGGGTATATCTCCAAGGTGTGGGGCCAGCGCCTTCAGGGCTCATTTCGATTCCTCCGATTCGATTCGATTCGATTTCGATGGCCTCCGATTCCGATTCGATTCGTCTTCGGATTCCGATGTGAATGCCCATTCCTCAATGGAGGCCTCCTAGCCTGACGAGTTCTGCCGATTCGACTCCTCCTGGCTTGGCTGCCGATTTCTGCCGATCCGATTCACCTCGATCGCCGATCCGACTCATCGACTCGGTTCTGGGCCCTCCCTGGCGTCTTGGCCGCGCAGAAGCCACCTCGGGCAGTGCCTGGCAGACCCTGCGCGCGTGGAGGTGTGGACGACGACGCGCGAGGCCCCTCTGCAGCATGAAGCCACTCGTCCGACTCAGGGCAGTCCATTGTCCAATCGCCTCCCATCTGCACGCCCGAGATGGGTACAGAAAGAGTGGGTACGATGCCCAACAGCAGTTCCTGTTCATTTTGAACGGGACTCGCTGTCCACGCCGCAGCGGCCTCTGTCCATTCGAGACAGAAGGCCGCCTGCCCAACAGCAACCGCTATTGGTTTGGGACTACATTTGTTGTTGGGCATTGCACCCATTTTTTCCGTACCCATTTCGGGCGTCCAAATCCCAGCAGCCACGGAAGACCCCGGCGGCTATCCAACAGTCGGAGATCGGCCGAAAGCTCGTGCATAATCTCAGCGCCTGCAGCCCCAAGTCTATCATCAACGATGAGGTAAGCTGAGGTCATCGCGATTCCTTGTGGTCGGCCCAAGTGTACCATAGCAGCCGGCGCTCGTCCTGGAAATGTCCCAGCACCACAAGACGTGTGAGGATGCCAAAATTTGTATGCTTTCGCTTGCGCGACCACCGCGCTCAGATGTGACCGCGAGAATCCACGCTCCACGGTGCCCCTTCTTCGTCACGCTGGATAGTAGATCTCCCAATCGAGCATCGCGAGCATGGTGTTCTTGATCCAAGAGGATGTTATGTGTGTAGCCGGGAGTGCCGATAAGCTCCACTAGCGGTCCGCGTGGAGATGTATTCATTGTAACCACACCGCCCGTCGGACACTGCCTGTGAACTCCCGCAGCACTCCCGGCCGATTCTGAACCAACTTGTTCTTGATAACCACATTGGGTAAATGGTTTGAACGGGGGCGGTCATTCTGCTCAGCTTGCTGGCGGAGGCGTTCGGTTGATGTTTGCAATAAAGCACCTCCGGCTTGACCTGTTGTCAAAGATGGCCCAGAATTCGAAGGGGCCGAAGCCCGCGTAGCAGACTGAGACCATGGCGATGTATAGTCTGCCAGCTCAGAACGAACCTGATCACCGACCCCACGAGCACCACTAGCATTGCCTGCGCGCGCAGCCTTGGCCCGACGGCCAGGCCGAGGTGCACTCACACCTGCGCCCGAGGCCTTCGGAGCACCCGTGCTCGTCGTCAGACTGTTCGCGGTCTGCTCTCGAAGGAGCTCCCGCAGGGCCCCGACGCTTGTGATGAGCTCCGCCCCGTCTCCAGCAGCGTGCCCAGACGAAGGTGGCCCGCTTGCGGGAGCACTGATGATGAAAAGTCCGCATGGCAACGCTGCATCGCGCTACCTGGCCATACGCAGCCCAACAATACGAGGAACGTCATTCGATGCGGCGGTCCGAGCCTTCTTTGCGCACCCGCCAGCGGCCTCTCCCATGCGCCTGATGGCCGACCAAAACCCGGCATCAGCTGCGGGGGGTTCGGTTCCAAGCATGGCGCGAGATTTTTGGAAGGTCGGCGAGGTCGCCAACGCCGGCTGGCGCTGGCTTGGCGCGGGCACCTGTAGAAACCGACGCGCCTGCGCCTTCGAAGGGCTTGGCCTCTGCAGCCTTGCCCTTGCTCTTGTTCTTGCCCTTTGCCTCGGCAGCTTCTGTGGCGGCCGTCTTGTCGAGCATTCGCAACTTATCGAAGTTCTGCTGGGCACTGGTGGCGAGCGTCTCGTCTGCTCGGATTGGCTGCGGCATCCTGCGAAACCCACCCGCTGAGAGGTCCAAGGCAGGGATGCGGTGGGGGCGTTCGATGAGGAGTGTGCACGGGAGGCTTCAGACCCTGAAGGTTTCCTTATCGGATGAGGGCGGCGGTGATATCCACTGCCGAGCCTCGATTGGCATTCCATAGGGGAACAAAAAGTGGCATAAACATAAAAACTTGGAGGCCCGCGCGGATTCCTCGGATCGGCGCTGGACCCCCCTCCCTGGCGCGCGGAGCGCGCCAGGGGGGGCCCGGGGGGGCCCCAGCGCCGATCCGAGGAATCCGCGCGGACCTCCGAGTTGTTATGTTTTTGCCACTTTTTGCTCCCCTACTCCACTGGCTTCCAGACCCTGGACTCCTTGTCGAAGGTTTCCTCGCCCACTGCCATCACCGTGGCGGCGCGCACGGAGCGCGCGCCCGTCTCGGGCCGAGGCGCCGCCCCGGCGCGCGGCGGCCCGACGGGCCGCTCTGGCCTCTCCGCCAGCGCTTCGGGCACGCCCACCGAAGCCTTCCCTCGGGAGGGGAAAGAGCACACAGACACGCAGACACGATGAGTCGTCGATCCTCCAGAAAAAAAGGGGGGAAAAATGATGGGAAGTGGGGGGGCAAGGCACAAACCCAGAGCATGCGGGAAGCTAGGGGGAATCCTGTTATTTGTGTGTATTTATATTTGTGTGTCCCGGGGCCCCTTCGTTCTCGGCCACACTGATGGACTCCGCCAGCTGGGCCGCCTGCGCTTGGAGCCTGTCGAGGGCCTGCCGGTGGCGGTCCTGCTTCTTCCCGAGCGCCATGCGCCTGCTACTACATTTCAGTCGGGCCTGTCCCCCTACAGTAGGAGTATTCAAACATAGTCATACAATAGTCTGGGGGCAAAACAACAAATGTTTGAACATGTTTCTGCTATTTTTGAGGCATTTGTTATTTTTCGTCCAAAAGCGGCCTGTAGGGGGACAGGCCCGACTTAATACTACATCAATGCATCGGCCTGTCAGACAGGATCTTTGCTCGCAGCCGATCCTGCTCGGCCGCAAGCGCCTTGGCGCCGCACCGCCAGGCGCGGGACCGCGGTGGTGTCGCCAATGGCCTCGAGGGCCACGGCGACCTGCTCGAGGGCGAGCTTGTCGTCGCCGTCCGCCGAGGAGTCGACATCCGTGGCCGTCTGGGGGTCAGCCGCATTCTTGGACACCGACGCCAGCTCCTCCTGGAGCTTCGCGATCTCTCGGTCCTACGCCTTGGCGATCTTCAACGAAGCTTTGCGGTCCGCGTCCATCGTGCCGCTGCGGGACTTGGAGCTGCTTGAGATCGTAGAACGCGGATCTCTCATCCACGTTTCAGCATCGGCATATTTTGGCGTCAGCGTGGTTCCACCAGCGTTCTTCCGTCGTCCTGTGGCGGCATCACTTCCAAAGCCACGGAATTGTTTTCGAGAGACGCTGCCATTGGAAGCCATTCATAGATGTGAAAGGTCGAGCAATGGGTCGCCAGAAGCCCTATCGGTACTGGCTGAAAGAACTGTCGATCGCAAAGATCTGGCCCTGCCGCGGACCAGCGCGTATTCACTTCCAGGTGCAGGGGCAAGAGGAGAGAGGAGGAGAAGGCAGGGGGAGGAGGAAGAGGAGGGGAAGGATGCTGAGGACGAGGAGGATCACTGCAAACCCACGACGCATCAACGGTGTTGCAACACACCCTCCCTCCCAAGTACCCTCTTCACAGGCCCCGACAATAATGCAGGGCCATTGCGGGAAGTGCCTCTTTGGAGGGCAACGTCTGACCATTCCCAATCATGGCAAAACAACCGTTAGTGGGACCGCAGCGCCGCGAATCAGCACGATTGTTGCGCCCTGGCAACCGTAACTCGGACCAGATCATCACTCCTAGGGTATCAGCACCCCGAATCGACGCCAGCGTTGTGCTTTGACAGCCGTAAGTCGTGCCAGAACGCCGATCCTGGAAGTGTTGCAAGCTTTTCAGGCGATTGTGCGCGGCGCGCGGCGCTGAGGCACGAGCCACATTTCGAACATCACCCGCCCTCCATGCGCGGACGTCTCGCCAAGTGTTAGGACACATGTGCGCAGCGCTGAAGCGAGAGCCGCATTGTGCGAACTACCCGCCTTCCACCCTCAATGCTTCTCCAAGTCTTTGAGGCGAGTGCGCGAGGCGCGTGGGCGAGAACCACATTTTGAATGCGGGCCGAACTCCATTTGTGAAACTGTTGAGCATTTGAAGCTTCGGGATCATACTTTGCGAGAAAGCCTCAGGTGAAACGCGCGGGCCGCCGTACCGACACGTCTGATGATGCGAGATGGAGGAGTAAGTTATGCGGCAAAAGGATGTAGTAGAAGGAAGATCGAAGAGGAAGCAGAGGATGATGATGATGATGATGATGATGCTGATGATGATGATGATGATGTTGGCGGTGATGATGATGATGATGATGATGATGATGCTGATGACGATGATTATGATGCCGATGGTGATGTATGATGGTGATGAGGATGCTGATGGTGATGCAGCTGCTGATGCTAATGATGGTGACGACGATGATGATGGTGATGTTGTTGATGATGATGCTGTTGTTGTTGTTGATGCTGCTGACGATGACGATGACGACGATGACGATGGTGATGATGATGCTGATGACGACGACGATGATAATGTTGATGATGATGACGATGATGATGATGGTGACGACGACGGTGATGATGACGATGCTGATGCTGATGATGATGGTGGTGATGATGATGATGATGATGATGATAATGGTGGTGGTGGTGGTGAGGAGGAGGAGGAGCAGGAGGAGGAGCAGGAGGAGATGAGGAAACGGCAGACGGATGATGATGATGATGATGATGATGATGATGATGATGATGATGATGATGATGATGATGATGATGATGATGATGATGATGATGATGATGATGATGATGGTGGTCATGATGAGGAGGAGGAGGAGGAGGAGGAGGAGGAGGAGGAGGAGGAGGAGGCGGAGCAAGGAACAGCAGGCGACAGAAGGGCCCGGCCCGGGGCAGCCCTCCGCGCCCCGCCCCGTCCCGAAGGCAGGAGGCCTCCTTGCGGGACGAGAGGCGGCGCGGCGAGGAGCTGGCGGCGCGCCTCAGGCCTCGGGGGCCGGCAGCCGGGCTGCCCTCCCCTGGAGTGAGGAGGATCAGGCAGTGGCGAAGCGTCTCAGCTCGCATATAGGCCTACCACACAATGTTCCAAGGACCTTCTGTGGTCTGCACGAAATGTTATCAGAGCACTTCTGGTCAGGGCTGTCTCTTCTGAACACATCGGGTTCATGTTCTAAGACCATGCTTTTGTTTTCAGAACATTTGTGGGTTCTGAGAACATGTCGTGGAAGGCCTATAGGAACGCCCGGACGGTCGGTCCCTGCTCAAGAAGAGGAGGAGGAGGAGGAGGAGGAGGAGGAGGAGGAGGAGGAGGAGGAGGAGGAGGAGGAGGAGGAGGACCAATGTAAACCCAGGACCCACCCACGCTACTGGAAGAACAGCCTCCCTCCATGCTTCTCGAATGCTCATTTGGAAGACAATCTTTGGAACATCTCGAATTGTACCAGAACGCCATTCTCGGAACTTCGACGCCGCGAATCACCGCTACTGTTGCGTCTTGACGATCCTGTAGAGGAGCTCGCGAAGGAGGCAGCCCGCCCTGCTGCGCGTGCACCCCAGGCTGACAGAGTCAGGATCGCTCGAATAGATGTCAAGGCGAGGCTCGTCGGGAAGCGCGTGCTCCGCGCAGGCCTCGGTTCAATCGCTGCTGCTCAGTCCAGGCGCGATTCGGACGAAGGTCACAAGCTTGCGCCTCGCATTCCCCGTCCTCATCCCATTGCCGTTGCACGCTTCGCGTCCGCGAACGTCCTGACCGAAAGTGGTGGCTGTTGTAGCGCGTGCAAAGGCTCGGCGATCAAAGCGCCTTTGCCCGACTGGCTAAACAGTGAGCGCTTCCAACTCCAATCCGTGGATGGATTGTTATCCCGCTTACCCCGAGGACGAAGAATGCACTCAGGAAGGGGGGTGGGTCGATCCCTCACACGCCTTCATCTGCCGCAGTTGTTTGAAGATCTAGCATTGTGTTGCATGCGTTTTTTTCTTGGGCGGCCAGGCCCAGCTCAGGGGCATACGCACGCCGTGCACGTTACCGATCTCCAAGACCCGGCGACAATATTTCGATCGGATTTCGAGGGCCTTGCACCCCAAGCAAAGCTGGCGTCTGAGCTCAGCCTTTTTTATTTCTTCGGGATGGCAGAAATCCTGGAAATCATCTTCCTCCTCCCCCTCCTCCTCCTCCTCCTCCTCCTCCTCCTCCTCCTCCTCCTCCTCCTCCTCCTCCTCCTCCTCCTCCTCCTCCTCCTCCTCCTCCTCCTCCTCCTCCTCCTCTCTCTCTCTCTCTCTCTTCCTCTCTCTCTCTTCCCCCACCCCCTTTCCCCCTCTACCCACCTCCTCCCTCATCCCTCCCTCCCACCCTCCCCCTCCTTCGCCCCATTATCTTTTTTCCTCCTGCTCATTATCCTCCTTCCTCCTTCCGCATTCTCCTCCTCGTCAATCTCCATTTCCTCCTCCTCCTCCTCTTCCTCCTCCTCCTCCTGCTCCCCCTCCCCCTCCACTCGTCGTCCTACTTTGCCTCCTCCTTCTTCTTCCTCCTCTTCCTCGTTCTGCCTGCACCATCCCCCACGCCTCCTCCTCCTCCTCCTCCTCCTCCTCCTCCTCCTCCTCCTCCCCTTCCTCCTCCTCCTCCTCCCTCCGCCTTCTCCTCCTCCTCGTCCTCCTCCTCCTCCGCCTCCTCCTCCTCTTCCGCGTGCTTCGGAGACGCGTACCCCATTCCAGAAAGGGAAGGCCACCGGAAGCGTGCGAAAGTAAGAGTGCACCACGAAGAAATAACAATTGTTTGAGGTTCAGGGTTTGCGGGATCGGACGTTCGCCATGCTGTGCGGCTTTCGCTTCCGGGGCAATGCCTCGAGTCCGTATCCTGCGTTGCAGCAATACCCTTGGCCATCCAGACGACTTCGGTACTCCAGGTGACCGTCCAGGGCTCCTCCCTCCTCCTGGTCTCCTCCCTTCCTCTCGTCTCACGGGAGCCAGCCGGCGCCCGGGCGTGCGCTGTAAAGGCGGCGGGCTGCGCAAAGACAGCCCCCAGGCAGTTTATCCTCATCCTCTCAGTCTCTTCTCCTCCTCCTCTTCCTGCTTCTCCTCCTCCTCCTCCTCCTCCTCTTCCTGCTCCTCCTCATCCTCCTTCTTCTCCTCCATTCCTTTTCCTTACAAACAACTTCTGATCCTGGCTGGCCTCGACAGGCCCCGCACCCCAAGTACGCCGCCGGAGGCGGCGGCGGCGCGTCGAGGCTAGCCAGGGGGTCTACCTAGGGGGGCTCCCTGCGTTTAGTGCGAAGCCTCACCAGGCGTGCCCGCGAGTGTTTTTGTTCCCGGAAAGGGCTCCAGACCAGGGTTCTCTTTTAGTATTGTTACCCCCGGCTTCGACTTGAAGGAGGCTGGCGGAATGATTTTGCGAGAAATGACGAGTTGGAAGGAGGCCGGCGTTATTAGTTTTGAGGACGTCTCAGGCGAAACGCTTGTTTACCAGAATTTGTTGAGGATGTCTCGAACGAAACGCTGGTTTTGAAGAGTTGGGGGATGTCTCGAGCGGGGGCCTCGTGGGGGGCCAGAATTCAGAGGATGTCTCAGGCTTGATGCTTGTTTTCACGTCCCGCTCGCAGGAAGTCCGAGGATGTCTGGCGCGTGCCGCGTCCCTCGCGCAGGAAGTTCGAGGATGTCTCGACTAATTCGTTTGTTTTTCCCGTATTTCCTTGGCCACACAGGGGGGTATCGAACATGCTCTGCCCGAGCTGGAACCACGTCGCTTCACGTGTCCAGGGCACCCAGGTGGGTATCTAACATGGTGGTCCCGAGCTGGTACCACGTTTTCCCGCGTCCTGGCCACACAGATGGGTATCTAACATGGTGGTCCCGAGCTGGAGCCACGTGTTTTCACATGTACAGGCCACCCAGGGGGGTATCTAACAGGTTGGTCCCGTGTTTGCCTTGTCGAGGCCACCCAGGGGGTGTCTAAGATGGTGGTCCCGCGCTGGAACCACGTGTTTTCACGTGCCCAGGTCGCCCAGAGGGTGTATCTAATATGGTGGCCCCGCGCTGGAACCGCATGTTTTCACCTGTTCACGCCACCCAGGGGGTATCTAACATGGTGGTCCTGAGCTGGAACCGCGTGCTTTTACGTGTCCAAGCCATCCATGAGGTATCTAACATGGTGGTCCCGAGCTGGAACCACGTGTTTTCACGTGCCCAGGCCACCCAGGGGGTATCTAACATGGTGGTCCCGCGCTGGAACCACGTGTTTTCACGTGTGCAGGCCACCCAGGTGAGTATCTAACATGGTGGTCCCGAGCTGGAACCGCGTGTTTTCAAGTGTCCACGCCACTCAGGGGGTATCTAACATGGTGGCCCTGAACTGGAACCACGTGTTTTCACGTGTGCAGGCCACCCAGGTGAGTATCTAACATGGGCCTCCTGGATTCTTCCTGGGCCTCGGAACGTAACGTCGAGAGTTCATTTGTATGTGGTATCGATTTGTTTACTTTTTGGCCTCCAGGCGCCTCTGGGCGTTCCTGGGCTCTCCTGCGCTCCACACGACCGCATGTTAGATATCTCCCCTTGGTGGGCTGGACCATGTGTTCTTACGTGTGCAGGCCAGCCAGGGGGGTATCTAACATGGTGGTCCCGAGCTGGAGCCATATGTTTTTACGTGTCCAGGCTACCCAGGGGGATACCTAACATGGTTGTCTCGAGCTTGAACCACGTGTTTTTACATATCCAGGCCACCCAGGGGGGTATCTAACCTGATTGTTCGGAGCAAGGACCACGTATTGTAACGAGTTCAGGCTATTCAGGTGTGTATATAGCATGGTTTCCCGAGCTGGCACCATGTGTTTTTAGGTGTCCAGGCCATCCAGGGGGGATATCAAACATGGTTGCCCCGAGCAAGGACCACGCATTTTAACGTTCCGTAGCGCGTCCCCTCGGCACGTCCCGCGGTGCGTCCCCGTGGCACGTCCACTGGCACGTCGCCTGGCGCGTCCCTTGGGACGTTCAGCGGCGCGTCCTCCTGGCATGTTCCCCTGTCAATTAGCTCTGGGGCAGCTACTATGTGGTGAGGCAGCTCGAGCTTAAGATCCAGATCAGTTCGGTCTGGACTCGGATGCAACGGAGGACTCGATCCATAACTCTATAGAGCACAATCGCGGCATGGCACGTCGCAGATCAGCACAGCGCAGCACAGCACAGCCCTCGGCACGGTACATCAAGATCGATACAATCAGCATTGCAACCTGGCACGTTCCGTGGCGCGTCCCATGGCGAGTCCCCCTGGCACGTCGCGCGGCGCGTCCCCTGGCACGTCCCGTGGCATGTCCAGTGGCACGTTCCGTAGTGCGTCCCCTCGGCACGTCTCGCGGTGCGTCCCCGTGGCACGTCCCCTGGCACGTCGCCTGGCGTGTCCCTTGGGACGTTCAGCGGCGCGTCCTCCTGGCATGTTCCCCTGTCAATTAGCTCTGGGGCAGCTACTATGTGCTGAGGCAGCTCGGGCTTAAGATCCAGATCAGTTCGGTCAGGACTCGGATGCAAAGGAGGACTCGATCCACAACGCTATAGAGCACAATCGCGGCACGGCACATCGCAGCACCGCACAGCCCTCGGCACGGTACATCAAGATCGATACACTCAACATTACGTTTGCCAGTCGCCCAATCAGGTGTTTTTAAAGCGTTGCCATGCCTTACATGTCTATATTCCTTTCCGGGTTCGTGGGTCGATCATGTTCCCCGATCCGTTGGGCCACGGGCGACGCGGCAGCGGACGCTACAGACACTTGTGTCTGGAGCGACCACAGCAGGAGGAGCAGGAAGAGCGGGAGGAGAGGGAGGAGGAGGAGGAGGAGGAGGAGGAGGAGCAGGAGCAGGAGGAGGAGGACGACGAGGAGCAGGAGGAGGAGCAGTAGGAGCTGGAGCGGCGGCCGAGGAGGACGAGGAACAGCGGAGGAAAGCGGAGGAAAAAACGGAGGAGGAGGAGGAGGAGGAGGAGGAGGAGGAGGAGGAGGGAGGAGGAGGAGAGGTGGAGGAGGAGGAGGAGGAGGAGGAGGAGGAGGAGGAGGACGACGACGAGGTGTGGATTGCAGTGTTTTGCCTGATGCCTCATGTGTGCGCGTGTGTATGCATATTGCCTCGCCGCCTCTCCGTCCTGGTTCTTATGAGTATGGTTGATTCTGAAGAGTCAGAGCGCGGGTGCACGCTCGTGCAAGGAGATTGCTGCATGGATAGATAGGTTATCGAGTGGAAAAGGCTCCAGGGTGTGCCTGTGGCACCAGGGTGTGCCTCGAGAGTTTGGGATGTGCATTGGTCTTGAACCAACGTCGAATATTCCAGCGAGGACATGGCGCACGAGATTGCTTTAAGTGGACAGGCTGGACAGTGGAGGCGTTTCTCGGGCAACGGGGATGATGATGCGGCGTCGGAGTACAAAAGTTGGCGACGATGGATCAGCGCGAAGCTGGCCGTTGAGGTTCGACGTGGGCTTTTCCTGGAGGCGTTCGGCCTTCCGGTGCTGACGCTCCTCGACGATGAGGTGGAGAGGGCATGCGAACATATGGAGCTGACCGATCCGGGGCAGGAGGGAGGTGCACAATGTATTTTCCAGGCCCTGGACGAGAGATTTCCGGATAAAGGGGCCAGCGGCAGGATTGGCGACGCGTTGGGGAATGTGTTCGGACTTGCCATCGATCGTGGAGAGACTTCTTCAGCGCATGCTGGGCGAGCATGCGCGGTCTTTGCGACGGCCAGGAAAGAACAGTGGAGTCCCCAGCGGTGGCGCAAGGCCTCCTTCTTCTGAAGGGAGTGCGACTTGGCATGGAGAGGCGAGCAGTCGTTCTGGCCGCAAATCAACGACAATGTGGTTTCGACAGGATCCTGGCCACAAATCGGACGGCATATCTGAAGCATGTGCCGACGTCGCGGGTACAGGAGCCACCGCTTGTGATGAAAAGTCGGCTGTGTCACTCTCAGAGGCAAAGCCATCCGTGAACGAAGCGTTGGAGGCTGAAATCAACGAGCTGCTGGAGGAGGAGGACCCGATCGATGAGGAGGACGCGATCGACGCGTTAGCTACTTGGAAGGAGACGAGGACGGCGATGGCCAGGGAGAAGCTTCGGAGAGGATTGCCAAACATGGACTCGGCCAAGTTCAGGCGACTGAAGGACAAGGCGCGGTGCTTCCTGCGCCGAGACATCGGCCACTTCAGCCGGGGCTGCCCCGAGCGCGGGAAGTCCAGAATCGCGAACCAACCGGATGGCCCCGAGCACCAGAGCGCTATGAAGCGGCCGGGCCAGCAATGCATTGCCTAGGCCCTGATGGCCCAGATGACCACGCAGCAGGACGACCCGTGGTCGGATGTGGACGTGCTCTTGCCATCGTGGTCGATGGGCGGCAAGGCTAACTCATCGGATAGCAAAGTTGACCAGTGAGGTTCCGACGTCTGGCGCACGAGAGGCGCGAGGTGGAGCAGGACGTCGACGCCGACGACATCGATGAGGCCGAGGGCGAGGGTGGCACGATGCAGGCGAAGGTCGGCTGCAGTATGGCGCAAGGTGAAGGGAGCCATCGCGGGGAAACAGTCCCCCTATCGCTGGCGACCAGGTATGTGCGCGGGACCTTTCCGAGGGCATTGCTGGGCGGCGCCCCTTGGGAGCCCGGCGAAAACGCCCCCGAAACATTTGCGGGGGGCTACTCGGGAGGAGAGGGCGGCATGGGGATTTGCGGGGCAGAGCTGCGGACGGCTGCGGTACATCTGGACCACCTCTGGCGGTATTTTGATGATATCACCAGCAGGCCCCTGGGCTCCCAGAGGGAGGGGGTGGCGGCGGGCGACAGATCGCGGGCTGTTCCTGGACCAGCAGGGGAAAATCCAACACCGGCGACGCCGACTCCACCGACCTCGCCGACCGGACCGACTCAAGAAACACCACCCAGCGAACCGAATCCGACAGCGGCCCCGCGCAGGCAACCGCTCCCGCACCCCAATCACGTTCCAGCTGGGGATCCAGCTCGCCAGATGGGATCGCGCCGAGCGCTTTCTGGGTCGACCAGGCCCGACCTCATTCGCCTTGCTGAGGAGCCAGTCGAGCCGCGGCCGCCCAGGCAGCCCCGTCTGGAGCCACATCCGGGCCCCATCCGATTCCAACATGCGTGTGCCTCAACCATCCGACCCCGGTGCTGCGACGCTGCTTGCCTGTGGCGCGGCGGCGTGCGATGGGGGCCAACTTGGCCCCGATTCTGGCAGTCGCTGAGACCGAGGTCCCGCTGCCCCGCAGGAGGGGGGAGGCGCGCGAAAAGGATCTGAAGTGGCAGACGGAGCAGGGGAGGGGACAAGTGGAGGAGGCGCTTCAGAAGGAGCTTCGGGGGCTCATCCTGGATCAGAAGGCCTGGGAAGCTCGCCTGATAGAGGAACCGCGTCGGCTTCGCTTGGAGATCCCGGATCGCATCGTGCCATCGCGACCAGCGCTGACCTTGGAAACCGAGGTCGACTGAAATGCAGTGTTACGACGCGCCGACTCACAGTGGAGGTATTCAAGGATACGGGCGCGCTCGATATGTTCAGGGCTGAACAGACCCGAAATCCGATTCTCTCTGCTGCCGGCCAACAGACTGAGTTGCAATTGGTGGCGTTTGCTTGCTTCCCGTTGGTCTTGGGGGGCGTCCGTGGGGCATTGTGGGCAGCCGATCATGTGGAGCGACCCAGAGGCCCCGTGTTTGTTGTCGCTGCTGGGAAGCATGCTCCAACTGGGGCGGCATCCTGCCCGGGCGCGCGAGCTCGTGAACGACCGCGGTGGGGCGGGCCAACCACGGGGGCGGTTCTCGATATGTAAACGCGATGTCAAGGAGATTGGCTTCGTGGCCCATTTTCTTGATCCGCGTCTGTTGATGCTTTTCGAGCCTGCGCTGCCGGGGCAGATGGCGCCGACAAAAACGATGCACGTGCCGATTGGGTGCTCTGGGGGGCAACTGGGGGCGCGCGCGTAGGCGACGCGGTCGGGGCAGGACGAGGAAACGGGTGGGCGACGGCAATCGGCAAATTGAAACAACGATTTCCCCCGAGAGAATGGAGGCGCGGTCCCGGGGAGTTCACGGAGTCTCGTTTACAACCAGTCCCAGACGCGGCGATTACCCAGTCTCGGACAAGATACGCCGAGACCATGGGGCCCGCGACACTTTGTCGATTTGCGGCGAATCAGAGCAGGGCTCCATCGATGGATACGTCCGCGCTCGTCGCGATAAATCAGGCTGGCAAGGCCTGCCCTCTCGTGCCAGGTCATCAAGAACCAGCAATAGCTACCGCGCCCGGGTGCGAAGGAGATGAATGATGCGACCATGCTAGTGCGCGGAGCTCGTCAGCGCGAGGATCGTACTATTCTGTGCTGTTCAATTCCAGGAGTTCCGGGCGATGATCCACATTGACTTCGCCAAAGGAGTTCGAGCGGGGTCTCGGCCCACCAGGCCAATTATGATGCCCATTCTGCCGCCAGGCGTTCAGAGCATCCAGATGGTTTCTCAGCGGCGGGAGATCTTCGGACTGCGCGCAGCCTCCCCCAGAGCCTGACGGATGCGGAGACAGGGTGCCCTCGCGCGATGAGCTGCGCGACTGCGTCGACGAGGATGGTGGTGAAGGTCCCAGCTGGAGTGCTCGACAGCGGATTTAAACAGCAGTCGAATCCGACGGTAAGGCTGAGCTACCACAACAGTACCAACTACATCCAGGTGGTGTGCACGGCGGCCATTGAGCATGCCATGGTGAGTGCGATCTCCGAGCTAGAGCAGAACTACGTCCTGGAATCTGGAGATGCCGAGTGGCAGCGAGCAGCTTGGCATGGTGAGGGGGCTTCGTCCAAGGGCAGTCGCAGGGCAGGGCACGATGCAGAGCAGTGTTGCGAAGCAGGAGGAGGAGGGCGTTGGCCAACGGTCCCAGATCAGGACCCAGCATCTCAGAAGGCCATCGTCCTCGCTCCAGTTTCCACCGCGTGCAGCTTGTCGAACTATCCAGACCAGCGGGACGTGCTGCTGAAGGTGATGAGAGAGTCTTTCGGTCTGCACTTGACGGCCATGCAGGCGGAGGCCCAGTCCTATGACGTCTAGTTTCCGAACCGGGAGCAGGCGACAGGAGACCAGGATCGAAGGTTGAGGCGGACTCACTGCAACAGGCAGTTCGAAGTTTTAGTGCATGTGGTTTGCCGTGTTTTGCTAAATGCTTCATGTGTGCGCGCGTGTGTATATTGCCTCGCCGCCTCGCCGTCCCGGCTCAGACCAATCTAGTTGACTATCAGGAGTCAGAGCGCGGGAACACGATCGTGGAAGGAAGTAGCTGCATCGAGTGGAAAAGTAACCGCGATGTGCCTCGAGAGCTTGGGATTTGTAGGAGGAGGTCGACGACGAAGACGACGACGTGGAGGAGGAGGAGGAGGAGGAGGAGGAGGAGGAGGAGGAGGAGGAAGAAAAATGGAAGAGGAACGGCGGAGGAGGAAGAGCAGAGGAGGAAAAGGAGGAGGAGGAGGAGGAGGAAGCGGAGGCGGAGGCGGAGGCGGAGGAGGTGGAGTTTCTTACTGTCCCGACCCTGGCCGAGGGACGAGGAGGCCCAGTGGCAGTCCCGCCTCGCCATCGAGGCCCGCCAGAAGGCGGCCGCGGACGTCCGCGCGGGGGAGGAGAGCCGCCGCAGGGCGGAGCTGGAGGCGGGGCTGCAGGAGCCGCGCGTGCCTGCTGGAAGCCCCAGCGGGTGTCCCCAGATGGCCCCTGGCTGCCCAGGGCCCTCGATCTGATTTCCGAAGTCCCCGATTCTTCCTGGTCTTGTCTTGCCCCCGTGCTGGCCTCGTCTTGCCCGAGGGTCGAGGGCACAGCTTGGCAGTGTCAACGCCTC